>JAXCMG010000015.1:4051104-4115363 GCA_034642415.1 Podarcis siculus
GCCACGCCTGCGTCAGAGAGCGAGGAAACGGTAGAAAGGAGGGTCGGAGACAGCGCGCGCGCGCCAAGTTCAAATGTACAAGAGGGTGGCGCAATGAGCAGCCCGGAAAGGGAGCCAGGTCCTAAAGCCCGCCGAAAGGAGGGGGAGGAGTCCGAAGGGTCTGCATCCGAAGCATCCAGGAAGGAAGGGACCCCGGGGGGTGGTAGGACCCAGAGGTGAAAGGAGAGACGCAAGAGGTGGAGTAAGGCTAGAGTCTTAAACTGGTGTACAGGGGGCGGAGAATCAGATGGGACTTCGCCGATCTAGGGACTAGATGTAGAGACGCACGCTAGGGTTTGGAAATGGAAACTATACTTCAATAAAGACTTTTATACAGTTCTACCGGCCAGCGTTGGTCCTTTGTGAGCTGGGACCTAGAGGCAGTCTCTGACAGGTGTTATGTGGTCTCAGCGGCCATTCCTAGTCACCAGTCTAGCTGCTGCATTCTGGATTAGTTGTAGTTTCCGTTTCACCTTCAAAGGTAGCCCCACGGAGATCGCATTGCAGTAGTCCAAGCAGGAGATAACCAGAGCATGCACCACTCTGGCGAGGCAGTCCGCAGGCAGGCAGGGCCTCAGCCTGCGTACCAGATGGAGCTGGTAGACAGCCACCCTGGACACAGAATTGACCTGCGCCTCCATGTACAGCTGTGAGTCCAAAATGACTCCCAGGCTGCGCACCCGGTCCTTCAGGGGCACAGTTACCCCATTCCGGACCAGGGAGTCCCCCACACCTGCCCACCCCCTGTCCCCCCCAAAAACAGTACTTGTCAGGATTCAACCTCAATCTGTTAGCCACCATCCATCACCTTCCTCTGCCCCCCACCGACTCATTTCCTTAGGAGGCCAAATTAACCTTTTCGCCCAAAGATCCGTCTTGAACATCCGCCAGACCACCTCCTCTTTATAGATTGGCTATCGGCCACCGCAGGGGAGGAATCAATACAGCTGCATTCGCCCTCCCTGCCTCCCCCTCGCCAGCGAGTCCCCCCCCCAACACGCAACAACTTTCTTCCGGTCCTTTAAGAGGGACGGTAGAAAAGCACTGTCCTTGTCACAGCAAATGAAGATCAATGCCAAGATGGAAATGGGAGGAAGGAGCCAGAGGACCATGAAAGGCCAGTAAGCTTGGTATTCACCACGACGCGTTCTATTTGTCTTAGACACACATCACTGAAGCACAAAAAAGAAAAGGAGAGAGAGAGGGATAAGGGAGGAGAGGGGGGGAACCTTTGCTCAATCGAAGCACCTGCAGCCGGAAAACAAGGCTGGTGTCCTGTGCTTGCAAGATCTGCAGCTTAGCCTCTCGGACCATAGGTGCCAACTCCCTAGGGCCCTGGGTGCCCCATCACCCGCAAAATTCCCCATGAAGGGGCCGGGCACAAATTTTGGTGCCAGGGCCATGTGCACTGCATGGCACCATGGCCCCGGGCACCCACAGTCGTGGGGCCAAGTTGACACTCCTTCCACACACATACTTCCCGGTCTCCTTTGCCCGCTCCCCTCCTGAGGTTTGTTGTTGTTGAGTCGTTTAGTCGTGTCCGCCTCTTTGTGACCCCCTGGACCAGAGCACGCCAGGCACTCCTGTCTTCCACTGCCTCCAGCAGTTTGGTCAAACTCATGTTCAGGGCTGATTTCCTTCAGAATGGAGAGGTTTGATCTTCTTGCAGTCCATGGGACTCTCAAGAGTCTCCTCCAGCACCTGAGGATTAGGTGCAGCAAAAGCACAAGCCACACACACACACACTGCCAATCCTGCCCAGGATGTGCCACCCCTGGAACTTGGCTGCTTTCTGCACAGTCCTGTACAGGACTATCAGCTCACACTATCAGCTATTTTGCTTGTTTGTTTTTGTTTGTTTTTGTTTGTTTTTGTTTGTTTTTGTTTGTTTGTTTGTTTGTTTTGTTGTTGTTGATTATGATGATCCCATCCATCAGGCTGGGTTGCCCCAGCCACTCTGGGTGGCTTACAACATATATAAAAACACAACAAAACATCAAACATTGAAAAACAGAATATCCTATACACGCAACAAACCAACCAACCAATCAATCAATCAATCAATCAATCAATCAATCAATCAAAACCAGTAATAAGAATAACAACAAAAACAACAATAATAAACCATTTAAAGTTATACCCAAATTAAAATAACCGCCAACCCCAGCTAAACATTTAACCAACCCCAGCCTGACAAAAACAAAAGAGAGGAATCAAAATTAGAACCATATGAAACATTGTAAAACATTTTAGCCAGTTGCCTCAACCCGAGAGTTGTTCCAGCAAGGTCCCCCTGGCCTCCCAGGAGCCTCTTTATAAACAATTTAAGATTAATAGAATTAAAACTATATATATATAAAGTCAAGTACTTTATTATGGTCATAGACCAGCATAAGCAAGACATCTAAATAAATAGCATAACAGTATGAATCTAAATGAATAATTATTAAATAAATAGGAGCAAGAACCAAACATAGATTTAAACATATACATAGAATATTTAATTAAGCATAGATAATGGGTGGTGAAAGTTTATAAGAAAAAATAAAAGATCAGTTAACACAGCTATATGGGGTTGGCTTCAGAAGTGCGGCTCTAACAATACGGGTCTTCAGTTTAGGATTGAATTGTAGCATAAACCATTCTTCATATACTATATATATGAAGGCAATGCACAAGGGATGTCTCTGCTTTCGACATTTCTCTGGGCGCAGTGAGAAAATCATGTTGACTGTTCTCATGTATGAAAGATCTATTGAAAGATTGTATGAAATATCTATTAAAGCATAGAATCGTAAAGTTGGAAGGGACCCTCCAACCTGCTGCAATGCAGGAATAGGGATCAAACCTGCAACCTTGACATTGTCAGCACCACCCTCTAACCAACAGCTGATGGTCATTGCAGCAAAAACATCACATCACTAGCCCTTTCCTTACAAAGAGGCAATTCCCCAAGGCCTGTTGGATAAGGCTATGGAATGGCTCTGCTCTGCTGCCCACGGTTGGAGGCAGTAATTGCTTCTGGATGCTGGTTGTTGGAAACCACAGAAGGAGAGAGATGCTCTTGTGCTTACAGTCTTCTCTCAGGTATCTGGTTGGCCACTGTGAGAATAGGAAGCTGGACTAGATGGGCCATTGGCTGGATCCAGCAGCCTCTCCACGTGCTCTTAGGGTGATTGATGTCCAAAGATTATTCCCGCGCATGCCTGCGGTTGTGTCTCACACCAGGCCCTCCTTCTCACACCTGTGTCTCTCCGCAGGCCGAGTCTTCAACGGTTCTGCCAAACCCATCGACAAAGGACCAACCGTTATGGCAGAAGATTTCCTGGACATTAACGGTGAGACCTTAGTCTGATCTGTGCAGGTGGGGAGGGATTCAGCTGGACCCATCCCTTCCGAAAAAGACGCTGTCAAAGGGAACTGGTGAAAGCCCTGACCTGCCTCTGCTCTTAAACAGGTCTCCCATATCTAGAAACAGAGTGTCACGGTCATAAGTAAGAAGCTCAATTTTTCCAGGCAATGAAACCCCATGGTTTTTCCTCTGTTCCCCAACATTTATTTATCTACTTCCTTTATATCAGGCTGCTGGAGTCTCCCCACCTCTATTCCCCCCTCTCCTTTTTTGCCAACACTGCCAAAATCAGTAGGGTCTTAGGGAGGGACCCAGTTCTGGCAACGAAAGAGGGTTTCAGTACCCCTGGTATAGGTAAAAGGTAAAGGGACCCCTGACCATTAGGTCCAGTCATGGCCGACTCTGGGGTTGCGGCGCTCATCTCGCTTTATTGGCCAAAGGAGCCGGCGTACAGTTTCCGGGTCATGTGGCCAGCATGACTAAGCCGCTTCTGGCGAACCAGAGCAGCGCACGGAAACACCGTTTGCCTTCCCGCCGAAGCGGTACCTATTTATCTACTTGCACTTTGACGTGCTTTCGAACTGCTAGGTTGGCAGGAGCTGGGACTGAGCAACGGGAGCTCACCCCGTCGTGGGGATTCGAACCGCCGACCTTCTGATCAGCAAGTCCTAGGCTCTGTGGTTTAGACCACAGTGCCACCCACATCCCTGGTATAGGGAGCCTTTATTTGTTTTTTGCATTTATACCTCAAGATGGTCTACATGGTTCTCTCCCGCCCCTTATTTAAACCCTGCAACACCCCTGTGAGGTAGATTAGGCTGAGACTAAGGGCTTTTCCACATTTACCTTCGGCATTGCTCTTTCCAGCGAAGTCTGCACTTAAAAGCTCCTTGTCTGAACTTTTTTGGTTTTGCTGTGGGGGTTTTGGGGGGGGCCTGAATCTTTCCACATGAAAACCCACTCTTTAGGATTTGATCAGAACAAACACCAATTCTTCCATTTGCTCTGATTGAGTGATAAAGAGCAGGTTTTCGCAAAGAAAGCACCAGGCAGGAAAAAAAATGAAGTTCTCAGACACAGAGCTTCAAATCTGTGTTTGCCACTTTTAACAAGACAGGAATGGTGACTGTTTTGTGGGTCCTGCTGCATCTTTCACCAGGCTTTGAACTGGTGAGACTCCCATCAGCCCCAGCCTGGCACGTAGTTCAAAACATCTGGAGGGCACCAGGTTGGCAACCGCTGGTCTACCAACATCAGCGGGGCAGCAAAGCCTTATAGTCTCTGCTTTGATATGACCATTGCTCTCTGCTTAGTGACTAGCCATCCCTGACTGGCCAGCTGTGATTGCTGCATTTGAGCTGCGATTCCTACACTGCAGGGGTTGGACTAGATGACCCCCGGGGGTCCCTTTCAATTCTACGATTCTATGACCCCCTCCCTCCTCCTGCCTCGTTTTCCCCAGGCCAGCCCATCAACCCGCACGGGCGCATCTACCCAGAAGAGATGATCCAGACTGGGATCTCCCCCATCGATGTCATGAACAGCATTGCCAGAGGTCAGAAGATCCCCATCTTCTCTGCCGCAGGTCTCCCCCACAATGAGGTAAGCATATGCATCTGAGGTCCGGATCCTAACCCCCCCCCCCCCCCAGTTTTGCTCCATCCGGAATTTGTTCTGTCTGGATTCTTGCGTTCGTTTTTAAAATCGAAGAGCCGCACGCTAGAGAATTAACGCTCTCTGGGACCAAGATCTCAGCAGGCAATTAAAAGTTGGCACGGAGGTTGCCTGCTGAATTTCCAGTGGCAGAGAGTTCCACAGGACTGGGCCCATGACACTCAAGGTTCAGCTTCTCCTTGTTTGGAAACCAGCCTGCAGGTGATCTCATCTGGGACACAAGGGCTCAGGCGGACTCTGAGGCACCCTTAACCAATGTTGCTCTGGGCTTTTTGTAAATCAATTTAAGGACCTTGGACCTGGTTCACACAGACACTCCTGTCCCTTTCCTGGCGGGAAATCTGGACCTCTGCTGACACGCCAGCCTGCTTTGCCCCACGGTGCCCTTTGACGGACTTAATAATAATAATGATAATAAATTTTATTTATACTCCGCCCTCCCCAGCCAGAGCCAGGCTCAGGGCTGCTAACACCAATAAAAGTACAGTAAAAACATAATAGGGGGAGGGGACCAATTTAAAATTCAGGTTAAAATGCAATTTAAAATGGAGCCTCATTTTAAAAGTAGCCCATAGATCAAGACCATAAGGGGTGGGAACCATAAGGGTCAGGCTGCGCCCTGACCAAAGGCCTGGCGGAACAGCCCTGTCTTGCAGGCCCTGTGGAAAGATGTCACGTCCTGCAGGGCCCTAGTCTCTTGTGACAGAGCGTTCCACCAAGTCGGGGCCAGAGCTGAAAAGGCCCTGGCCCTAGTTGAAACATTGAGGCTCATCTCCATGTAAATGCACCTGGGGCAAGGTATGCAGCCCAGGAGAGAGACCAGGGTTCGAATCCTTGGCCATGCAGCTCACTGGGTCTCTGTCTCTCCCAGCCCAGCCTACCTCACAGTTGTGAGGACTGAATGAGGAAGAGGGGAAACCATGATGCCATCTTGAGCCCCATGGAGGAAAAGGTGGGGTATATGTCCAATAGATAAACGAATAAGCAGACTAGTTTCCTTGCCACAGATACACACCCAGGAAGGAAGTCAGGTGGAAACTGCACTGACTAATTGGGAGTGACAGGCGAGAGTGAATATGATAAACTCAGGACTTGGCGTGTTGGACGCTCCACCGCCTGACAGGAGAGTAACGGAGGGAGGTGGGTTGAGAGGCCAGCAAAGGCCCTTCATTTATTTATTTCGTAGAGTTGCAGAGTTGTGGGAAGGACTGTGAAGGGTCCAGCCCCGCTGCAATGTAAGAATCACAGTTTTGGCACACAGCCTACTTTTTTCCTTCAAGGACCTCAAGATGGCACAAAAAAATATGTTATCTCTCTCCTCATTCTCCCGCGGTAGGAATGCATATGTCTTTGTCCAAAACACAGTAATATCCAAGGCAACACGTTGACCAAGTCCAACAATGCAATATCAATATGAACTCTTTATATAATCTATACGGAACATTGAACAATATGAAAAACCAAATAAACAGAGATCTTATAAATCTCTGAAAGTCACAAAATGTGCACTCTTGACGGATTCTCTTGAAAACATAGAACCAAATAGACATAAGTCTTATAAGTCTCTGAAAGTCTTTGTAGACTATGCAAGTCTCTGAAAGAAGCAACAGGACAGATTCTTATCTGACGAAAGCAAGCCGTAAAGCTTTGTTTTATGATGTCCAACACTGCCGAAGTGGTCCCCAAACAAACGTAGTGAACAGTGATTCCGGATATAGCCACTGTTTCGTAGAATTCTTCTTCAGTGCAGCAGAAGGATACAGAAACGCTTCATAAACTGCAAATGAATTATTGAAACAATGACCTGCATATACATGGTAAAGGTAAAGGGACCCCTGACCATTAGGTCCAGTCGTGGCCGACTCTGGGGTTGCAGTACTCATCTTGCTTTACTGGCCGAGGGAGCCGGCGTTTGTCCTCAGACAGCTTCCAGGTCATGTGGCCAGCATGACTAAGCCGCTTCTGGCGAACCAGAGAACGCCGTTTACCTTCCCGCCGGAGCAGTACTTATTTATCTACTTGCACTTTGACGTGCTTTCGAACTGCTAGGTTGGCAGGAGCTGGAACCAAGAAACAGGAGCTCACCCTGTCGCAGGGATTTGAACTGCCGACCTTCTGATCAGCAAGTCCTAGGCTCTGTGGTTTAACCCACAGCACCACCCACGTCCCGCATATACATGGTAACTTACAATAACTCAAATTATTACAAACTATATGCATGAACTGGAACACAGGTGGCGCTGTGGGTTAAACCACAGAGCCTAGGACTTGCCAATCAGAAGGTTGGCGATTCGAATCCCCGCAATGGGGTGAGCTCCCATTGCTCGGTCCCTGCTCCTGCCAACCTAGCAGTTCGAAAGCACGTCAAAGTGCAAGTAGATAAATAGGTACCGCTCCGGCGGGAAGGTAAACGGCGTTTCCGTGCGCTGCTCTGGTTTGCCAGAAGCGGCTTAGTCATGCTGGCCACATGACCCGGAAGCTGTATGCCGGCTCCCTCAGCCAATAAAGCGAGATGAGGGCTGCAGCCCCAGAGTCGGCCACGACTGGACCTAATGGTCAGGGGTCCCTTTACCTTTACCTTTATACACATGAACTATAATGACAATTCAATATGAAATAAAACCAAAAGTACATACCCCATCTATATGGTGAATGGAATTGTATAACAACAATTATCTATGGAGCAGTGGTCATAAAGTTATGTCCAAAACACCCCAGAAACTGGGACAGAGGGTTAAAAACTCACCAGCTGATTGAGGGGTGTGTGCAAGAAATGGGAGAGGAGTCGAGGAAGGTCAGGGGTGTGTATGGTGTGGGGGTGGGACATCCTTATTTTCATCTGAGGAATGTTGGAGGGTGCACCATCTCCTCTGTTCTGTCCTTGAGACGGTAGCCTTGTCTTCCTTTCATCTCCCTCCTCAGATCGCGGCCCAGATCTGCAGGCAAGCAGGTCTGGTGAAGAAATCCAAAGACGTCATGGATTACCACGAGGACAACTTTGCCATCGTCTTTGCCGCCATGGGGGTGAGTTTTTGTTCCTGTCTGAGCATCATTTAGCTGTTGGTCAGCTTTCTCCCCATTCACGTTGCACCAGAGTAGGCCGTGCTCCTTGCATTTACACATGAGGAGCCATTGGGATCTCATAGAATCATAGAATCGCAGCGTTGGAAGAGACCCTAAGGATCCAACCCTCTGCAATGCAGGAATATGAAATTGTCCCGTCTGGGGATCAAACCTGCAACCTTGGCATTATTGGTATAATAATAATAATCATAATAATCATAATAATCATAATAATCATAATAATCATAATAATCATAATAATAATATTATATTTATACTCCGCCCTCCCCGGCCAAGACTCAGGGCGGCTAACACCCAATATAAATACAGTAAAAACATTAAAAACAAAACGAACAGTTGGTTAAAATATAAGTTAGAATACAGTTTAAAATGCAGCTTAAAATGCAGCCTTGTTTTAGTGTTATCCTATAGATCAAAGCCATAAGCGGAGACAATGTCAAATATCATGCTCTAGCCAGTGATGTAGGAACCTTCCTGGAGGGATGCTCAGCGGAGGCGGCAGGGCTGGTGGCGCAAGAGGCCTCCCTCTGGGAAAAGACAAGCTTCCCTGCCACATCCTCAGGCTTTGAGCCTCTCCCAGGCAGCCAGGTGAGCTAATTGGCAGCATCTTGCTCCCCCCTAGTGGACAGCCACGTCCTTGCAAGCGCTTCCTTTTGGCAGCCCACCTTTGACAATGGTCCCCAGGTCATCTTTATCGGCAGGTGGAATGAAAGAAAGTCCTTCCTCCCAACACAGTCTTCTATAAAAGTATAAAAAGAGTTTACTCACATTCTGTTTACAATCGGATCCCAGGAGGCAGACTTAGCTTAGAAAATTAACATACACCTGGACACTATCTCATAAGGAGACAGTCCCTTTGTCCTCTCTTGGCTGGAGGCCAAGAGAGCATCTTTGGCTAAGCAGATGTTGCTTCTTCAATGCATGTAGTAACAGAGAGGGAGATGGCTGCCCTGCCCTGTGCTTTTGTCATTACCTGCACAGGTGAGGCCATGCCCACCTCTAGTCACATGTAGAGGAAGTCTGTCCCAGTGCAGAAGGAAACAGGAAGTTGACCTGCTGGCTGGACAAACATTCCTCCCCATGTGTAAACATGTTCACTCTGGGAATGTTGTACTTGACTGCTCTTGTGTTTCACATCCCACAAGAAGAACACTTCACGCCTGGAGAAAGCTATATACAGCTGTTAAGGACCTAAGATTTGCCTGCTGAATCAGGCCCCTGGCCCATCTAGTCCAGCACCCTGTTCTCACGACTGACCAGAGCAACTCTCCATTTAACTTTCCATTTGAAAATGCTGTTTGACAATATTAAAGGAAGAAAACAAAGCTAGCCTATTTTCTGGCTAAACACAGAGGTACTTATTTGTGTCAACCCAGCATACATTTGCTGACTGGCTAAAAGGGTTTGCAATTTTGCTAAGACCTGGAAACAAAATTATATACATAAGGGCTGTTGCTATCCAAAGACAGATAATGTCTTGGTCATAGTCCTCTGCTATTCTGACTGATCTTGGATGTCAATTTATATTTGCAGCGCTGTTCCGGAATGTTGACTGGTTGGGCAGTCAGAAACCCTTAGAAATTTGTTGGTTTGTAGGTTTTTGAAATAGGTCTTTAAATGCCTGAACTGGCTCTAGCTGTCTTTGACTAAAACCTTCACCACTCTGGTGACAGGTAGGTAGCCGTGTTGGTCTACCGTAGTTGAAACAAAAAAAAAAAATAAATTCCTTCCAGTAGCACCTTAGATACCAACTAAGTTTGTTATTGGTATGAGCTTTCGTGTGCATGAACACTTCTTCAGATACTTGAAGTGTGCATGCATACGAAAGCTCATACCAATAACAAACTGAGTTGGTCTCTAAGGTGCTACTGGAAGGAATTATTTATTTTTATTTTTATTGTTTCTTCACCAGTCTGGTTTGTGCTTCAAACTGCAACTCAGTCTCTGTTCCTTTGCTGGCAGGTGAACATGGAGACTGCCCGCTTCTTCAAGTCGGACTTTGAGGAGAACGGCTCCATGGAGAACGTCTGCCTCTTTCTGAACCTTGCCAATGACCCCACGTGAGTTTTTTGTAAACTGCTTTGGGGTTTTCTTACAATCAAGCATTGTATAAACTTAATAAAATAAATACACGAATCAGAACAGCCTGGCAGCACCCCTGATCAAATCTCGGTCCAGCCTGGGGGTTTCTGTGAGTTCAAAGGAAGACGACCCGACCAGCAGCTTATGGGAATGAAGGAGCCTCTTCCCAGAGCTCAGGTGTGCTTCTCCCACCTGCAAGCAGCACTTGTGCATCAGCTGATACCACTTCTCCGCCCATCCATGCAACAGGGCACAGGGGCCTCGTGGGCTTTTGTGGCACGGGACATGCCAGGCAAGGAATAATTTTTGCATGCAAAAACCCAGACCTTATTATAGTGGTGTGTGCAGATAATGGCTACAGAGCCCTGCAATGAAGACCCTTCTAGTGTCCCTACTTTCCAGGAACAGTCAGATTTACAGAAGCTGTCCTGGTTTCTGATCTGATCCCAGAATGTCCTGCTTTCCCTTAGGGTGGCCCTATTTTCATTGGATAAATGTTGGAGGGTATGGAATAGAACATGGGTAGGCAAACTAAGGCCTGGGGGGTGGATCCGGCCCAATCGCCTTCTAAATCCGGCCCGCAGATGAATCAGAAATCAGTGTGTTTTTATATGAGTAGAATGTGTCCTTTTATTTAAAATGCATCTCTGGGTTATTTGTGGGGCATAGGAATTCGTTCAATTTTTTAAAAAAATAAAAAGTTCGGCCCCCCACATGGTCTGAGGGACAGTGGACTGGCCCCCTCCTAGAAAAGTTTGCTGACCTCTGGAATAGAGCATCCTTATTTTCAGTGGATAAATGTTGGAGGGTATGGAATAGAACAGTCCCAGATTTACAGAAACTGTCCTGGTTTCTGATCTGATCCCAGAATGTCCCTCTTTCCACTAGGATGGCCCCATTTTCACTGGATAAATGTTGGACGGTATGGAATAGAACATCTTTATTTTAATTGGATAAATGTTGGGGTGGCCATATTTTCATTGGATAAATGTAGGAGGGTATGTAGTAAGGAGAAGACTTGGGCAAGACTGGATCCTCGGCTTGCAATGCTCAGCACTCCAGACCCCCATGCTAACATCCCTTTTCCTCTCACAGGATTGAGCGCATCATCACCCCCCGCCTGGCCCTGACCACGGCCGAGTTCCTTGCCTACCAGTGCGAGAAGCACGTCCTCGTGATCTTGACGGACATGAGCTCCTACGCTGAGGCACTGCGCGAGGTCAGAGGGGCACCCCGCGGCTCAGAGAGGGTGTGGGCCGGGGCACCTAACATGGCAGGAAATGGGTCCCCTCTCAGTGCCCCATAACTCACCCCTCTTTCTCCACCAGGTCTCGGCTGCCAGGGAGGAAGTCCCCGGGCGCAGAGGCTTCCCAGGGTACATGTATACTGACCTGGCGACCATCTACGAGAGAGCCGGGCGCGTGGAGGGCAGGAACGGCTCCATCACTCAGATCCCCATCCTGACCATGCCCAACGATGGTGAGCGGGGGGGGGGCTGGGAAAAGGCTCAGGGAAGTCCAGGGCCAATGACTTCTATGGGGAAAGTGGTTTGGGGAAAATGTCCGGCAGCAACAGCAGCTGGGAGTGAGGGGTGGCTGACAAGGGGGAAGGGAGGAAGGCAAATTTTACTGGGAGTCTATGCCCCCCGCCCCAAAGCACACACACACAGTGGGAATGTTCAGGGAGGCAGGAGAGGATATATTGCTTAATTATATCCTTCCCAACTTTTGTTTAAAAGTTCTACAATTTAGCAGAGTGACAGTCCCCTTTTAAACTTGTACAGCAGATAACGTTTTTGCCAGGCTTGCATAAGCCTCTAAAATAAGTTTCCGTGGAAATTCCCCTTTATTCACTCATAAAAAGATAGACGCAACACAGTTTATAAAATAGTTTACTCACATTCTGTTCACAAATGGATCCCAGAAGGCAGACTTAAGTTACAAAATATAAGAAGATGTTGCTTCTTTGAGGAATGGAGTCAGAGAGAGATATGGCTGCCTCCCCTGAGGTATTTTGTTACCTGCACAGGTAAGGTCACGCCCACCTCTGGTCACATGCAGAGGAAGTCTGTCCCAGCCCAGGAGGAAACAGGTAGTTCCGACTGGCTGGTCCAGGCACCCACTTTTTATGTCCACTCTAGGAATGTTGTATTTGACTGCTCTGTGTTTCACACCCCACATACACTCCAACTTGGGATCAGTTGATCTGCAAGATTGCCCAATCCCATATATGCCCGCTGGTCTGCTTCGATTGGCAGAACTGGAAATGTTACAGGTGCCACGTAACACCTGTTCTGCATTGGTAAGAAATCAACCTTTTAGTGTGGCAGCACCTGCACTTCAGAACTCCCTGCCGATTGACATCAGGCAGACGCCTTTGCTGTACTCTTTTTGGCGCCCGCTAAAAGCTTTTTTGATGCTTTTTTATGCTTTTGAATTCTGGTGCTGGAGGAGACTCTTGAGAGTCCCATGGACTGCAAGAAGATCAAACCTCTCCATTCTGAAGGAAATCAGCCCTGAGTGCTCACCGGAAGGACAGATCCTGAAGCTGAGGCTCCAAGACTTTGGCCCCCTCATGAGAAGAGAAGACTCCCTGGAAAAGACCCTGATGTTAGGAAAGATGGAGGGCACAAGGAGAAGGGGACCACAGAGGACGAGATGGTGGGACAGTGTTCTCGAAGCTACCAGCATGAGTTTGACCAAACTGCAGGAGGCAGTGGAAGACAGAAGGGCCTGGCGTGCTCTGGTCCAGGGGGTCACGAAGAGTCGGACACGACTAAACGACTAAACAACAACAAAAAGCTTTTGGGGGGGTTAGATGTTTAGAAAGCTGGTACGAGTTTTAATCTGTTTTTAGCCCATTGTTGTTTAAACTTTTAGAAAATTTTCTGTGAGCTTCGCTCAGGAGGTGTCCCACAACATCTCTGCATCTAAAGTCGAAGCTGATTCTCAAAGGCCTTCCGCATTGCTTCCTGTATTCCTTGCATGGAATTTTATTGCATTGCAACCTGAAGTCTGTCGAATGCAAATTGCAGTGGGACGAAATGTGATGTAAGGGACACAAGAAGCAGCAGAAACAGGATTAAAACCGCGCAGCACAGTTGATTACAGTTGCCACTACAGGGTGAAAAATCATTTGGTGGTTTGCCGAGACCCTCGGCGTTTTTCAAGTGGTCCAGTGGGGCCGGTTGGATTGTGGAGCGTTGCTTGAAAGCATCCTGCAGACAAACTTCCTATTTCAAGGCACTGCTGGCTGAGAAACCACAGCCTCGCCAAAAACTTCATCTCTCTCAGCCCATTCAAGTTTAGACCACCTTCCTGGCCGCAGCTCAGCGGCTGCCTTAGCTTTTTAAAGGAAAGGGAACTGTTTCAATTTGAACAGGGATCAAGGAGAAGCAAACGATAAAAAGCAAATTCTAGTTCCTCATGCGGTCTTCCGCACATTCTCTCGGTTCTTTTGGTGAAATCAGTCATCATCGGGCTTGAAAGGTACCTTAGGATGAAATCTGTAGGTATTTATTTCTGCAGGGGAAGAGGCGAGACAGGGAGGGGCATTTGAAATAATGGGGAAGATGTGGGAGGATAAGATAGAGATGAGTGTTTCTAAAAGTCACACACACCCTTGTAAAATATAGCGGGGGGGGAGGTGTTTCTGAATGTTGGGGATGATGTTAAGAGTCTTAAGATATGAGGTAAGTATTTGCAAACAGAGGTAAGTTAAGGCTCTGGTATCCTTGAGGAATACAGAGCTCTCCTTGGACGTGTCAGTTGTGGGGAAGTTTCCTAATTCAGGTGGATATGCAAGATGGGGATTTATTTTGGGGGCATATGGGAAGGGGGGAATAGCATAGAAACCCTCCAGGTGTCTTTTTTTAATTGTGCATTCACGGTGGTTTCATAAAATCATAGAATTGGGAGGGGTTCCCCAGGGGTCATCTAGTCCAACCCTCAATGCAGGAATCCCATACGAAGATCTCATACCTTTTTCTACCACAAATGCCACGTTTCTTTGTTCTGCTTTGGTTGCGCCAGAACACACAAGTAAAACAGTCAGAGCTGTTTGAAACTAAAACAGATGCCCTCACTGTGGGAATGTTCAGGGATGCAGGAGAGGATATATTGTCTGATTATAGCCTTTCCAACTTGTGTTAACAAGTTCACAATTTAGCAGAGTAACATTCCCCCTTTTAAACTCACAGTGGATGCGTTTGCGCAGCCTCGCTAAAGGCTCTATAATAACTGTCCTGGTGTTTTCCCCTTATTCCCTCATAAAAGATAAGACACGACACAGTCTTCTATAAAAGTATAAAAAGAGTTTACTCACATTCTGCTCACAGTCAGATCCCAGAAGGCAGACTTAGCTTGGAAAAGTAACATATACCTGGAAACTATCTCATAGGGAGACAGTCCCTTTGTCGTCTCTTGGCTGGAAGCCAAGAGAGCATCTTTGGCTAAGTAGATGTTGCTTCTTCGATGCATGTAGTCACAGAGAGAGAGATGGCTGTTCTGCCCTGTGCTTTTGTCATTACCTGCACAGGTGAGGCCACGCCCACCTCTAGTCACATGCAGAGGAAGTCTGTCCCAGCCCAGAAGGAAACAGGAAGTTTACCTGCTGGCTGGACAAACATTCCTCCCCATGTGTAAACATGTTCACTCTAGGAATTGCTCTTGTGTTTCACATCCCACACTCATAAGGTCTCTCCTTCCTTGGAGGTTTCTAAGCAGAGGTTGGACGGCCATCTGTCCTGTATGCTTTAGCTGAGATTCCTGCACAGCAGGGGGTTGGACTAGATGACCCTCGGGGTTCCCTTCCAACTCTGCAATTCTGTGATTCTCAGTGCCCCTCCAGATGGCAATCATGCAGCGATCCCTGGGGAAGCCTTGCAGAACTGACAAAGCAGAAGGGTGTGTGGATGGTTCGGTGCAAAACCAATGCCTATGCGCTGCTGTTGCACCAGTTCCATGTTGCATGTTATATGTTGCATCAGTTGCACTTGCAAAAAAACAGCATCACACCCGCCTGGAGAAGCCCCTAGTGAAAAACCAGATTAGCCCAGGGAACGGAGAAGTCGCTTGCAATGTTAGCAGGGCCAGCGGCTAATCTACCTGCTTCCCCCCCTTACAGATATCACTCACCCCATTCCTGACTTGACCGGATTCATCACCGAAGGGCAAATTTATGTGGACAGGCAACTCCACAACAGACAGGTAGGTTTACCTGGGGCTTCCCTTTCCCCTTTGATCCTCACCTCTGCCCGTGGTTCCATCCTTGCAAAGGAAAAGGAAGTGGACATATTGGGGGTGCTTCCTCCACTGAGTAGGCTGCTGTAGAAAGGACACATCCTTGGAAAGAGGTTGACATTGTTGATGCTCATGCCATAGGGTGGTAACAAAAATTTGTGGTAGGGAAAGGCTTGTGGGAGATGGCTTGAAGGTGAAGACCCAGAATATGCCCCTAATCCTTTTGAGTTATAGAGTCCGTTCAAGTAAGGATAAGGTTCTCTGTGCTCTTGACTAGTCTAGGGGTGAGACTGTAACTGGGCCGCTGTGAGGGCTTGAGCTTTTCAAACTTTGGTCTGGACTACTTCTTGCTGACGCGGGTAGCGCTGTGGCCTAAACCACAGAGCCTAGGACTTGCCGATCAGAAGGTCAGCGGTTCGAATCCCCGCGACGGGGTGAGCTCCCGTTGCTTGGTCCCAGCTCCTGCCCACCTAGCAGTTCGAAAGCACGTCAAAGTGCAAGTAGATAAATAGGTACCACTCCGGCGGGAAGGTAAACACAGTTTCTGTGCGCTGCTCTGGTTCGCCAGAAGTGGCTTAGTCATGCTGGCCACATGACCCGGAAGCTGTATGCCGGCTCCCTCCGCCAGTAAAGTGAGATGAGCACCACAACCCCAGAGTCGGCCACAACTGGACCTAATGGTCAGGGGTCCCTTTACCTTTACCTATGCTTTGGCGTAGGGCTTGGCCTTTTTGTCCAATATAGAGAGCTGAAGTGCACTGTTGGCATTTGATGTTGTTGGGGCCAGTAATGGTGTTGTCCAGGTGTACGTGGCCACAAAATTAGCCTACCGCACAGGGTTGTGATGGAGATCAGGGCTGTCTTAAGCATATGTGGCGCCGGGCTTCAAAGATCCACCCGGTGCACGCACACCCCAGGTTGCCCAGTCCTAGGCATGCAGGAGGGCAGAGCCGGCCGCCCACCTCAGCCTCTTGCTGGCTCAGTCGTCCCCCGAACTCTCCAACTGACAGACGGGCTCTTCCCTGGACTCAACTCTCGGGCCCCAGACTCTCGACCTGGTGTCCCTGAGAGCCTGGCGCCCAGGTGGCCCGCACCCCTTGCACCTATGGGTAAGACGGCCCTGGTGGGGATTAATCAGGAGGAGGACCACGTACACCAATCTGAACCCCTTGCAGCAAAGGTGGGCCATAAATGCAAATAAATAGAGAACTTCCAGATTTAAGGAGGAGAATGTGTGGGGCAGCATTAGCTGGAGAAGTACGCTGCACAGGCAAGGAGGAATTCAAGGAGGCACAGGGGGTCCTGGGATCTACCTTAAGCTGAGACACAGATGGGCCCTTAGGCTAAACACACACACACAGAGTGTATTTCCGAAAACCAGAGATGCCCGCTTGCTTTCTCTTGCCACAGATCTACCCTCCCATCAATGTCCTCCCCTCCCTCTCCCGTCTGATGAAGTCGGCCATCGGGGAAGGCATGACCAGGAAGGACCACGGAGACGTCTCCAATCAGCTGGTGAGTGTTTGAGCCTCTATGGAAAAGGGTCTTCCATTTCGGTAGTCTTTTGGACCCCTGCATTGCCAGGGTTAGGTGACCCGTGGGATCCCAGCTCTACACTTCTATGATTCTATGCCTGCCAGAAAGCTACAAGCAAGATTCGAACACAAGACCACCTCTCCCCTCCTGTGGTTTATAGCAACTGGGATTCAGAAGCACTCCTGCCTCAAACGGCGAGGTGTGGGGAGCACATAGCCATCGAGAGAACGGAGCGACAAATATTGTTGCATGCCACCTGAGGTTCCAGGCGCTTACCTGGAGTCTGTGTTTTCTTTTGGAAATGAGGCTGTTGTAGACAAAAATCTGCCCTTTTCCCCTTATGGGGTACCCAAGAGCCCATATAGAGTCCTTACGTAGGTTCCCTATTGGTAGGAGAAAATAACAGAGGCCAACCAGAGAATATTGAGAAGCAAAGCAGCTAAGAAGCCTGATCTTTATTGATCTGTTGCAACAGGGTGCTCCCCTCACATGCAGGAAAGGAGGAGGACTCAGAACCCAGGTGTGCCCGCCCTTATATAGACATTTTAAATTGCCCGCCCTGGAGTCCAAGACGACCCCCAGACACATCATACCTACATCACAGAAAGGGGTGGTCTACAACAGAAATCTGAGTGCGTTGTTTACCTCCTGTCTGGCAGGTTACCTGTTTAATGGTCACTTGACTGGATAATCTGGGGAGCCTGGCCAATCTTTTGTAATGATAAATACTTAGTTCTTGAGCCAGGTCACAGGCTCACACCCTATTCATACACAGACATACCCTTAAGACAGGATTTGTGAAGGAAAAGACAATGGAGAGGCTTTTCCATTTTCCTTCGACCTTGCAGAGAAATATTTGAGGTCATTTTGGGAGTCAAAATGGTTCCAGGGCGGTCCTCCTGTGCTGCTCCAGACATGTGGTCCACACATCTATGTATGCGCTTGGTTGGTACAATTATGAACATTTATTATATATATTAGACCTTAAAAGTCTTATCACAAGGCACAGCAGAGACTGTGGAGTCTTTATGATATACATATATCCATATCCATAGTTATGTATATATACAACCTGATGGAGGGGCTCACATCATTGACACCCCCAAAGAGTCCTGCTTTTCCCATCGCCGCAGCCCAGGATTCAAAACAAGCTCCAAAACTTCTGAGCTTTCCTCCAGCTTGCTGACTTTTATAGACGGGAACCTTTCTGCAGAAACCCAGTCCTAAACTATCTCTGAAACTCTGACCTAATCTAGCTCTGAGCTGAAGGAAAGGTCCATCTCCCTAGTGAGATTCCTAATGGCTGGTCGTTCTCCTTAATAGTCCACCCCAGGTGATCTCCTGAACACAGAAATCCAGACTTGCTTGATTTTAACATGCTAAATCCAGCTTCCAGCACCCAGACATTAGAAGGGGAGTCCAGGCGCACCCCAAAATCTTGTAGCAAACCCCACAAATAAGAATGTTGTGGCTAAATGCACAAGATGCCTTGATGCAGAGGGTAGATCTTGTGCCTCTACGATGCCCATGTTTTTTAAAAAACCAGACACCTTTATAGCTAAGACTTCAGAGCTTCTTTTTGATGGTGGTTCTGGAGTTTTCCTGGCTGCCTTGGGGTCAGGGCGCTTGTCTCGGGCAGGACCCTGACTCATGCCCTCCCTGTGGTTTCCCGCTCAGTACGCCTGCTACGCCATCGGCAAGGACGTGCAAGCCATGAAGGCCGTGGTCGGGGAGGAAGCCCTGTCAGCTGACGACCTCCTCTTCTTGGAGTTTCTGCAGAAGTTCGAGAAGCAGTTCATTGCACAAGGTAGGCGGGGGGCGGAGGCGGCCGGGAAACGCTGACCTGGGAGGGACGTTTGTCCTCCTCGCTCGGCACGGAGGCAGGAAGGAACACCGTAGCCTTGGAGCAGGGCAAGGGGAACTCAGGACAAATGCGGCCCTCCAGGCATCTCCAGCCGGCCCCAGGCCTCACCACTTCCCCAGGATGAAGCCCGTGCTGCCCCTGCTTTGCATCTTCCTTAAGCGTTTCTGCAGGGCTGGAATGTGCCTCTGGACTTGGTTAATGCCTCTTGCTTGTCTGGAAGGAGAAAGAAGCTCTCTCTCTCTCTCTCTCTCTCTCTCTCTCTCTTTCTCTCGTGCGTTGGAATCTAGACATATAAAAAACGTTGTGAAAATGCTTTTCTTAAAAAGTGTTTTGAAAAATATATTGAATTTGCCCTAAGCTCACCATCGCCATCTAGTATCACATTTGAAAAGGGAAAGGTACCCCTGGCCGTTAGGACCAGTCGCAAACGACTCTGGGGTTGCGGCGCTCATCTCACTTTATTGGCTGAGGGAGCTGGCGTTTGTCCGCAGACAGCTTCTGAGTCATGTGGCCAGCATGACTAAGCAGAGTAGCGCACGGAAACACCGTTTACCTTCCCGCTGGAGCGGGACCTATTTATCTACTTGCACTTTGACGAGCTTTCGAACTACTAGGTGGGCAGGAGCAGGGACCGAGCAACGGGAGCTCACCCCTTCGCGGGGATTCGAACCGCCGACCTTCCGATCGGCAAGCCCTAGGCTCTTTGATTTAACCCACAGTGCCACCTGCGTCCCTGTCACATTTGTATAATATGCTTAAAACACACTTAAAATATTAAATTTGCAGCTGTATAGCTGAGTCCCAGGTGTTTAAACTACCTTACTGTGCAAAAAGTAGCATGATTGATTGATTGATTGATTGATTGATTGATTCCCCAGCCACTCTGGGCAGCTTTGAACAGAACATTAAAAACAGAATAGAACTTAAACATTAAAAACTTCCCTAAACATCTGTTGCTCCTCCCACTTTTTCCTCTGGTCCCGACCACCACTGGCACGCAGCCCCGGGAGGCTACCCAGAAGGAAATGTGGCTTATCTGGACCTTATGGGATGATCAAGAGGACAGGTCATAACCAGGCCACGTACATCCTGTACAGTAAATGCACCTGGAGCCCTTCTCTGCCTCACTCAGAGGCAACGGCAAGGTCTTAAATGTGTAGTGTTGCCTCTAAACCATCACCTTTTCCTTTTCCTTGTTTTGAATGTGCAATATTAGCTGTCTTGGACTGGCTGGATGCAGAGGAATATAGGAGGCACCAGCTGGGGAACCCCGGATGAAGCCCCCCCAAGGGGTCCCATTGAGGCTCCCATCCTTTGTGTGTGGACGCAAATGCTCATGGGTTTGCGTGCCAAACTGGGTCTTTGACCCAGGTGAAATAAAGCCTAGTTTCGCCCCTGCCCAAGGGAAGAAGGCTCAGAGTTCGGGGAGTGGTGGTGGGACGATGATGAGTGGTCAGAGGGAGAAGATTGGGAAGAGGAGGTGTCAAAAGCTGGAGAGGTAACAGGGCTCTGTGAGCGGGGAGAGTCAGTGGCAGAGAGCAGTCCAGATTCAAAGGCAGAAGCTGAAGCAGGAGAGGAGGGAGACTGAGAGGCAGAGAGGAGTCTGGCTGAGGAAGAATCACAGGTGTCTCCCCTTGCTGCTGAGACCAGCACCCATCCCTGCTGGTCTCCCAGGACCAGAAGAGGCATGAAAACGGTGGAGGAGAGGTTTAGCTGCAGGTAGGCATAGTCTCCCATTGCCTGGGGGAAACCCTGGAGAGAAGGGGATTTAGATGACTGTGGGGAGTCAGGGACCTTTAGTCTCATGGGGGCAAGACCTGCCGGAGACGAGGTACTGTGCTCATTAGACCTGACTCTCCTGTGCTTTTGCTCATCAAGAGTTAGTTCTAGCTTGCTTGCTGGCAATTTACTGCTGGCCGGCTCCTGTCCTTTACCCACCGGCGATGTTGGTTTTCTCCCAGGCGCCTACGAAAACAGGACCGTATTTGAGTCGCTCGACATCGGCTGGCAGCTGCTGCGGATCTTCCCCAAAGAGCTGCTGAAACGGATCCCGGAGAATATCCTGGCAGAGTACTACCCCCGGGAGGCCAGAGGGGCCGATGGCTCCTCCAACACGGCCCTCTGAGCCTCAGGGCTTGTCCACGGTGGGGCGCAACCCACTTAACTGACTTGGCGGCGGGTGGGGTGGCTGGTCCAAGGCTGTGGGGACATTTACACATCACCACCAGAAAGGGGAATAAGAGCCTGGATGTACACATGCCCTTTTATCGCTGTGAAATAATCAGTTGTCTGTGCTGTCCTGGTTCAAAATAAAAGTGTCTACTCAAATTGTGAAATGTTTTATTTTTGGAAGCCTTTCTCAGGATGCTTCCTCCCCCCCCCCCTTTCCCTACAGCGTGCCACTAAAATCAAAACTGCAGTGCGGTGTAGTGGTTAGAGTGTCAGACTAGGACCTGGGAGAGACGAGGGTTTGAATCCGCACTCAGCCAAGAGCCCCTCTGGGAGTCCTGGGGCCAGCCACTCACTCTCAGCCCAACCTACCTCACAGGGTTGTTGTGAGGACAGGACAGGAGAGAACTGCATTTCCACCTTCAGCTTCTTGGGAGAATGGTGGGCAAGAAATGTAATAAAATGAGAGAGAGGGAGAGGGGGCTAAATCTCAGAAATCCTTAAGGCTGACCTCTTAGGGGAAGTCCAAAGAGGAAATAGAGTCTCCTTGGAGGAAATGAGACTTTGCAGGGAGATAACGGGGAGGCGTTGGGGGGCGGGTGTGCCCATGACAGAAGTCATAAAGAAAAGGGCCCAGTTCCTGGTTTTCCTGAAACACCCAAGTTGCAGCTCTGAGGCAGAAGACATTGGCAAACGCTGCTGGATAGCAGGGCCAGACTCCTAATATTAGGGACTCCAAATATCCACAATATCCTCCTAATATTCGTGACCCCCTGGACCAGAGCATGCCAGGCACTCCTGTCTTCCACTGCCTCCCAGTTTGGTCAAACTCATGCTGGTAGCTTCAAGAACACTGTCCCACCATCTCATCCTCCGTCGTCCCCTTCTCCTTGTGCCCTCCATCTTTCCCAACATCAGGGTCTTTTCCAGGGAGTCTTCTCATGAGGTGGCCAAAGTATTGGCTTCAGGATCTGTCCTTCCAGTGAGCACTCAGGGCTGATTTCCTTCAGAATGGAGAGGTTTGATCTTCTTGCAGTCCATGGGACTCTCAAGAGCCTCCTCCAGCACCAGAATTCAAAAGCATCCATTCTTCGGCGATCAGCCTTCTTTTTGTTCCAGCTCTCACTTCCATACATCAGTACTGGGAAAACTATAGCTTGAACTATACGAACCTTTGTTGGCAAGGTGATGTCTCTGCTTTTTAAGATGCTGACTGGGTTTGTCATTGCTTTTCTCCCAAGAAGCAGGCATCTTTTAATTCGATTGCATATGAGGCGGTAAATCGTATATCTTCTCGCCAGAGTTTCGATGAGCGCTGAAATCTGTTGGCCTCTAGCTAGCTTCTGCAAAAGAGAGCTCCTGGCGGCTGTTGCAAATGCAATTATCAGGTCAGTAAAAAGAAAAACCTAGCAGATTTTTTTAAAAAAATAAAAAGCCCCATGGCTTCTTGTGACTCGTCTCATGCTGAAGGAGGAGGAGGAGGAGAGGTTTCACTTCTCAGTTCTCTGGGGAAGCCTCATCCCTTTCATGCAACTGTGCAGAGAAGGGGCAGAGCAGGCTGGGCAGATCTTGGCTGAGCACAGACAGTCCGGACCAGAATGGAGCCTTTGGTGGAGGATCTCAGCCAGCTGGCAGGTAAGGATGGGAAATCTGCCTGCCCCAAAAGCAGGTTGAGAGGGGAAGCACGGAAAATGCTGTGGCATAGTGGTTAGAGCAGGGGTAGGTAACCTAAGGCCCATGGGCCAGATGCGGCCCAATCGCCTTCTCAATCCGGCCCACGGACGGTCCAGGAATCAGTGTGTTTTTACATGAGTAGAATGTGTCCTTTTATTTAAAATGCATCTCTGGGTTATTTTTTTTCAAAATATAGTCCAGCCCATCACATGGTCTGAGGGACGGTGGACTGGCCCACAGCTGGAAAAGGTTGCTGACCTCTGGGTTAGAGTGTCAGGCTGGGTCCTGGCAGACGCAGATTCAAATCCTCCAGTGGCCCCAAAGTTCTTAGGGTTGCCATATTTCAAGTGATAATCCGGACACATAAAATAAAATCATTGTTGTTGTTGTTGTCATACCCCGCCCATCTGACTGGGTTTCCCCAGCCACTCTGGGTGGGCTTCCAGCATATATAAAAACACAGTAAAACATTAAACCTTAAAAGCTTCTCTAAACAGGGCTGACTTCAGATGTCTTCTAGTCAGACAGTTGTCTATTTCCTTGACATCTGCTGGGAGGGCGTTCCACAGGGCAGGCGCCACCACTAAGAAGGCCCTCTGCCTGGTTCCCTGTAACCTCACTTCTCGCAGGGAGGGAACCACCAGAAAACCCTCGGAGCTGGACCTCAGTGTCCGGGCTGAACAATGGGGGTGGAGATGCTCCTTCAGGTCTACTGGGCCAATCTGCAAAATCTCAAAAAAGAAGTTTTGAACTATTTTCCCGGGCATCCAAGCTATTTCCGCCTGGGCAATGTTTACAAGGGTCGAATCCCATCTGTGTCCAGGAAATTCCGGATGTATGGCAGCCCTAACTGCAGTGGGCAAGTTATGATTTGTGCCTTGATGGATAACCTAAGATGCTAAGGCAGTGAAGGAAAGAATGAAAAGAATGTTGCCGAAAGGAGGTTGTAAAGGTATAAAGTCGAGATGGCCGTGAAGATGTGTGAAGGAATTTGCAGGCACCAGTAAATGAACCCGTGGCCTTGCTCTCCCTCACTCCCTGTCTGGGATGTTGCCTTTTGCTTTGTGCAATAAGGCCTGGTTGCAATTCTGTTTGTTGCAAGACTTAATTTCCACACATGTGCAAAGCTAAGGTGGGGAAATTCCTCTGTAGGAGCCCGTGCAATTTATCCACCTGCGGACTCCACTTTGGAGGGTCCCTGCTTCGGACGCCACTTGGCCCCAAGTGTTTATGTGGTCTTAAGCATCGCAACTGAAGGAAATCCACTGTATGACTTTGGGCCAGTGACCTCCCTCACAGGGCTGTTGTGAGGACAACGTGGAGAGGGAGAGAGCGGCAAGAACTGAATGTTTCAGGAGAGAGGAGATTTCTAACAAGCGATATGACCATCAAGGACAGATGGATTGATGGGCTGATGGGAGCTGTAGTCCAGGACATCTGGAGGGTGCCAGGTTGGGGGAGGCCAGCAGAGCCTCAGTGCTGCCCCTGGGCATTTCGTGGCAACCTTCTCTTTCTCTTCCTCTGCAGCCATTTTGGAATCTGACAGTGACTCCGATTCGGAGAAAGATGAAGAAGCCGAGGTATGTGGGTCCTTTCATTTTTTTAAATTCATTTTTAAAATATTTGTATATTTGATGCAGTTTCAAGCATGAAAACTTAAAACCATACAATAAAAAGCACACAAAAGGTTTTTTTAAAAATAAAAAATAAGCTTCTGGTCCTCATGGGGAAAGAATGGGAAATAGGTGTCAGGGTCAGGTTCTGGAGTGAAGCCCCAGCAAATCGTGACTCAAAGAAAGTCCTGTTCTCACAACCATTCACTGTGGCTTTCTAATCACTCCCACTGTTTTGCTTCAGAGGGCAGGACTCGAACCCGTGCATTCAAATGACGAGAAAGGAGAACTTTTTGACAGTAAGAGCTGTCCAACAATGGGATAAACCACCTCCTTCCTTGGAGGTTTTTAAGCCAAGGTCGGGCAGTCCTCTGTCAGGGTTGCTTTAGTTGTGATTCCTGCATTGCAGGGGGTTGGACTGGATGACCTTCAGGGGTCCCTTGCAGAATTCTATGATTCTAAATTCAGGGGGGGGACCATTTTGAACAGCTGCATGAACAGCTGTGCTGAGGATGGGGATGGTGGGAATGATTGCTTAGCAAAAGCAACTCTGCTGGCAGGACGGGAATCGGAAACATCAGTGACCCAGAAACATTTCTTCCCTTCCATCTTCCAGGAAGCGGCTGCTTGTCAGGAAAGGGATGAAGCCAAGAAAAAGCTGGCCGAATTTGAGTATGGTAAGCATGATCTGCTGGGGTGTTAATGCTGCGAGCCCCTTGTGCTCAGGTTGCATAGATGTTTAAATCAAACTCTAAATCCCGAAAACGCCACAGTCTCTGCTGGTTCTCATTCCAAGGAAACCAAACCTGCTGAATGCCTGGAGCAGGGGTCCCCAAACTAAGGACCGTGGGCAGGATAAGGCCCGAGGGACTCGTTTATCCAGCCCATGACGACCTCCGCTGCCGCTGTTGCCACCCACTCTTACTGGCGCTACACTGTGTGGCTGCCCACTTCTGGGTCGGAGGAGCACCGGAAATAACTTGTGTGCATGCGCAAGCGCAAGCGTTATTTCCGGTGCACATCTGGGTCGGAGGAAGCCCGTGCACATGTGCACAAACTATTTCCAGTGCTCCTCCGACCCAGAAGTGTGCCGGAAATAGCGTGTGCACACACGTATAGGCACGCGCTCCCAGGCCCTCCGGCCCACCGCATGATCGGCACTGGAGACACTGGCCTGAGGCGCAGTAAGTTTGCTGACCGCTGGCCTGGAGCTTCTCGCCGCTCGGAGATTGGGGGGGGCGCCTAGCTGTGTCCTGCATTTCCTGATCCCGACTATTCACAATGGTGAACCTCAGGATGAGAGGGGAGGATTGCACCCATGTCCGGCTTGTGGGCATCTCAGAGGAATCTGATCGGGCATTTTGGGAACAGGGTGCAGAACCAGGTCCCAGGCATATGGGATTTGTGGGTGTGCTCAGGACACTTCCGTTGTTGGCAGCGGACAGTGGGCAGTAGTGACCCCTGAAAGGGCTTCGGGATTCCCTATGCAGCCTAGGACCCACGTACCTACGGGACCACCTCTCCTGGTATGCCCCACGGAGGACCTTATGGTCCACAAATTACAATATTTTGGAGGTCCCAAGTCGCAAGGTGGTTAGATTGGTCTCAACTAGGACCAGGGCCTTTTCAGTACTGGCCCCAACCTGGTGGAACACTCTGTCACAAGAGACTAGGGCCCTGCAGGTCTTGACATCTTTCCACAGGGCCTGCAAGACAGAGCAGTTCCACCAGACCTTTGGCCTGGACTCAGTCTGACCCTTATGTTTCCCTCCCCTTATGGTTTTGATCTATGGGCTACTTTTAAAATGAGGCTGCATTTTAAATTGCATTTTAACCTTTACTTTAAATTGGGGTTTTTTTCCTCCTGTGCTCTGATTTGATACATGATGTCCAATCACAGAATGCTTCAGGATTTGGGCCTCTGCCATTGGTCCTTGAACTCTGAATCGTGATTCGCAGCTTGGAAGTTTAGACAACCAATCATGTTGGGAGTGAGAGTGGCCCAGGCTTTCAGGAATGTATATAAGCAGTTGCTTTGACCCTGTTTCCCAGTTATGTAGCTCAATAAAGGTTCTTGCTGTTATCGCTGTGTCTGGCCTACACTTCAGTTATCTTGCTTAGTGGGTCGTGCAAACCGCCATTCTGAAGGATGTTTTTTGCAGGGTAGGGTCATGGGCACTGAGGATGAATTTATGTCACCAAGTGGGGAAAGTCCGGGGAAACTGCTCTAGAGATGATCTTCAACCTTCCCCCTCCTTTCATTCCCAGCTTCGCAGGCTTTGCTCGCTGAGCTGTCCACCCTGGAAGCAGAGTACAAAATCGAGAAGTCGTGCCGAGAGCAGGCAGAAGTTTACGCAGCCCAGGTGAGACAGGCGAGCTGGTGGACATGGCAAGGCGTCTAACCTGGGAAACTGCTGTAACTCAGGAGTCTAGCCCTTGTTTTGCATGCAAGGAATCCCTGCTCCAACCCCACATACAGCAAATGACTTTAGATACCTTTTTTTTTGTTGTTGTTTAGTTGTTCAGTCGTGTCCGACTCTTCGTGGCCCCTGGACCAGAGCACGCTGGGCACTCCTGTCTTCCACTGCCTCCCTCAGTTTGGTCAAACTCATGTTGGTAGCTTCGAGAACACTGTCCCACCATCTTGTCCTCCGTCGTCCCCTTCTCCTTGTGCCCTCCATCTTTCCCAACATCATGGTCTTCTCCAGGGAGTCTTCTCTTCTCATGAGGTGGCCAAAGTACTGGAGCCTCAGCTTCAGGATCTGTCCTTCCAGTGAGCACTCAAGGCTGGTTTCCTTCAGAATTGATAGGTTTGATCTTCTTGCAGTCCATGGGACTCTCAACAGTCTCCTCCAGCACCAGAATTTAAAAGCGTCCATTCTTTGGTGAGGTGATGGGACCAGTGGCCATGATCTTCATTTTTTTTGATGTTGAGCTTCATACCATATTTTGCGCTCTCACCCTCATTAAAAGGTTCTTTAATTCCTCCTCACTTTCTGCCATCAAGGTTGTGTCATCTGCATATCTGAGGCTGTTGATATTTCTTCCAGCAATCTTAATTCTGGCTTGGGATTCATCCAGCCCATATAGCATCTTTTCAACACAAAAAACAGAGACAATTAGTTGTTGACAAAGGACAGCTGGACATATAAAGGGCCCCATTACCTTCAGTAGCTGAGGGCCTCATCAAACCTAAATCTGGCCCTGTGTCTCCTGCAGGAGTGAGTTCCATAGTTGAACTCTTTCTTTTATCTGTCCCGCAAGACACCTTGGTTTGCAGCCCAGTCTCCGAGCCACCCTTGCACCGCGGCTTCCGCGATCATCCTGGGCTTACCTTTGCCATTGCATCCCGACTCCTGCAGGTGAGCAGAGAGAACAAGAAGCTGAAGCGCATCAGCGTGGCTTTGCTGCCCATGCTCACCCACCTCCCGGCGGACCTCATCGACCCGGGCAACGAGGAGGAGATCCCCGCCGAGCAAGTCCTGGATCCCGTGGGCCAATACCTGCAGCAAATCAAAGGTGAGTCGGGTTGTCGCTTCTTCTCTGGCTCAAAGGCTACCAAGAGGAGCTGCTGCTGCAGGGAGAGGTCTGGGCAGGGACTGTACAAAATGCACTGATCCTGCAACAATGGAGAAGACCAACCTTGGAGGAAGAGAGGAAGTTTCCTTAAGGATGGGGAGGTGGCATTCAAGAGATGTCTCTCATAATAATTTATAATAATGATTTATTATTTTTACACACACACCCCCATCTAGCTGGGCTTCCTCAGCCACTCTGGGCGGCTTCCCACAGAACACTAAAATGCAATAACCTATTAAACATTAAAAGCTTCCCTAAACAGGGCTGCCTTCAGATGTCTTCTAAAAGTCTGGTAGTTGTTGTTCTCTTTGACATCTGATGGGAAGGTGTTCCACAGGGCGGGCGCTACCATTGAGAAGGCCCTCTGCCTGGTTCCCTGTAACTTGGCTTCTCGCAGAGAGGGAACCGCCAGAAGGCCATTGTCGCTGGACCTCAGTGTCCGGGCAAAACGATGGGGGTGGAGACGCTCCTTCAGGTCTACAGGACCTTCAGCTATACTAGAACTCACACCCCCTTCGGTGCCCAGCTGCAACACAACAGCCCTGCAGTGCTGTCCAAGGGTCTGATAGTTGCTGCCACTCCCCTCCCACTTGCTCCAGCATTGCCAGATGTGAGGGGACCTACTGTTAGAATTCCTGCTCCGTGAATGCAGTCATGGGATTGTTGTCCTTCACGTGGCGGTGTATGTTTTGACTCCACAAAGTGGGAAATGACGGAGACAGGATGTTTGTGTTCCTGTGTTCCGTGAAGTGGGACTATTGTCCTTTGTTCTTTTTCTCTTTGCTGTCTGATGCTAGAGAGGGAGGGAGCCATGTTGCAGTGCTCCGTGTGTGTTTATATGTAAATAAAAGTAGATTAGCCAAAATGCTGAGGTCTGTCACACGAACTGCAAAGACTCTGCGGATCCCTAAGTGTGCCGGTGTCTGTTGGCATCGGTCACTATGATGTTCGGGCTGAACATCGACCAGGAGGGAGAGAACATGCCAGTCGGGCATGTGTCTCTGCCAGGGTCCTACTCAAGTGTAGGCTGACCTCCTGACACGTACAGGGCAGAACTCGGGTCTTTCAAATTTCAGCAAATTTGGGGGGCCCCCACCTCTTGCCTTCTGTTCTGCACATGCAACTGTGTGTGTGTGTTTATTCCTGCATTGCAGGGGGTTGGACTTTCAAGGCCATCCACGTTGGTGGCCCTCGCTACTTCCTGTGTCAGGGAGTTCCCCTCTTTACCCACGCGATGTGTGAAGAACTTTCTTTTTCCTGTCCCGACTTTTCCAACTTTCAGCTGCCAGGAGGTGAAGTCAAGGTGGACTCTAGAAACATATAAAAATGCTTTTTTTAAAAAAGCCTTTTGAAAAATATATTGAATTTGCCATAAGCTCACCATCGCCATCTAGTGTCACATTTGTATAATGCACTTAAAATGTTTTATTTGCAGCTGTATGGCAGAGTCCCAAGAGTCTGTCCTGTGGTCTGGCTGCTAAGTTGGCTGTTATGTTCTGAGTTGAATGGGATCCAAAAGGCAGCAGTCTGATTGGTCCTAGAACAATAGGGTCCAGAATGCAGCAATCTGATTGGTCCACAGGAGCCACCCAATCCAGCTCCAGATGGAAATGCATCCGGAACCTGATTGGCGTACAGGAGAATCCCGGAATTAGCCAATCACGTGGGGCCCATTGTGTAAATAATATGCATAAAGCATTCTGGGGGAACTTCCATTCCTCCTCACCACTCTGAGCTGAATACAGAGCATGAAATCCACACTCTACTCCAAGTATATTTCATTGGCAACAGTCTCCCCTCTAAGGAGCCAGCTTCCCTCAAATTCACCTTTCCCTTTCTCCTTCTTTTTTATCCAGACCTTCAAGTGAAGGTTTCCCTGCTGCTGGATGAAAAGAAGGAACTGGCCGTGCAAGTGACGGAGCTCCAGGGTCGGGTCCAGCAGCTCCAGGAACAGGTATTGTGGGTTACTGCATGGGCACAGCCAGGATTTATGTTCGTAGGGACAGACAACCACCTGTCAGCATCCTCTGTCTGGCTTTGTCTAGCAGATCCGGAACAAAATGCCTCAACAGCAGCTGTTTTAAGTTGCTTTCTTTTGACCCCCAGTCAACCCGAAGTCGAGTTCCGAAATGTTAGCATGATTGTAAAACTATTGAAATGTATATAACTGAAAACCATAAATAAAAATGAAACAGAAATGAAACAGAAGCAAAATCTCCTTTGTGCAAAGGTGGAAGAAGAGCAGTTTGAGAAGCAATCTTTGCAAGCTCTGGTGGCGGAGCGTCAGAGGGCTTTGAAGAGGGTCAAACGAGGTGAGTTGTGGGGAAAGGTCACAGGAATAGCCTCATAGGCGCCGACTCCATGGGGCCTGAGGGGGCCTGAGCCCCCTCAAAAATTCGTTTGGGGGGGCTCTGCCCCCCCCAATAATTTAAGAAAGTTATTAGTTTCGCTCACTGCTTCCCCGCGAAAGCGGGCGGAGGCGGTGAAGTGGCGGCGAGATCTAGGCTGCCCGGGGAGCCGCGGGCGGGCGGGAGTCCCCTCGGGGGTCGGGGGCTGCGTGCCCTCGCCTCGCTCCTCCGCGGCCTCCGCCCAGGATGCTGCCCTCCGGCCCTCGCCGCACCGCCGCCTCTCGCGCTCCGCCGCCATCGCGGCCCCCGGCGCCCCCCCGGCGCCCCCCGCTCCTATCTGCTCACAGTGCCGGCGAAACCCCGAGGCGCTCCTCGCTCACGCTGGCGCGGCTGCCCATGGCCCGCCCGCCTGGCCCGCCCTCGCCCCTCCCGGCCCGCCAGCGCCGCCCCCTTTCTCGGGAAGGGAGAATCCGCCGCCGCTGGCCAGAAGGGGGAAAGCCGAGGCGAGACAACCTCCCGTTGATCATTCGCTTAGAAAACTTCCCGGGGTAGGACCCCGGTATGGGCCCCCCAATATTTTTTATAAGTCGGCGCCCCTGAATAGCCTATTCTTGCACCCAGAGCTCCCTCCCTTCCTGAGCTGGCATTTACTTCCTTTTCCCCACCTGGTCCAGCACCCTCTTCTCGCAGCAGCCAGCCAGATGCCCATTACGGGAAACCTGCGAGCAGGATCCGAGTGCGAAAGCCGCTCTCCCCTCCTGTGGTTTCCTGGTATTCAGAAGCATGTTGTTGTTTAGTCGTTTAGTCGTTTCCGCCTCTTCGTGACCCCCTGGACCAGAGCACGCCAGGCCCTCCTGTCTTCCACTGCCTCCCGCGGTTTGGTCAGACTCATGTTTGTAGCTTCCAGAACACTGTCCCACCATCTCGTCCTCTGTCGTCCCCTTCTCCTTGTGCCCTCCATTTCCCCAGCATCAGGGTCTTTTCCAGGGAGTCTTCTCTTCTCATGATGTGGCCAAAGTATTGGAGCCTCAGCTTCAGGATCTGTCCTTCCAGTGAGCACTCAGGGCTGATTTCCTTCAGAATGGAGAGGTTTGATCTTCTTGCAGTCCATGGGACTCTCAAGAGTCTCCTCCAGCACCAGAATTCAAAAGCATCCATTCTTCGGCGATCAGCCTTCTTGATGGTCCAGCTCTCACTTCCATACATCACTACTGGGAAAACCATGGCTTTAGCTATACGGACCTTTGTTGGCAAGGTGATGGCTCTGTTTTTTAAGATACTGTCTAGGTTTGCCATCGCCTTTCTCCCAAGGAGCAGGCGTCTTTTAATTTCGTGACTGCTGTCACCATCTGCAGTGATCATTCAGAAGCATGGCTGCCCCCAACTGCGGAGGCAGAGCTTCCAGATGAGCTACGCATTTCCATCCTGATCTCTTTGCAGGGAGATTAGACGACATTGGCTCTTTGAACTTGCATTCATTCCCATTTGTTTGTGGGGAGGATAGAGGAAGTTGCACCCAAGCAAATGTCCCTCAAGCCAAATTAAAGTGGGAGCTAGGAAGGAGCCGCAGAGTCGACGCAAAGGGCATCTCAGCCTCTGCTCGCTCCAGGGACACATGTGCCTTTCCCTCCACATCCTTCATTTGATGTGCAGGTGATTGATGTTTCTTCTGCCCTCTCTCTCCCAGTGTCCCGGCTACTCACCGAGGAGTACGGCAAGGTGTCCCAACAGCTGGATCTGGAGGAGGAACTGAGGCAGCAAGCAGAGACCTTTGCCCACCAGGTAGGAATTCAAGGGGCAAGCCTTTCTCCACAATACCATGCTTCGCTTTCCTCTGGCATCCATGAGCCTGTTAGAATTCCTGCTCCGTGATTGCAGTCATGGGATTATTGTCTAGGAGGGAGAGAACATGCCAGTCGGGCATGTGTCTCTGCCAGGGTCCTACTTGAGTGTAGGCTGAGCTCCTTACAGAGCCAACCACGTGATACAGCAGCAAAAAAAGCTGGTGCTATTCCAGGCTGCATCAATAGAAGGCTAGTGTTCTGTTCAAGGGAAGTCATAGTACCACTCTATTCTGCCTTGGTCAAACCACACCTGGAGTCCTCCTCTGTCCAGTTCTGGGCACCACAATTTGAGAAGGATGTTGACAAGCTGGAATGTGTGCAGAGGAGGGCAACCAAGATGATGAAGGATCTGGAAACCAAGCCTTCTGGGGAATGGTTGAAGGAGCTGGGTACGTTTAGCCTGGAAAAGAAGAGACTGAGAGGAGATAGGAGAGCCATCTTCAAATATCTGAAGGGCTGTCACATTGAAGATGGAGCATGTTTGTTTTCTCCTGCTCTGGAGGGTAGGACTCGAACCCATGGCTTCAAGTTACAAGGAAGGAGATTCCAACCAAACATCTGGAAGAACTTTCTGACACTAAGATCTGTTCTACAGTGGAACGGACTCTCCTTCCTTGGAGGTTTTGAAGTAGAGGTTGGGTGGCCATCTGTCATGGGTGCTTTGGCTGAGATTCCTGCATTGCAGGGGTTGGTCTAGATTTCCTTTGGGGGTCCCTTCCATCACTCCTATTCCACGATTTGGTACTCTGGAGCTCAGGAAGCTGACCGGCAGTCACTCAATGTTCCTCATGGCTTATTTGAGATAAGGGCTCAACTCTGGAACTGACTGGTTCAAAATTGCAGCTCCTGCTCTAACCACTGAGCTCCCACTCCCCTTTCTCATGTCACAGATGCTGGTGAAGCAGAAGGAGGCCAACCGGCAGAGCATGATCCTGATGCAGAATATTGGGCCAGAGACCCAGCTTCTCCAGGCCATGGAGGAGGTGGCCAAGATGACCCGGGAACTGGAAGAAGCCCAGCAAGAGCACCAGGCTAAGGTGGGTTTGGGGCTCCACCTGCCCAAGGACCTCAGCAGAGGCTGGTTCCTGCCCTTTCAATCCATCCATCCATCCACTTTCTTTGTTTACAAATTTATTCATTTGGTTTTCCAACTTAAATTTGTACAGAGATATAACAAACATAAATCATAAAAACAAGATTCCAAGGAATCTCTTGGATTTCCATCCCACCCTTTGTGCGTCCTATTAATTAATTAATTAATTAATTAATCCTTTCTTTCCGCATCTTTTATGATACTCCAAATACTTCACCTCTTCCATTATGTCCAGAATTCAACCTTAAACTACAAGTGCTATTCCAATCCTACTAGCGATTTTAACTGTTTGCAATGCTCTTTAAGTTATAAACTTTCCCTATTCCTTGTTAAAATTTTGGTCTTCCTGATTTCTGATTCTTCCGGTCATTTTAGCCACTTCAGCATAATCCATCAACTTAATCTTCCATTCTTCTCTGGTTGGGACTTTATCTTCTTTCCGTCTCTGGGCCAGTAACGTCCGCACAGTCATGGTCGCATACATAAATAGTATTTTCTGTTCCTTTCGGATTTCGGCACCTAGAATTCCTAAAAGGAAGGCTCCAGGCTTTTTAACAAATGTTGTTTGAAACATTTTTTTCAACTCATTATATATCATTTCCCAAAATCCTTTTACTGCCTTACATTTCCACCACATATGATAAAAGGTGCCTTCTTTTTCCTTACATTTCCAGCATCCATTCATTTTCTGTCCAGCCTGCCTGTTATGCAAAGAAGCCCAGGACACCAGTTGCACAACAATGCAATTAAAAAATATTAATGAATTAATTGATCTTATTTACAGATCACTTCCTGTAATTGCTTGAGGAGTGCCCAGGAAGTCTCGCCTGACTTCTTCATTATATATCTTTAGGCTCCAGGAAAAAACATTCCTCTTCTGCCAGGCTTTGGGCTAGTTAAGCAATCTATGGCATTTTAAACTGGGGGGGAGGCATTGTTTTCGTTTGTTACCATGGTGTATATTTTTGTGTTTTTATATTGCAAACCACCCTGTGATCCTCGGATGAAGGGTGGTGTAGAAATTTAAGAAATCATAATGATACGAATATAACGTATCTGAAAGCAAACTCATAATGCGTCTTTAAAAGTGCATAGATCAGTTGTATATGATAAAAACCGTTAAAATAGTTGCACATATTAAAACAATTAAAAACCATTACACTTTTAAAAACACACACACACACATATATATATAATTAAAATTAAAACATTCTTTAAAACAATTAAGAAAATCTAAAACGTGTAAAACCCTTAAGAACCCCTAAAACCAGTGCTTTTTTCTGGGGTGGTATGCAGGGGTACGCATACCCCTAAACATTTTGTGAATCTTTGTACTTTGGTCCATTTACTGTATTTATTTTTCCTGATTTGAACTATAAAATGGTGATTTTCTTGAGTCAAAAGGAGAGTACCCCTAAACGGTTGTTTTTTTTAGGGGGGTGGGAAACACTGCCTAAAACTGTTTAAAAACAGACACACAGCCTTACAGCTAATCATATGAAGGTTGCCGGGAGCAGAATCTTCCAGCCATCAAATGACTGAACAGGAAATGTTTTAAAATTGCGCCTAAATGTGAATATTGAGAGAGGCAGACTCCATTCCTCAGCCTTATCGGTTTAGACTGGAATGTGGCAGGGAGTTCCAGAGGTCAGCTCTGCAGCATGCGAAGGAAGGACTGCATCTTGTCTTTCCTGAATCTCCTGCCCATCCACAAAGGTACCTGGTGACCCAGAGCTGGCCCAGGACATTTCGCTGCCTGGGAAAACCCAACCCAACAATCATAGAATTGTAGAGTTGGAAGGGAACCCCAAAGGTCATCTAGTCCAACCCCCTGCAAGGCAAGGACTGCTTTTTCAAAAGTGGTGATGGGGCAGCATCCTTAGGGGGAGCTCCATCCCTGTTGCCCCTCTCAGCATCTCACCTTGCCTCACCTTGCCTAATGGGTGGGGGTGAGTCCTGAGTTCAAGTGCTGCCGGGAGGGAAGCCTCTTTCCTGGCCCCCATCCCTCTGATGTCCTGGGGGAAGGGGCTTGGCATTGGGCTCCCAGTCTGCTCACGTTGCTCCTTTCTCTCCAGGTGAAGGACCTGGAGGCCCAGCTGCTGGGACGGCCGCAGGCGGAAGAACTCCACAGGCTCCTGGCTGCCCTGGCGGCAGCAGAGGAAGAGAAGGTCCGCCTGGGGGAGAAGCTTCGCCGAGCGGAGGAGAGGAACACGGCTCTGGAAGAGAGAGGTATGGCATTTTCGGTTGCATGGATTAGAAACACAGGATAGGCTGTGGTATAGATACAGCCTGTCAGAGATTCTTTCGCTGCAATGATGGCATGGCAGGGGTCAGACTGGATGATCTTCGGAGGTGCCCTCCAAATTTACTCTTCTGTCATTCTGTGATTCTACGACTTCAGAACCTCGGGATCCAAAAATGATCAACATATTACTTAAAACTCATTTTCCACAAAATAAAATAGACAAAGTGTTTAAGCCATTCCAATAATAAAGAAAAAAATAACATTAATCATTACTCTCACCTCGGTATCAGGAAATAACAGGTACAGTCACATCCATTTTTTAAAAGGAGTATTTATAAAGCATCAGCTCCTAAAGAATACCAATGCAATGTACAATAAAGTGATGAAGATGTCATTTTGCTTATACAACTTCCAAAGCCACTTTCCCTGTACTGTTGTACTGAGTCATTCTGCCGTGCAGCCAGCCTCTCTCGGTGTGTCTTTCAGGAGGGAGATGACACCTTATTTTTCCTTTCCAGTTCATCAAACTGCTGCAAAAGTGCGAAACCGTCACAAGGAGTGGCCAATCAGTGCCATGCACAGCCACACAGAGCCTTATCAAGGGCTGCCACCTTGCAAAAAAGCAAAACAAAGGCCACCTTCTTTGTGGGGGCCTGAGACCCTGCCTTTCTCATTGCAGTGAAATCCCTGGAAGAAGAGGCGAAGGCGACCGGGACCCCATCTCCTGAAACATGTCCTGAGGCTCCCCTTCCTCCTCCTCCTCCTCCTCCTCTTCCCCCTCCAGCATGTCATGTCCCAGTGGAGTAAGTATCATTTGCCATATATTAATATTAATATTATTATTATTAATGAAATGATTTTAGAATGTTGTATCATTTTACTGTTGTTAGCCGCTCTGAGCTCAGCTTCGGCTGGGGAGGGTGGGATATAAATAATTTTATTATTATTATTATTCATAAACTTTATATGCTGCTTGAATATAATAAAAACCATCAAAGCGGTTGAAATGGAGAGTGAAACCATAAGCTTAGCAGTAAACACAGATAAAAGCAACTGTTCTAAACACTTGAAAACAATGTTTTTTTGTTAATTCGTTTTTATTAATTTTCCGATAAAAAACATCCAGTTAGCATATCAAATCATAATCCAATTAAAATAAAAAAATAAAATAAAAAAGACCAAATTATCATCCAAATTATAATTATTAATTTTGGGGGCCTTCCCATAGTCTGGACCTTGAAGCATAGTTCCAAATCTCAAACCGCGTTGTTTCCATATTTTCCACATCTCAATTTTAACGCTTTAAAGTTCTCCGTCTCTGCGATTCTCAATCGTATCAGACATCATATACCCTTTCATCCATCAAATACAGCTTTATTTGTATATATATATATCTTTTTTCAACTGTCTCTTTGCCAGCGCAGCTTCCTCTGGCTCCATTCCAATCTGGGCTGATGAGATGAGCCTATTCAGACATGCAGAATTTCGATCTGTGCTTTAATTGAAAACACTTGAAAACAATTAAAACACAGATCGAAATTCTGCATGTCTGGACAGGCTTATCTCAACAAGGAGGCGACCCGAGGGTCATCTAGTCCAACCCGCTGCAAGGCAGGAATCTCAGCTTAAGCATCTACGACTAGGGCTGCCATATGTCTGGGTTTTCCTGGACATGTCCGGGAATCGCTCAGAAAATTGGCATCCGGGAGGATTTTTGCTGAATTGGCAAAATGTCCTGGAAAACATGGACGTCTTAAAATATCATTTTAAAAATCAAAGAAAAGCCCCAAATGAATTTTTTTTTTGGGGGGTGGAGATGTTCCCCAAAAATAAAACTCCCCAAAAGAAAAGTTCAACAACTCTGTGTCCTGATTTTCACTTTGGGGAGTATGGCAACCCTCTCCATGGCAGGTGGCCAGCAGATGGCGGAGTGGGGAGACCAACAGCATCATTGTTCTACCTCTATTACGGGGGTTGGACTAGATGGCCCCTGGGTGTCCCTTCCAACTCTCCAATCATGCAATTGTATGATTCCACAGTTGGAAGCAGCGATTCTTCTGAATCCCAGTTGCTGGGAACTACGGGACAGGAGAGTCCTGCTCTCGTGCTCATGTTCTGGTTTCCCATAGTGGGCACCTGGTTGGTGTTGTAAACAAAGTCTGCCCCTTTTTCCCTTATGGGGTATCCAAGAGCCCATATAGAGTCCTTACGTAGGTTCCCTGTTGGTAGGAGAAAATAACAGAGGCCAGCCAGAGAATATTTAGAAGCAAAGCAGCTAGTAAGCCTGATCTTTATTGATCTGTTGCAATAGGGTCCTCACTCACCACACGCAGTAGGAACCCAGAACCAAGGTGTGCAAGCCCTTATATAGACTTTTGAAATTGGCACCCTGTAGATCAAGACCACCCCCAGATACATCATAACTACATCACAGAAAGGGCGGTCTACAGCAGAAATCTGAGTGCTTTGTTCACCTCCTGTCTGCCAGGTTACCTGTTTAATGGTCACTTGATTGGATTGCCTGGGGAGCCTGGCCAGTCTTTTGTAAAGATAAATACTTAGCTCCTGAGCCAGGTCAGGCTCACACCCTATTCATATCTTAAATGTGCCCTTAAGACAGGATTTGTGAGGAAAGAGACAATGGGGAGGTTTGCCACTTTGACCTTGCAGAGAAATAATTGAGGACAGTTTGGAAATCAAAAATGGTTTCAAGTCGGTCTTCCTGTGCTGATCTATGTAAATGCTTGGTTGGTACACTTATGAACATTTAACATATATCTAAGACCCCAAAAGGGACGCGGGTGGTGCTGTGGGTTAAACCACAGAGCCTAGAACTTGCAGATCAGAAGGTTGGCGGTTCGAATCCCCGCAACGGGGTGAGTTCCCATTGCTCAGTCCCTGCTCCTGCCAACCTAGCAGTTCAAAAGCACGTCAAAGTGCAAGTAAATAAATAGGTACTGCTCTGGCGGGAAGGTAAATGGCGTTTCCGTGCGCTGCTCTGGTTCACCAGAAGCAGTTTAGTCATGCTGGCCACATGACCCGGAAGTTGTACGCCGGCTCCCTCGGCCAGTAAAGCGAGGTGAGCGCCGCAACCCCAGAGTGGTTCATGACTGGACCTAATGGTCAGGGGTCCCTTTACCTTTACCTAAGACCTCAAAATTCCTATGACATTGGCCACGGTAAGACCAGGATGCTGGGCCACATGGACTATGGGCCTGATCCTGCAGGGCTCTTCTGATGTACCTGGACCGCTCTTGACTTTTCTTCTTCCGTTCTTCCATCTCTGCAGCCCCCTGATGGCCCTCAGGCAGAGGAAGGGAAGGCAGCAAGCGAAATGTGGTAAGCAGATCTGGGAGGGAGGGAGGTTTCGGGGTGTGTCCCCCTCAATCACTTACCTGCACTGAGCTCAGCTGCAGGGCAGTGACCCCGTAGCCAGAAGGCGTCTAGATGCGACCAAGGAAATGGATTGAGGTTGAATCCTGACAAGAGAGAAGTACTGTTTTGGGGGGGACAGAAGGCAGGCAGGTGTGGTCCTGAATGGGGTAACTGTGCCCCTGAAGGACCAGGTGCGCAGCCTGGGGGTCATTTTGGACTCGCAGCTGTCCATGGAGGCACAGGTCAATTCTGTATCCAGGGCAGCTGTCTCCCAGCTCCATCTGGTACGCAGGATGAGACCCTCCCTACCCACAGACTGTCTCGCCAGAGTGGTACATGCTCTGGTTATCTCCTGCTTGGACTACTGCAACACACTCTACGTGGGGCTACCTTTGAAGGTGACCCGGAAACTACAACTAATCCAGAATGCGGCAGCTAGACTGGTGACCGGGAGTGGCCGCCAAGACCACATAACACTGGTCTTGAAAGACCTACACTGGCTCCCAGTACGTTTCCGAGCACAATTCCAAGTGTTGGTGCTGACCTTGAAAAGCCCTAAATGGCCTCGGTCCAGTAGACCTGAAGGAGGGTCTCCACCCCCATCGTTCCGCCCAGAAACTGAGATCCAGCGCCGAGGGCCTTCTGGCGGTTCCCTTGCTGCGAGAAGTCAAGTTATAGGGAACCAGGCAGAGGGCCTTCTCGGTGGTGGCACCCACCCTGTGGAACGCCCTCCCACCAGATGTCAAAGAGAAAAACAACTACCATACTTTTAGAAGACATCTGTCAGGGCTGTGATTCCCCCATTGCAGGGGGTTGGACTAGATTACTTTGGGGGGTCCCTTCCAACTCTACAATCCCAGATTCTAAGCCAACCCCTCCTGCTTGCGGTAAAGGGACCCCTGACCATTAGGTCCAGTCGTGACCGATTCTGGGGTTGTGGTGCTCATCTCGCTTTACTGGCTGAGGGAGCCGGCGTACAGCTTCCGGGTCATGTGGCCAGCATGACTAAGCCGCTTCTGGCGAACCAGAGCAGCGCACGGAAACGCCGTTTACCTTCCCACCAGAGTGGTACCTATTTATCTACTTGCACTTTGACGTGCTTTCGAACTGCTAGGTTGGCAGGAGCAGGGACCGAGCAATGGGAGCTCACCCCGTTGCGGGGATTCTAACCGCCAACCTTCTGATCGGCAAGTTCTAGGCTCTGTGGTTTAACCCACAGCGCCACCTGCATCCCCCTGCTTGCGGTACAAGTCTCAAACTGGTGGTGGGGAAGGAGCCCTTTGAAGGAGGCCCTTTCGGATGCATCCAGGCTCCCTGGGAAGGGGAAAAGACATCATTGCTGGGGGGTTTTTACCCTTCACCCCATGAAAAATAAATATCCCTACAAATATCCCTTTTCCCTCTGGGCTGCAGCAAACTCCTGCACGGACGATGTGAAATCGAAAGCGGTGGAAGAAATGATGGCCAGGATCAAAAGCGGGGTGGTCCTTAGGCCAGCCAGAAAGGACACTGGGGACTTCTCCAAGGTAAAGAAGCAGAGTGAGAGCACAGAACATAAAAATCTGCCTTAATCAGAGTCATTAGCACATCTAGCTCAATGCTGTCTACCCAGATTGGCAGCAGCAATCCCAGGTTTTTCGTGTGAGCCTCTGACTATTATACAATTCAATCTGTCTTCAGATTGAATTGTATGTTCCTGGTAAGTTCCCTTGAATCCCTCTTAAAAGAATAAAGACTCCACAATCTTATTCAAAGCCAATAAAAGAAGTTTACTCACATCAGTTCACAGTTGGATCCCTGAAGGCAGACTTAGTTACAAATATGTACATGTGGATCTACCCCATATGGGGGAATGATCCCAGTGCTTCTGCAAGTTGAGAGCTAGCAGAGCAGTCCTAGCTAGAAGCTGGTCAAACAAAAAAAGGAAGTCAAAAAGAGAGAGGTGTGCTGCGTGAGTCATCCTTTTGTTACCTGGACAGGTAAGGCGACACCCACCTTCTTTCACATGCAAAAGGAAGGATGCTCCAGCCAGGAGGAACAGGAAGTTTCGACTGGCTGGACCAAACATTCCCTTGCGTGTCTTCTCTAGCATTACAAGGAATGTTGTACTTGACTGCCTCTCATGGATCACATCCCACAGCCCGTGGTTCTTCTCCTCTTTCTCCTCACAACGGCCCTGCCAGGTAGGCTAGGCTGAGAGGAGACAGTGTTAAATAAGTTGGAGTTCTCGTTATTAAATATACCCCAAAAAAGCACACCCAGAACTCTGGCCAATGTAAGTTTCAAAAGTGGGAGTGGTCCCTACTCGCAAATCAACAGTCAATTGTAACAAAAACTATTCCATTCAAAAGTATGTATTCTGACAAGAATTACAAACTCAAATAGAGATTACAAACTCAGAGATTACAAACTCAAACTCATAAGGATATGTATAACACAATAATTTGTTACAGAATTAGAATAAGAGTTTATGAGTAGAGATAAGTTCATAGTCCATAGTCAGATTCAACGTGAAGGTCTTAGTTTCAATCATTGAGCAGAAGTCAGAAGTCAATTATGGATTAGAAACCAGGACAGGGCCCTGTTTCGATGAATTCACCTTCATGAGCTGGAAGTATCAAATATTACATAAAAATACATTTAAATTCTAAATTGTCATAAATTATAAAACAGTCATAAATTATAAAACAGTATTATACAACATTTAGTTCCTTACCTAATTTTTAAGGGGTCGTGTAAGTTTGAAGAATTCGTACAAATATATCCTGTTATTTTCGACGTTTCTCAGAGATAACAACTGAAATTAATGAATATGTGTTGAATCAAATTAAAGACTCTGAGGCAGCATATAATCATATGATTCCTCACCTAAGTGTGAGAGGAGACAGTGGCTGGCCCAAGTCCACCCCGTCCAGCTTCCTTGCTGAGTGAGGATCTGAACCCTGGTCTCCCCTGTCCTCAAGGGATGCTCTAACTGCTACTCCACACTGCCTCTCTCCTTGGAGGAGGAGATGGGAGCAAGTTCCTTCCTAACGGGCTCCCCATCCGTGTCTTCTCCACCTGCAGGCAGCCGCCGTGAGCAAGCGCCAAAGCACCACGATGGAGCTGAAGGGTCTCCTGGTAAGAATCGTCTGCGTGTGTGGATAATAATAATAATGATAATGATAATGGATAGGGTCCAGCACTACAACAGCAATGCTGGCATGGGGGGGGGCGCTTGGGTCATTTATTAATTAACCAAATACATTTGGTCGTTGCTTTGCTCTTTATTAACAACAACAAAGAGCAAACATAGAAAAGGGAGGGGGACACAGACAAAGAATCAAAAATTCAAACCATAAAGCATCAAAGGCTGGAAGCACAAAGAACTATAATAATAATAATAATAATAATAATAATAATAATTGTACCCCACCCATCTGACTGCGTTGCCCCATCTGACTCTGGGCAGCTTCCAACATATTATAAAACATCACACATTAAAAACTTCCCCATACAGTGCTGCCTTCAGATATCTCCAAAAAATCAGATAGTGGTTAATTTTCTTGACATCGGACAGGAAGGCGTTCCACAGGGCAGGCACAACTACTGAGAAGGCAGTTCATCAAGTATTTACTAATTCAAAGATTCCCTAATCATAAGGATATTTAAAAAAAATAGAAGTAATTGCTACCTGTGAGTTCCATAATTGTTGAGAATAAGGGCTATATATAGGTAGTCTTAAATGAGCCAGACGTTTGCATATACCAATGGCAGCAAATGACCATGTGCCTCAATATTTGTATAAGAAATAAAATCAGGCCAAATGTGAAGAGAAGTGGTCATTTGAGCTCTGCGCTCTGGAGACTTTTCGTAAGGGTCATTTGACAGTGGAACATGGTGACCTCTCCTTCCTTCGAGGTTTTTAAGCAGCGGTTGGGTGGTCATCTGTCATGGATGCTTTAGCTGAGATTCCTGCATTGCAGGGGGTTGGACTAGATTACTCTCGGGAATCCCTTCTCACTCTACAATACTATGGTTCTAACAGCACCCTGGTGCATTTAATTCCGACCTTCTCTCTCTTTTTTGCAAATTAATTTTTCATTAGTAGCAATCCTATTGAAATGGTATAGAACCCTGGCACAAGTGGCATATATAGTTAAAGGATTGAGTCCTAAGTGTTGGCATTGTGGTCAAGAGTTAGGGGTATATGCACATATGTGGTGGGAGTGTATTCGTGTAAAGGAATATTGGCAAAATATTATAAAGGTTATTTCTGATGTATTTCAGGTTAAGATAGAAGTCAATAGAGAAATGCTTAGCTCAGGAATACTGGGGAATAGTAAAATAGAAAGAGCAAGATTGGTATAAATTTATGACCTTAGCTGGTATGCTTGTTATTGCATTAGGATGGAAAGAAAAGGATAAATGGACAATGGAAAAATGGAATGACTGTTTTTGAATATATATAATCTGATATATTTGAACCGGTAATGATGGAAGCTACAGGGGGAAACAAATGTCAAAAGATTTTGAATAAATGGACAAGTTCTAGGAATTGGATAGCACAGGGGAAAGCCAACCCAAGCATCCAAATTAGAATGAATAATCTGTGCATATGGTTAAAAATCTGAAGAGAGAACAAGTTTTGGGGGGAGGGAGGAAGGGGGGGGGAAATAGGATAAATGAGTAGGGACAAAAGTATATACTGTTATTTTTTAAGTAACAATCCAATGGAGGCCACACTAATACAATGCCAAATCACAATACAATCAAAAGTGCCAATTAAACAGTTCCAAATTAAACATTTTTTGATAACTTCCAGCTATCAGGAGTTGATGTTATTCCTTGACCCTACGCCAGTTCTTTTAATTAATTCCGACCTTCTCAGGCCCAGAGCAGCACCAGGAGTCCGGTGCGGAGATCTAGCCGGCGTCAAGGCAGCCAGAGGAAGCACACAGACCACCAGCTGGAGTCCATCCTGCAGAGACGTCGCCGGATGGTTGACTCCCCAGCGCAGGGCCAAGTCCCACAACTGCAACCTGTCGTGTCCACAAAACACATCACGTCCGTTGGAGTTCGGGAGGCCATGGCGGGTGTCGTCTCTGCTACAGACCCACATCCTTCCACAAAGAGCTCTGGGGATCTTGGCAAAAGTCCAACAGGTGGGCAAGCTTCTTGCTGAAAACGGGGTGGAATCTAGACACAAATTTAAAAAACGTGAAAATACTTTTTTTAAAAAACTGTTTTGAAAAATATATCGAATTTCCCATGGCTCAACATTGCCACCTAGTGTTGCATTTGTATAATGCACTTTACAACACATTTAAAATGTTGTATTAGCAGCTGTAGAGCTGAGTCCTGGCTGCCCTCATCAGCCAGAAAGGAACAAGGAGCCCGGTCCCCGGCAGAATAGCTGTCCCTGGCTCCTCCTTACTTTTGCAAGTTGTTGGTGAAAGGTGTCAAGATGCTGTGAGTCACCAGAGGGACTTGGCACTGCCAGATTACCAAATAAAAGCCCAAATTTAAAAAAAAATGAACAAATTCCTATGCTCCACAAATAACCCAGAGATGCATTTTAAATAAAAGGACACATTCTACTCATGTAAAAACACGCTGATTCCTGGACAGTCCGCAGGCTGGATTTAGAAGGCAATTGGGCCGGATCCAGCCCCCAGGCCTTAGTTTGCCTACCCATGAGATACGTTGTAAACTCTGCCTGCTCTTTGCAAGTGTGTATCAATAAATTTTTACTATTTCACCAATTTTGCCCAGATCATTTTATTTAAAGGATCTGGGACTTTAAGTATTAAGAAACCAGTTTTTTGTTGTTTTGTTAATCTCTCACAATGACCAACATCTCTTTGTTCTCTAAGGTGACCCTGGCAACCTGGAGGCTACGATCCCACCATGTTCAGAGGAGGAGCCTGCCCTCGCTCAGTCGCAGCTCAGAGTAGCGCCCCTTCAGATGAGCAGAAGGATCGCGCTCACATCAGGGAGTCGAGATCCCCCCTGAAGCAGCCTGAAACTATATTATGAGGCTGCCTGTATTGCTTTGATTCGGGACTGGATTAACTTAGAAAATAAAGATTTGCTAAACCTTGAAGGACATGATAATAGATTGGGATGGCATCGCTACTTGTGGTATGACAAAGGGAAAGTGCACAAAGGATAATCATATAATTAGGAGATCATTTCTAACAGTCTGGGAAAGATATAAAGATTAACTAGAATAGAAAACTCTGTTGTGGTTGTCACCAATAGAAGCAATATCAATAAAAATAATAATAGTAAAAGAAAATGGTTTACATATAGAGATATTTTAATAGAAAAGGAAGGGACATTAAAACTGAAAGATTTTGAAGAGATTCGAGAAAACGTTACAGTACAGTGGTTGCAGTACAGTGGTACCTCGGGCTACAGATGCTTCAGGTTATGCGTTTTTGGGTTGCGCGCCACACCAAACCCGGAAGTACCCGAACTAGTTACTTCCGGGTTTTGGCGCTCGTTCATGCGCAGAAGCACTAAATCACAAACAGCATGTGCGCAGACGTGGCACTGTGGATTGCAAACGTGCCTCCCGCACGGATCACGTTCGCAACCTGAGGTTCCACTGTACTTTCAATTAAATGAGGTATTTAAAGAAGTTAATAAGAAAGGGTTTTATTACACTCTATCTAGTTTTCAAAGAGAAATTATAGAGGACAATATTAAAATATTGGGGAAGATGTTGTTCAGAGTAGCGCCCCTTCAGATGAGCAGGAAGATCGCGCTCGCCTCAGGGAGTCGGGACCCCCCCGAAACAGCCTGCAAGTCTCCCCATCTCCCGGAGCCATTTCCCCAGCCTCTTGACAATGGCAAAGTGATGAAGACAAGCACAAGATAAACACAAAGCAAATTGTTCCGTTGCAGCTGAGCCTGAATTCATTTGCCCAGGAGTCTTCCTCCCTCGCCTGATTTTGGGGTGCTCAGGTCCCTTTCCTGGTAGACGCAGCTCTTTGCATCACGTGGAGCTGTTATGAACTGGGACACAGGTCTGTGAGAAGTTCAACAGGTGGAGCTTTCGGCTCATAGCAGCCTCACATGGTGCAAAGGTCTGTCCTTGTCAGAATAGGGAGCTGAAAACCTTGCTTGTAGATTCAGGTAGGTAGCCGTCTTGGTCTGACGCAGTCAAAATAAATAAATAAAAATTAAAAATTTTCCAGTAGCGCCTTAGAAACCAGCTACGTTTGCTCTGGATATAAGCTTCTGTGTACATGTGTTAAGGTTATACCCAGAACTAACTTAGTCGCTCTGGTATCTGAAGAAGTGGGCATGCACACAAAAGCTTATACCCAGAACAAACTTAGCCGGTCTCCAAGGTGCTACTGGACAATTACCATACTTTTTGCTCTATAAGACACACCAGACCACAAGACGCACCTAGTTTTTGGAGGAGGAAAACAAGAAAAAATATATTCTGAATCCCAGAAGCCAGAACAGCAAGAGGGATCTCTGCGCAGTGAAAGCAGCAATCCCTCTTGCTGTTCTGGCTTCTGGGATAGCTGTGCAGCCTGTATTCGCTCCATAAGACGCACACACATTTCCCCTTACTTTTTAGGAGAGAAAAAGTGGGTCTTAGAGGAAAAAAAATACGGTATTTAATTTTTTTATTTCAACCTTGCTTGTCTTCAGGATTGCAAGGCTAGGGCAAATCTGAGCCTCCAGCCAGGAAAGGGGGGGGGCACTCAAAGAAAAGATTTTCTCAAAGGCTGTTGTACAAGTCTTACTATGATCCTGGGATTGAAGCACTAGGTCAATGCCACTAACGTAAACGTGTCAATGACACGTCATCCTATATCTCCTTTCAGACTAGTAAGTAGGCTGTTATTTTTAACTGCACTAAATCCCTGAAAGCGTATTTGGAAGAGTATTGGAACAGCATCATGCAGTTGACGTCTAATGACTGACTCTCCATAATGATTGACTTTCAAGTAGCTAAGGGGTGAAATTATTTCCGAAGTATTTGCAGCATCAGCAAATCTAGAATTTTTAAAAAGCCTGATTTCTTTTTTAGAAAAATGTACATAGATTGTTTCAAAGGCCACAATGGGATGGACGGATGCTCATGTCAAAGACAACCAATCTATAAAACTAGCCTTTAAACTTTTCTCTTGGTATAACTTGTGGTTCAAACCCCCCTTTTTGTCTGGTAGTTGGCACAGACTACGAATGAGCCTGGGGGCTGAGGATATTCTGAAATTACTCATCAATTGTAAATGCCTCTCTTTAAGGTTACTATCAGTTATGAATTGTGTAGATGTAGATAGTCTGCTCATTCTAATTCGGTTTTTATATTAAAAAAAAACCTTTGATATTTGTTAGCCTTGTTTGTGGTGCAAAATGTCTCAGTCGCTAAACGCTTTTATGTTTCTCTGGGTGTGCATCATATTTGCACAATTCTTTCATCAAGTATTTTTTAAAGTATTTTCTAGTCCAATCCTCTTGCAAGGCACGAATCTTTTGCCCAATGTGGGGCTTGAACCCACGACACTGAGACTCAAAGGAGTCTCCCTTACAACTCTCCGGTCCTGCGGATAAAGAGGTGTCCCACCTGGACCCATAAGCGGGTGCTCAGGCCATGCATGCAAAATAACCAAATAAATTCATGCATGGGCATGTATATACAGTCATACCTTGGGTTACAGACGCTTCAGGTTGTGCGTTTTTGGGTTACAGACGCACCGAAACCTGGAAGTACTGGAACGGGTTACTTCCGGGTTTCAGCGCTCACGCATGCACAGTAACACTAAATCGCGCTTTGTGCATGCGCAGAAGTGCCAAATTGCAACCTGTGCGTGCGCAGACGTGGCACTGCAGGTTGCAGACGTTGCGGGTTGCGGACGTGCCTCCTGCATGATCACGTTCGCAACCCGAGTGTCCACTGTGTGTGTGTGTGTGTATACAGTGGTATCTTGGGTTAATAACTTAATTCGTTCTGGAGGTCCGTTCTTAACCTGAAATTGTTCTTAACCTGAAGCACCACTTTAGCTAATGGGGCCTCCCACTGCTGGATCACGATTTCTGTTCTCATCCTGAAGCAAAGTTCTTAACCCAAGGTGCTATTTCTGGGTTAGCGGAGTATGTAACCTGAAGTGTCTGTAACCCGAGGTACCACTGTGTGTGTGTGTGTGTGTGTGTGTGTACACACACACACAGTATATATTACATGTGGGGAACGGGGGTGTGTTATTGGGTGGTGGTGGTTTTTATTTAGATTCTGTACTTTGTGGTTTAATATTCCCATTTTATCCTGTGAACCACCCCAAGACCTGAGGGCATAGGGCGGTATATTAATAATAATAATAATGCACACTTATACAATAGATGTATTTATACAATAACACGTAGACACAGAGAGAGAGAAATGCAAGAGTTGCTGAATGAAGAACAGCAAACCAGGGTAGCAAATCACATTCTTCCATCCCGATGATTCTCAGGAGGCGGGTGACATCCATTCTTATCATTTTGGGTTGCCATAATTCATTAATTAACTAACTTTAATTAATTAACTAATTTTTAGGGGTGGGGGCAAAGGTTGTTTTTTTGCAAACTCTCTCTCTCAAAAAGAAAAGGAAAAGGAAATAAGTTTGGGAGTATTTTTGAGGGGATTCTCCGAAGGGCCGCCTGGTCCCTCTCCCTCCGCGGCGGGGCCTCGAACCCGCGTCTCCCGGGTAGCGCCAGGGGGCGGCGCTTCCGAACTCTCCCCGCCCCTCCCCGCCGACGTCAGCGCGCCTCTTCCGGCCTGCACGGGTTGCCCTGGCAACGGCGCCGGCGGCGGCGGGATGGCGAGGCCCAAGAGCGGCTCGGAAGCGCACGGCCGCCTCGGCGCCTCCCCAAGGCCAGTGGGGGGCGGGGGCGGGGCCAGGCGGGAGGGGGCGGGGCGGACGCCGCTCTGGCGGGACACGCGTCTCGGCCTCCCCCGACACGCGTCTTCCCCGCTCTCTCTCTCCAGCCACCCCTCTCGGCCAGGGCAGGTGGTGCGGTCCTGAGCGGGTGCAGGCGGAGCGGGGCTGTACCATTTCGCGCCGCAAGGGGGGGGCGGCCGTCCCTGAGCATGTTCAGTCCTCGCTGGGAAATTGGGCTTGGGGTCCCTGCTTTATCTCCCACCCCCAAAATAGGTCCTTTGGGGCAAACATAGGGGACCTCCACCCCCCTCCAAAGAAACACTCTCCTTTAACAAAAAAAATATTTAATTTTATTGAGTGCAAATTAGAAAAAAAGAAGAAAGTACAAATATACAAAAGGAAGAAAATACATGTAACCAAGAGAAAATTAGAAAACCTTTTGCCTCTTCTCATATTTACAGTTTTTGTAGAGGTGTAAACAATCGTAAACAAAGAAACACCCTCCTAATGCCTCCTTCTTGCATGGAGGGGGCTGTTTGGGCTGCGTCAAGGGAGGGGAATTCTGCCAATCATCCTTTTAGCCTGAAATATACTCAGAGTCGAGAGTGGATTTCAAGCTCTTTATTCAGCTCCTAGTGGTGAGGAGGAATGAAAGTTTCCCTAAAGTATCTGCTTTATATACATTATTTACACAATGGGCCCCACGTGATTGGCTAATTCCGGGATTCTCCTGTAGGCCAATCAGGTTGAGGATTGACTTCCACCTGGAGCTGGATTGGGTGGCTCCTGCGGACCAATCAGACTGCTGCATTGTTCTAGGACCAATCAGACTGCTACATTCTGAATCCTATTGTTCTAGGACCAATCAGACTGCTGCATTTTGGATCCTATTCAGCTCAGTACATAACAAGCCACACCTGCCTTTGTTTGTTTGTTTGTTTTGTTTTGTTTTGTTTTCTTTTGTTTGCATCCTGCTCTCCAGCCTTAAAGGCTTGCGCACGGTCAACTTCTGCAATTCTAACCTCAAGGAAAAACACAGCACAAGAGGGCAAAGGGACAGGGAGGGAAGAGGAAGATCAAAGCTCCAGCACCAATCTCTAACTATACTGGCTGGCTGGCCCATTTTAGGGGCAGTTGGTGCCCATCTCCCTCCCACAGAGGCTGTCCTTTGGGATTCCCATAGAAAGGAATGCAAAATGGATGAATCCGTCCCAGACTTTTAAAAACAACCCCTAAAACAGCAATTTAACATGAACTTTACTATCTAATGAGACGACTGGCCCATAAAATGAAAGCAATAAACAATGTACTGCAGCCACACAATCAATCAATCAGTAGCTGAACTGGGTTCCACACAGCCACAAAAACAAAATCGCAAAATAAATAGCAAAATCAGATAGATTTCAGCGTAACACTCAAAACGGAAGTGTGGTGCTCAAAACAGAGTACAGTGGTACCTCGGGTTACATATGCTTCAGGTTACATACGCTTCAGGTTACAGTCTCTGCTAACCCAGAAATAGTGCTTCAGGTTAAGAACTTTGCTTCAGGATGAGAACAGAAATCGTGATCCAGCGGTGCGGCAGCAGCAGGAGGCCCCATTGGCTGAAGTGGTGCTTCAGGTTAAGAACAGTTTCAGGTTAAGAATGGACCTCTGGAAAGAATTAAGTACTTAACCTGAGGTACCACTGTATGTTTGGCTTCTGAAAAGAGTTCCTAAACCAGAACACTTACTTCTGGGTTTGCAGTGTTTGGGTTCCAAGGTGTTCGAGTACCAAGCCGTTTGAGAACCAAGGTACCACTGCAAGAGATTCTGCAAAATGTAGTGTCATCAAACAGGATCTGATGGTCCATATACAGACATAAAATAAACCGCAAGGAAGTGAATTTGTGGGAGGTAGCAACTTGAACTATTTTATGGCACAGACATAATAGTAAAGTACAACAAGGCTACAAAACATGGGCCCTTTTACACCAAGGGAAAGTAATTGGAGTATTCAGATGCCCCTGAACCGGCCCAATTCCCCACGGAGGACAGCTGGGGGGAGAGGATTCCTGATGCAGCAGAGCCAATGATGGAGTGAGCTCTGTCTCCCAGGTCCTTGGATTTTGCAAATGTGTCCAAAAGGGGTGACTGACTTGGCCATGCCTTTTCCATCTTCTTCAGTCTTCTTACCAGGAAGTTCTCTAAGCAGGCTGCCACAAGGGTCCTGTCGAAAGACTCGCAGTACGCAGCCAGCAGCGGACAAGTTCACTGGCTCAAGATCTGTATCCAAAAAGCCGAAAGCCCGACTCAGGCCGACATTAATGTAAATATCTCCTCGTTTGCACGGATTTGGGGTGCGATTGGGGGCACATGCAGTCTGATCCACACTTCGGAACTCCCTGCCTGTTGAGATCAGGAGGTGCCTTCACTGTATTATTTTCGGCGCCTGCTAAAAACATTCTTGCTTAGGCAAGGCTGGCCAGACGCTCAGAAAGCGGTGTGCATTTTAACCTGTTTTAGTGCTTTAACTTTTTAAAAGTGTTTTATACTATTGTTCTAAATCTTCCTTGATTTCATTGGTATGTCCTTTTGTAAACCCCTTTGAGGTTTGTTCCCGCCCGCCCCCATCAAGTAGTGTATAAAATTTATGAAAATATACGAGGTGATACTGGTCTACTGGGCCGAGGCCGTTTAGGGCTTTAAAGGTCAGCACCAACACTTTGAATTGTGCTTGGAAACGTATTGGGAGCCAATGTAGGTCTTTCAAGACCGATGTTATGTGGTCTCGGCGGCCGCCCCCAGTCACCTGTCCAGCTGCCGCATTCTGGATTAGTTGTAGTTTCCAGGTCACCTTCAAAGGTCTTCTCTTCCTGCCAGGGCTTCTCTGCGCTGCACACGGCAGCTTTGTACGGGCGCCTGGACTGCATTCAGATGCTGGTGGAGAAATTCAAGGTCGACGTGAACCTGGCCAGCCTAACAGGCTGGAGACCCATCCATCTGGTGCTGAGCAAGGAGAGCCGGAATGCGGCGCTGGAGTGCCTGCAGTACCTCATCAAGAAACAGGCCGACGTCAACGTGTGAGCTGGGCGGCCCTTGCCTCCTCTTCCTGTCGTTCCCGTGTGCGCACCCTGCTATGCGCAGGAGGGGCAGCAAAGCATAGCCTCCTTCCTTCGCTTAGTGGGATTTCCCCGGAGGGGGAGCGGCAGTTATTCGGTCATGGGGCAGGCACAGTGAAAAAGGGGCCAAGTCCGGCTTCCTCAACCTCGGCCCTCCAGATGTTTTGGGCCTACAACTCCCATGAACCCTCGCTAGCAGGACCAGTGGTCAGGGATGATGGGAATTGTAGTCTCAAAACATCTGGAGGGCGAGGCTAAGGAAGCCTGGGCTAAGTGATGGACAATCCCCAATCTCCGTCGTCCACAGCCAGCCCTACTGAGGATGGGGAGCATTTCAGTCTATGCTTAGAACAGGATCAGGCCAGTGGCCCATCTAGTCCAGCACCCTGTTCTCACAGGGGCTGGAAAGTGGCTGCATTGCCTGCCAATTAGTTTCTGTGCCCAAGTCAAAGTGCTGGTTTTCACCTATAAATCCTTAAATGATTCAGGACCACAATACCTCAAGGACTGCCTCTCGCCATAGGAACCTACCCAGGCCCTGAGATCATCCTCTGAGGCCCTTCTTTGAGAGGTCCAGAGGGTGGCAGCACGAGAACAGGGCCTTTTCTGTGGTGGTTCCCCTTTTGTGGGATGCTCTTCCCAGGGAGGCTTGCCTGGCACCTTCATTGTACACCTTTAGGTGCCAGGTGAAACCATGCTTCTTCAACCAGGCCTTTGGCTGATTGACATCCCTTGCCCTTTTAAATGTGTTGCGGGAGGGGGGTTATTGGTTTGATTTTCTTCTTATTTTTATTATGTATTTTGTGCTTTTTATATTGTAGTTTAATAATAACAATAACAATAATTTATTTGTACCCCACCCATCTGACTGGGTTGCCACTCATTTATGTCATGAACCGTCCTGAGATCTACAGGCAAAAAGTTTTGATTTTGTTTCATTTGCTTTATATAATGATGAGCGCTCACAGTTCTAAGGCGTTTAAAACTGGAGGAGCAGAGAGCCCTTAGTCCTCTGGGACAATGGCCTTTTTGCTCTGGATTGTGTTTTCTGCCCTTCATAACCGTTTTGCGATTCATCTTGGGCAAATTCATCCGGAATTCTGAAAACATTCTGCCGCTGACTCCGCAAAGAGCAATGAAACCCCGGGGGGGGGGGGGGTCTTGTTTTCCAGGCAGAACCAAAGCGGGGTGTCTCCGCTTCACAAGGCGGCCAGCGAGGGGCGTGAGAACTGCATCTTGGAACTGATCAAGGCTGGGGCCGATGTCCATATCAGGGACTACGAGGGCCAGAAGCCCATTGACCTGTGCAGGATGTGGGGCCACAGGTCCTGTGCCAAGTGAGTATGTTGTATCAAGACGGGATGGGCCAGAGGCGGCGATGCCAGGGGGCATTGTGGACATACGCCAGATACCCACCTGCGTGCTGCAAGTCAAGTGCACTCAGTCCTGCCCTTAAATAATAATAATAATAATAATAATAATAATAATAATAATAATAATAATAATAAATTATTTATACCCCGCCCTCCCCGGCCAGAGCCAGGCTCAGGGCGGCTAACAAATAAAATCACAGTAAAAACATTATAGGGGGGGGAGGGGGGGAGGAAAAGGGGGGAAAGCCCAATTTAAAATACAGGTTAAAATGCAATTTAAAATGCAGCCTCATTTTAAAAGTAAACGATAAATCAAGTCCATAAGGGGAGGGAAACATAAGGGTCAGACCGAGTCCAGACCAAAGGCCAGGCGGAACAGCTCTGTCTTGCAGGCCCTGCGGAAAGATGTCAAGTCCCGCAGAGCCCTAGTCTCTTATGACAGAGCGTTCCACCACGTCGGGGCCACTGCTGAAAAGGCCCTGCCCTAGTTGAAACCAATCGATCCTCCTTGAGGCTCAGGACCTCCAAGGTGTTGTTATTTGTGGACCTTAAGGTCCTCCACGGGGCATATCAGGAGAGGCAGTCCCGTAGGTACGTGGGTCCTAGGCCGCAAAAAGCTATATTGCCTTTGGTGGATAGAAATGACTTTTTTTAAAATGTTGCTTGCGGGTTACGAGAGGGAACCCCAGTTCTGCTTTGGGGAAGGAGCAGAGCTCAGCAGAGCATCTGCTTGGCAGGATGCTGACAAGTGTGTACCCAGGTAGGGAGCCTGATTTAGGAAGTAAGGATCAGAGGCAGGGGAAGCTTCAGAACTGGAGGAAGAGGAGGAGGAAGAGGCAGGCCAGGCAAGTGAAGGGCCGGGTGCTTCCCCACCTTCTGCACCACTGTCTCCCAGAACCAGGAGGGGACTGAAAGGAGAAGAGCAAAGGCAGTTTCCACCCAGGCTCAGTCTCCGGCTACATGCATGCAGCCTGTTTGGGGGAATTATATAAACCGGTGGAAGGGAAGTGGTCCCCAGATGCCGCAACTGCTCTATAGAGCGCAGACTCAGGAACAGCTGCCTAGGCGCAACGTTGGTGTGCGTGCTTCTCCAGAACTGTAGAAGTGACTGTTACCTTGGACAATAAAAGGTTGATCCTCTGCCTTGTGCATTCCTTGGCCGGGGAGCCCCCAGGTTCCATCCCCGGCACCTACAGGTAGGGCCAGGAATGGCTCCCTGCCTGGAATCCTGCACGGCCACTGCTGCCAGTCAGTGCAATGCTGAATTAGATGGGTCAATGATCCGATTCAGAATAAAGCATCTGCTACGTCCCTGCGTCTATATTTTCTACTTCAGTATACATGAGATTCCTGGCACAAGCAAGAAGCCCCTGGGGAGCTGGAGCTCCTACATATGATCCTCAGAACATCATAGGAGAATAAGAAGAGTCTGAGTGCTGGATCAGGGCAGTGGTCCATCTGGTCCAGGCTCCTGTTCAAGGGGAAGCCGAGAAGCAGGGCCTGATCCCAACAGACACTCACTCTCCCTCCCTGTGCTTTCCAGCAACAGGGTCCCTCCTTTGCTTAGCCAAGTGACCTTATGAGTCCCAAGTCTTTCTACAGGCTCTCAGTGCCTCTAGAACAGGGGTCAGCACACTTACCACGCCTCGGGCTGGTTCTCCCGCGCCATGCAGCGGGCTGGAGAGTGCGTGTCCATACACGTGCACACACGCTATTTCCGGCGCACGTCCAGGTCAGAGGAGCACTGGAAATAGCTTGTGTGCATGTGCATGGGCCTCCTCTGACCCGGATGTGCACCAGAAATAACACTTGTGCATGCACACAAGCTATTTCCGGTGCTCCTCCGACCCAGAAGTGGGCAGCCGCGCAGCGCAGCACTGGTAAGAGCGGGCGGTGGCAGCGGGGCTTGCCGCGGGCTTGATAAACGAGTCCCTCGGGCTTTATCCAACCTGTGGACCTTAGTTTGGGGACCTCTGCTCTAGAAACATCTGTGCAGGAAATGGTACGGATACCAGCAGAGGAGTTGCGATATGGGATGATGATGCAGGTCTTTCTCTGCCAGTCATCTGAGGCAGATCCTCCTGCACACATCCAGGGTGGTGCTCTGCCTCCGCAGGTGTCTCGCCAGCGCCATGTGGAAAGCAGACAAAGCGCACTTTGTCCAGCAGGTCGCCAAATTGAACAAGATCAAGGAGGCGTGTGAGGTGCAGAAAATCGAATTCCTTAAAAGAGAGCAGGTAAGCAGCAGCACGGGTGGGCACAGGCAAAGCCCCCTTCATGGTCGTTTCGGTTACCGGTGCTCCTTACGCCACATGGCTGGGCTGTTTCAGAGAGGGCAAACCATTGGGGAGTTACAGCACTGTCTCTGGCTGTAGAGACCAATAGGGGAGAGACATGTTTTGTTGCAGCTGGGGCAAATGAAGGTATCTCCAGTTTTGCTGCTGCAGATGGACTATGGCGTTTCTCCTCTCCACTGATATGAATAATAATATGCAGATTGTGTTAATGAAATACATTTGATCATGAACATTAGTAGCCACAATGCAGGCAATGATTGTAAACTAAGGTCTCGGCTTGTTGTTGTTGTTTAGTCATTTAGTCGTGTCCGACTCTTTGTGACTCCATGGACCAGAGCACGCCAGGCACTCCTGTCTTCCACTGCCTCCCGCAGTTTGGTCAAACTCATGCTGGTAGCTTCGAGAACACTGTCCAACCATCTCGTCCGCTGTCGTCCCCTTCTCCTTGTGCCCTCCATCTTTCCCAACATCAGGGTCTTTTCCAGGGAGTCTTCTCTTCTCATGAGGTGGCCAAAGTCTTGGAGCCTCAGCTTCAGGATCTGCCCTTGCAGTGAGCACTCAGGGCTGATTTCCTTCAGAATGGATACCTTTGATCTTCTTGCAGTCCATGGGACTCTCAAGAGTCTCCTCCAATACCATAATTCAAAAGCATTCATTCTTCGGCAATCAACCTTCTTTATGGTCCAGCTCTCACTTCCATACATCACTACCGGGAAAACCATAGCTTGAACTATACAAACCTTTGTTGGTAAGGTGATGTCTCTGCTTTTTAAGATGCTGTCTAGGTTTGTCATTGCTTTTCTCCCAAGAAGCAGGCGTCTTTTAATTTCGTGACTGCTGTCATCATCTGCAGTGATCATGGAGCCCAAGAAAGTAAAATCTCTCACTGCCTCCATTTCTTCCCCTTCTATTTGCCAGGAGGTGATGGGCCCAGTCTCGGCTTACTTGAGTCAAAACCAGGGCTTAGCAGATTTGATCGGCCAACCCCCCTGAAGAGGACAGACTGTGCCCCTTCGCCCACTGCCTTCTTTGTCCTCTCATTACAGATGGAGATAAATCTCAGCAACAAACTGGCCTTCGACGAGTGGCTGGCCAAAAAGCATTTGCCTCCGCCTCCGGCCAGGATCGTGCGCTGCCTGGACAAGAAGCGGAAGTCCGTGCTCCCTCACAGAGGAACCCGGAAGAAGACCAGCCCGATCCTCTCCTTCGAAGAAATAGTCCCGCTGAGAGTGGACGACACTTACCAGCTGCGGAAGGACCGGCGGTGCCGGCCGTGGAACGTCAGCACCAACTTAGCCTCCCTGCCGGCCACCTGCATCAGCCGGCCGGAGACTGTGCGGCTGGGCATCCATCCTGATCCGCCTGCGGAGCACGACTTCACCTCCTACCTCTTCCTCTACAAGAACGGCTATGGCGACCCCGAGATCCAGGTCGACGGCATCGGCAAGATCCTGGACATGCCCGACCTGCCCTTCGAGGTCCTCAGGAAGAGCCTCTATCCCGACACCCGGGCGACCCGTTTGGATGTCCCGGGGGATCTCAGGCCCCAGCACATCTTCGGATTGCAGCGCAGGCGCCGCCCTGGCCCTGAGCACCGCTGGACTGATCAGATGGCGCTGAGCTTGAGGCAGACGGTGGACCCGGCCCTTCTGGGCATGCTGAAGGCCCACCTTGCCACCTACAGCGACCCCCAAGTGCTCTTCCCAAGGCTGGAGTCGGGCAGCGCCAGCGGCAAAGACATCTCCTCTTCCTCCTCTACCCAGAGCAAAGGCAGCAGCCACAAAGAGTCACCCGTGGGGTAGTTCGCTCGCCCAGCACAAAAATATGTGCCTGCCCCATTACTGCAGCAGAGCCCAGCAGAGCTGGAAATAATCATTTGGGTCTGGATTCAAACAGTTTGCTTTGAGAACATTTGCACCAGGGGAGGTGGGTGGGTGGGAATTAAACCAGCTTATTTAATGCTCGCTTTTGTGGCGCTGTGGGTTAAACCACTGAGACTCTTGGGCTTGCCAATCAGAAGGTTGGCGGTTCGAATCCCTGCGACGGGGTGAGCTCCCGTTGCTCAGTCCATGCTCCTGCCAACCTAGCAGTTTGAAAGCACATCAAAGTGCAAGTAGATAAATAGGTACGGCTCTGGCGGGAAGGTAAATGGCATTTCCATGGGGCCCTTGAAGCTCTTGGCTGGAGCTCTCCAAGCAGCTCAGGCCTTTCCTAACCCTGCTACTGCCTCCTTATAGCTGAAGATGCTGAAGAAATACAGCAAGAGACATGGGACCTTCTCATGGGCCAGGCTAGTGCCAGGCCCCTGAGCTGCAGCCTCCCCATCTGGCATGGCTTCTCCACCTCTGTGCGGGCTTAAGCTACCCTTAAATGTGTCTTCCATTGTACAGTTATACCTCGTTACGTCCGCTTCATGTTATGTTCTTTCAGGTTATGTCCCACAGCGACCCGGAAGTACCGGAAAGGGTTACTTCCAGGTTTCGTCACTCACGCATGCGCAGAAGCGCAAAATGATGTCACGAGCATGCACAGAAGCACCGAATTGCAACCCGTGCGTGCACAGACGTGCCGCTGTGGGTTGCGTTCTTTTCAGGTTGCGAACGGGCCTCCGGAACAGATCCCGTTTGCAGCCAGAGGTACCACTGTACTGTTTCTATAGCAAAGGTATGCTTTCCGAATTTTGCACCTGGGCAGATGACATACAAACAGACACTTACAGTCACCTTGTAGGGAATGTCAGCTGTCAACTGGTTTTCCCCTTTCAACAGGCAGAGCAAGTATGTAGTAGTACTTTTTTGTACTGTGTGTTGCTTGCACCCTCTAGAGGCCAGGAGTGTGCAGAACACAAAAGCCTTGAGGAAGCTGGCTTTCAAAACATTTTGCAGCTGTAAAGCGAATTATTCAGTACTGCAAGGGTCAGGCACAATGAGCTAAATACGCAGCATCAAACTCCACCAGGGAAGAGTTGTGGGGCTGGTTCTTTTCAGTTCTAAGACATTCTGCAGTCAGGGTTGTATAGTATAGGGATTAAAGCCTACAGAGCTTAGTCCACTCAGAGTACTGGCCTCTTATGGGGCACAGTCTAGTGTACAGCTGCCCCACCTTTGGGAAAACTGTAAGGATTCTTAAGAACACGAGAAGAGCCTGCTGGATCAGGCCAGTGGCCCATCCAGCCCAGTTCTCACAATGGCCAGATAGATGCCCATTATGGGAAACCCACAAGCAGGATTTGAGCACAAGAGCCACTCTCCCCTCCTGTGGTTTTCAGCAGCTGGGATTCAGAAGCATGGCTGCCTCCAATTGTGGAGGCAAGGGCATATAGCTGTCATGGCTAGCAGCCTTCAATAGCCCTCTCCCCCATGGATTGGTCTAATCCGCTTTCAAAGCCACTTTCAAAGCCACCTAGATTGGGGACCATTTATTGCCTCCTGCAGAAGGGAGCTCCAGAGTTTCTTCCACCAACTCAACCAGATTTGTCTTTGGAGGAACATACGAGCAAAGTGTGCCCTTGTCCCATGCCTGTGAAAGCTCCCGCAGCCAAGGGCGGAGAGCCACTGCCACAGCAGAGCCCACAGCCTGGATAAAGTCCACCCCCCCTCTTGCATGGCATCACTGCTTCTTAAGCACAACAGCCAATACTAAGGCTGGGAGTGGGCTGTCCACATGGGGCATAGCACAATCTAGCTTGGGGGTCAGCAAACTACGGGCCGCGGGCCGGATCTGGCCCACAGACGGACGTTGCATGGATCGGCGAGTCTGGTTTTTGTTTCTTTTCATTAATTTTTTTTTGGCGCCACCATTTTTTTTGGCGCCAATTCCCTACCCCCCCACACACACACCACGGAGCCTCCTCCCTCCCTCCTCCCGGCTTCTCCCTGCCCTGACAATGGTGGAGGAAGGGGGCTAGGCTGAGCTGCGCCTCTCCAGAGCCAGCCAGCCCTTTCGGGCCACTTGTCCCTCCGGCGGCGCCACTGACAGCTGCACTCTCCCAACCGCGTCTTCGGTGCCTACGCTGGCGAGTGGCAGAGGCCGTTGTAGGTGGCGGCGGGACAAGCGGCCAGAAAGCGGCTCTTGCAAGAGCAGGTGCAGGAGCCACGGTTGGAAGAGCACAGCGCCAAAGGTGGCAGCATAGGTAGGCAGGGGGAGGAGAGGGGCTGGGGGGGAGAGAGAAGACCCCTCAGCCGCACATGTGGTCTGGCCCGCCACAAGGTCTGGGGGATGGTGAACCGGCCCCCTCCCAAAAAAGTTTGCTGACCCCTGATCTGGCTTGAATTGCCCAAAAGTCCACCCATCCACAAATGGAAACTCTCGTATAAGGCTTGGGAGGGTCTGGCAAGAGATTAATGATCACAGAGGGATCTCGTAACTCTTAGCCACTCAGCAAGACCAGAGCCTGCAAAGGATTTGGGTGCAGGCACGCACACAAACGCCTAGGCTTGCCAGGCGTTCAGCAGCTGCATGCGGATGTCTGCAAAGTCTCACCCCAGGAATGTGTTTTGCATCAAGTCAGGCAGCTGGGCCCATCTCAGCACCAACAGAAGGGATGGAGACTGAACAGTGCCGGCCCACTCATGAGGCAGGGTGAAGCAGGTGCCGGAGATGGCATCCCTGCCTCACTGCTTCTGCCACCACCAGAACGCTTCGCTCTTGCCGACTCTTGGCGAGAGGGGCGTTCCAGTGGCAGCAGAAGGGCTGGGGTGGTGCAGCAGGGAGGACGGGTTGGGGTGAGGGGTACGGCAGCATATTCCAGGTTTGCCCCTGGGGTTGAGAGATCTCTTCAGCCAGTCGCCTCTACTCCCTCCTAGCGCTGCAACAGCAATTTTGTCAAGCCCAAAAGTAACTCTGAGTGCCGTGCCACAACCGCCACCCCCTTGCCCTAATTAGAAAACAGCCTCAGCTCCAGCAGTGCTGTTTGTCAAGCCTGAATGCGGCACGGGCGGCTGTTTTTGGCATAGGACCTTGCTTGCAACACATGGGAAGGTCAACCTCCCCAACCTCTGTGCTGCAGCATCCCTGCATTGCAAATAGGCTTGAGGGGGGCACAGTAATACTGCAATAAGTTCTCCCCCACCACCTGATTAAGGTTAAGAGTGCTGGATTGTGTGTGACAGAAAGCACAGCTGGGGGGTCATATATGTGCATGCAAGCGGGCACAGGTGCCTCTGTGCGGGTGTCCCTGCCCACGCCTTCTGCCAAGTCAGGCCAAAGAATGGCCTCACCCCAGAATGGACTGCTCTGGCTGAAAGGGGCTCCCAAGCGCTTTCCTAAGCCGGTTATTGTGGGCTCTTTAGGTGAACACACTGGGGACCTCATCTGGGACTTTACATATGAACAAAACCAGCTCCAGGAATGAATGAAACCCCTGTACAGTGGTACCTCTGGTTACGTACTTAATTCGTTCCAGAAGTCCGTTCTTAACCTGAAACTGTTCTTAACCTAAAGCACCACTTTAGCTAATGGGGCCTCCCGCTGCCGCTGAACGACTTCTGTTCTCATCCTGAAGCAAAGTTCTTAACCCGAGGTACTATTTCTGGGTTAGCGGAGTCTGTAACCTGAAGCGTATGTAGCCCGAGGTACCACTGTACGTCAAACTGCCAGACAGGGAAGTTCGGATAGGCTAGACTTGTCCTCCCCCTACAGCCAAGAGGCTGACACGATGGCAAAGGCTTTCACTTCCCCTCCTCTGCTGTCAATGCATAAGGAAGTTCCTGATAAAGGGAAAGTATTTTCTTTTTTAAAAAAAACAAACCAGCTCACAGGGTTCCTTGGCAAGGAGGTGGAAAGCAAACACACCACCTCTGGGTTGGCCCACAACACACCTGAAAGCGGCAAGCGTTGGGTCCACTCTGGAGATGCTTCAGCCCACCCCAGAAGCTTTGGCTGCTGCCCAGACCCCAGGTAGCCCCTTCCAAGAGGTCAGGCAAATGCTTGCCTTGCCTCCAAGTCCTTGGGCCGAAGCAACAGCCCAGAGAGGAACACCCCGCCATTCCAGAGGACTGTCCACTCCAGCTTCCGCCAGGCACCCGTGAGAGGAGAGAGCGGCTCGCCCTTCTTCGCTTTTAAGGCAAATTTCACCTAACACCTTTATTAACACAGACAGTGTGCTCAGACAGAAACCAAAACGTTCATTAATTTAAGAGAGAACAACGTAGTGTTGTCATCAGCATCCACAACACAGCGGGCAGCAGCAGCAGCACAGCCCTCTTTCTTCAGAAACCATCCTAGAATACTTGAGGAGGTGCCTGCCCACGGCTTAAGAAACCAAATGGAAACTGGAGGAACCGGATTCCACGACTGGATGAAAACAAAAAGCCCTTTGCACTCCAGGTTTCTTATTTGCACTTTCATTGTCCTCTTCTCCCAATGTTCTCAGGTATTTGTGAAGCTTGATTTTCGCTCAAGAAGGCGTTCTTCCAGGTTATTAAAACTGTTAAATGTGGGGGGGGAGAGGAGATATGCCAGCAATCTTTTTTTAAAAAAACGGGGCTTTCAATTTTTTACCTTGAGTGCTGCAAGAACAGTGCAGCTCTAGGAAATCTGTGCAAATGATCATCCCTAGATTGCCAAATGAAGCTATGTCTACAGCCTCCACACACATCACCCCCCCCAAAGCATCCTTGAAAGGACTCCCCAGTCAAAATGGGGCAAGGGGGGGTTCCCGCTTCCTAGTCACTGAGGCAAGATCCATTTGCACAAATGCTGATCACAGATTTGCCTCCAAAAAACGAGAAAGAGACACGTAGGATTCTGGGCTCCTGCCCACCTCTCCCCTACAAAGTCACGATATGTTCTGAACAAGTAGTGTCTATGAAAAGCCAGTCTCTCCGTTGCTTCTCCATGGATTTCGACAAATAAAACTCTTTGGACGAATCTTGGCAGTGGGAAGGGCTTGGGTGTGTCGATCATTAAGTCCATTCGAACCCCGGTCAAACCTTGGAACACCTTCACACCAGGGAAGCGGTGAGTCCATGGACAAAAGCACCTTTTGCGAAATGTTTTTGGCTTTTAAACGTGAAGACGACGGCAACAGCTCATTGCGGGGCTCCATCCAGTTTAAGAGACGCAGGATCCAGATTTGGACAGGGCTGCTGCCTTCCTTGGCCACACACGCCTCACAAGCAGGCTGTCAAGAAAGCACAACCACCCCGGAGAGTGGGCCGCCCAGGCCTGCAGCTGCTTGCCCAGCAATTTACATTCTGTTTGTCCCAAACGTGTCCCTTGGACAGGCGAAAGGGTGAGGGGAAGGCCGAGGCCCAGGGACCTCTCGCTTCACTTGGGGTGAGTGTGTTCCCTCGTGAGCAGAGGACGCTGAGGGGTGGCTGGGAGGAGGGCTCAATACATCTTCTGGCGGCTGGGCAAGATGGCTTCCTTAATGAACGAGAAGATGACCAAGATGCCAGACCGCTTCCCTCTCTTCCCTTTCGTGAAGTAGTTTGATACCACATCATCTGAGGAGAGAAAGAAAAAGCCAGGGAGTCATCACGTCATCAATTGGGGGGGGGGGGAGGGGGGGAGGGAGTCCTGCTTTGGCCGTTGCCTTTAAGCACTGCACTATGAGACTTGCAGTTCCTAGGAGGCATCGCTCAATAGCCCAGATTGGGAGTGTGCCCCTTTGCCTAGGAGATTTGATCAGTTGGCTGGGCTGAAGGTAAGACAGGGCATTCTCTTGGCATTCTGTGCATCCACATATCCAGAAAGTCAACTTTCTTGTCCTTAAGGTGGCATTGGTAAGCTTAAAATTTCCTAAAATCTAAAGCCACCAGTCCAACCCCAACCACTTCAGTCACCACCAGCCCTGATTTGCACAGCTGCCGCCTCCTCCATCCCCTGTTCTTTCCAGCAAATTCTGCTACACATCTAGGGAATGCAAAATAACAATACAAGTCATTTATTTCAGCTGCAGAATCTGCTACAGAGTTCCCACCATTCTGGTTAGCAGGCCTCTCAACCTGATGTCTGAAATATGCTTTGGACTACAACTCCCATCATCCCAGTGGCTGCCGTCCACCAAGGCATACCATTTGGTCCAGGAAACACTGGCTTGGGATTTCAGGCAGGGGGCATCCACAGCCTCACTTGGAGGCACCAGGAGCTGAACCTGGGACCTTTAGCACAGAAAACCTGTGCTTCTGCCGCTGAGCTGAAGACGCCCCTCCCCAGAAATTCCCAAACACCTGCAGGCCACCAGGCTGGGGGAAGGCGGGGGCTGTAAGGGCCAGGCCTGCAGAACTCACCTCCTGGTTGCACTGTGGAAGGCAGCACATTCTCCCCAGCTGACAAGGAAACAAAGAAGGCAAAGGGGATTAGCCACAGGCAGAAGGTGAAGTAGGCAAGCACCTGGGGGCGAAACATGGAGAGAGCATCAAGAAGAGCCGCAACCAACGCTGCTCTGCAAATAAAATAAAATCCACAGGGTCCCAGAAAGCCACATGAGAGACAGAGTCTTAGTCCCCAGGAACAAGAGTACCCCTGCGCCTGGCCCTGTCCTCACAGTGGCCAGCCAGATGCCCATGGGAAAGCAGCAAGCAGGATTCTCTCCTCTCCCCTCCTTTGGTTTCCAGCACCTTGTATGCAGATGCATTGCTACCTGCAATGCAGAGCAGAGCCGTCCTGCATAGCAGCCATCAAAAGCCCTCTCCTCCATGAATTAGAGGCAGTTTCAATAGCTAGCAGTGCAAGTGTGAGATCAGATGGGAGACTAATCCATTTCTCTTTTTAGCAGAGGTGCTACACATGCAACACGAAATGGGAGCATTTTGGTGGTAATAATAATAATAATAATAATAATAATAATAATAATAATAATAATAA
>JAXCMG010000015.1:4115373-4159802 GCA_034642415.1 Podarcis siculus
AATAATAATAATAATAATAATAATAATAATAATAATAATAATAATAAATTTATACCCCGCCCATCTGGCTGGGTTTCCCCAGCCACTCTGGGCAGCTTCCAACAGAACACTAAAAACAGTAGCCTATTATTAAACATTAAAAGCTTCCCTAAACAGGGCTGCCTTCAGATGTCTTCTAAAAGCCTGGTAGTTGTTTTTCTCTTTGACATTTGGTGGGTGTTCCACAGGGCGGGCGCCACCACCGAGAAGGCCCTCTGCCTGGTTCCCTGTAACTTGGCTTCTCGCAGCGAGGGAACCGCCAGAAGGCCCTCAGAGCTGGACCTCAGTGTCCGGGATGGATGATGGGGGTGGAGACGCTCCTTCAGGTATACAGGACCGATAGTGATAGAACAGAGCTGCCTCTGCCTGCTGAGATGGTGGCACCCTTTAGATTGCAGTAAGGGTCCTTTAAGATCAACATCAAAACCAGCAACAACCCAGAGCCAGCATAAAAACGCTTTGCCATGAGACTCTCAAACCTTTCAGCTGTCTTTTGGCTAGGTCCAGAGAAACTAGAAAATGTGGTGCAGACCCAACAGGGGAAACCCAGCCAGATGAGTGGCGTATAAATAATATAATAATAATTAAAATTATTATTTACCATGGCATCTCACCTCTGCCCTCCTCCCCAATGCCCAAGCTCCACGAGACAGCCAGTGGCATCTCTTACCTCTGAGAATGGGTAATACTCTTCCGCAAAATACTGGAACGCTAAGTAGTGGTTCAGCACAACCAACACTGCCAATCGGGGAAAAAAGCAAATTACAAGATGAGAAGCAGCCCCTCCAGCAGCATACCGATTCAGCCATGCCTCCCTCCTGCCCATCGCCACTAATCCATTTTTTAGTTCCTGTGATCAAAACTCCAACCCCAGAAATCTGTAAAACCTCTGAATCCTGGGTTCAAACAGAAGCAACTGAATTGAGTAACTATGCAAAAAGGAGGGGAGGAAAACACCCTGGTTTTGTTGATGCAGCTGAATGAGTGTTATTCTTTCTATGACACCTTCAGAGTTTGAGGTGTTTTACAGAGTAAAAAAAGCAAGAAGGCAAGTTTGCATTCTGAATGCTGATGGATGGGGATGGTAACAGGGAAGAATATGCACATTTAACCTTTGCTTCAGTGAAGGGTGGAGCTCAGACTAAAAGGACCGAACATTGTCCTTGGCACAGAAGAGCAGTCCAGATAAGATAAATGAAGCAACCCCAGCTTCATTCGCTCATTATATGAGGCCAACAGCCTCCTCCGGTCTCCTTCTGCAGCTGCCTAACCCTCCAGAACAGATCCAACGCCAAGGAAGTGGCCAGTTGCTGCACTATACCCTGGCACCTATTTGGGCTGTCCAGCCTTCCAGGCAGCATTCAAGCAGCCGGTTTCAGCCTATGGAGCCTTGCCTGTCTACAGGCGTAACACGCCAGCACAATTTTCCAGGTCCATCCATTGCACCAACTTCCATATTGGGATCCCCCCTGAAGGAACAAGCCTCCTTCTCAAAGACTCCCACTTCTTCCACTGGGGAAAAACAGTGACCATCTTCTACCTGGGAGAGGAAGTACACAGTGACAAGTGCAGAGCAATTTGCTCCTTGGCCACAAGATCCAGACTCAGAGGAGACTCAGCACAAGCTGTTTCACCACTAGAGGTTGTCGTATCTGGTGCCCAGCCCCTGAAAGGCACTCACCGCAGGACAGGATGAAGTTTGGAGAGGTGAGCATGATGAAAGGGAAGGTCTGCAGCAATCCAAAATAGACCAGGTTGGTGAAGAGGCCCACTCCCACCACGAGGCCCGGGAAGTGCTCAAAGAGGTACAGCCCAACCAGCACAGCTGTGGAGAACTAAGAGACACCATTGTCAGTGAAAGCTGTTGCTGCAGGGGAAAACGCCAACAGGCCGCAGACAAAAGGAAGATTCCCATCTCACCCAACAGCCTGCCTGGTTCCTCTGTGGTCTCTGCCATCCTACTAGCTCTATATCCATTTAGATGCACATGGAAAACTAATCCCCTCTGGGGGACTTACACAAATATATACAATCTTAGTTCAGAGCAGGCATTCCCAAACTTCATTGGGCCACCACCCTTTGCTTCCATAAACTCATCCCCAGTGCAAACCAGCCCACCCTATAAAAAGCATTACTGTATTCACAATAGCGGTTTGCACAACCCACGAAGGAATGTGACAACGCAATAAAATTCAAAATAGCAACAATTAATTGCACATTCCTTCAAAAGCCAATCAAAACAATTTAGTTTCATTAATTCAAGAAAATGGATAAATTTGATCCAGTGATACCAGTTTTTCAAAGCCTGAGAATCATTTAGACCTCCATCGCCCTCTGCCTGCCCTTGCCTCTCAGCCCCAAGGAAATCCCACTTTGAGAACCACTGGCGTAAGAGGGTACCAAAAAGAGAAAGGGCCTTTTCAGTAGTGGCTTATGGAATGCTCTCCCCAAGAAGGCTTGCCTGGCACAGACACAGACTTCTTTCCAGCAGCAGGCAAAGACATTGCTCCCAAGCAAAAGTGAACCAGCCATTTAAATTTGTAAGCTGCTTTGAGACTTCTTGGGGAAAGTGACCACAAGCGCTATCTGAACCACACCTACACAAAAGTGTACTGAATTCAGTGGGGCTTGCTCTCAGGTAAGTGGGGTTAGGATTGCAGCTGAATGCATTGAATAAATATAAACAGTAATAATGTGAAAGGAACAAAGCAGCTGTGAGCAGCCAGCAGGAAAGACAGCAAGATCATAGAAGCTGTTAGGCTTCTCACAACAACTATTTTTCAAGTTCAGCTTTTGTTTGGAACAAGCTTCATGCCAGGCAACTCTCTCTCTCCGTCCCCAATAAGCCGCCTGAGGAACTCCTCCCCCTGGAACTTATTTTGGCCTTCCTAGTCTCACACTGTGCCAGCGAGGCTTGCACCACTGGATGGCATTGATAAGATAAGGGAGGGAACTTGTTCCAAAGGCAGCCAGAGACTTACCCAGATCATGTACTTAATGATCCTGCTGGTTGCCACTGTGTACTCTTCTATCAACTCGGCCAAGTAGTACAAGCCAGCCGCTGGAAGAGAGAAGAAAAGGAGCTTGAGACCAACAATTCCTACAACTTCTGGCCACATAGCTTCTGATTTATGAACTCCAAAGACAGTAAGAAACTCCAGGTCTTGTGGCTTTGGTGGGTCCATGAGAAGTGGAGCTTGGGGTTTCACATCCCCAGCTCACATCAAACGCTGAGGCCAAATACTCAGTTTGCAATCTCAGATTTCAAATCTCTGAGCTTCTCCAGAAAACCAGCTTGCAGCACAACAAATATGCAATTGTTACTCTTTTTAAAAACAAGTCCATGTCTTCCCACAAGATCCCTCGTCTTAGCACTCAAGGATTCCATTACTTCCAAAGGTTACACAGCAAGCAAAACAATGCTTTATTCTGGGAGTTTTCCTTATGGTGCTTAAATTTCCTTTGCCATGCTCTTTCCATCCTCAGTCAATGCAGCATCCCACCAGAGGGGTTGTTCAGTGTCAGCTTTGGACAAAGTCTCTGGAGACAACAGGACAGAATGAGTGAAACTACCAAGGTGGAGCAACTGCGGCCACTGATCGAAAGCGAGATCCTGACTTCATCCTAAATTCATGCCCCTCCTGCAGGGGTGCAAACTAAGAGGCTTCTTCCCGAAATCCGGCAAGCAAGGAATGAAAGCCTTGCCCCGCGTTGCCCCCAGCAACAGATAATCAGAGAGAGACCAGCTTCTCCCTTGCCTAAGAGCCAGGGATTGAGCCTCCATTAATTGCTCTAATCTCCTTTCGGAGGCATCTAAACCCAGTTGGCCAGTCCCTAGTAGGCCGCCTATTTGCAGCAAGGGACCGAGCCACATTCAAAGAGGAATTAATCTGGGAGGAAGGGAGGGACGGGCCTTAGAGGGAGATCCCAAGAAATGAAGAGGATTAGCGTGGAGGGAAGGTAAATAAAAGGTAAAGGGACCCCTGACCATTAGGTCCGGTTGTGGCCGACTCTAGGGTTGCAGCGCTCATCTTGCTTTACTGGCCGAGGGAGCCGGCGTACAGCTTCTGGGTCATGTGGTCAGCAGGACTAAGCCACCTCTGGTGAACCAGAGCAGCGCATGGAAATGCTGTTTACCTTCCCGCTGGAGCAGTACCTATTTATCTACTTGCACTTTGACGTGCTTTCAAACTGCTAGATGGGCAGGAGCAGGGACCGAGCAACGGGAACTCACCCCGTTGCAGGGAGGGATTTGAACCGCGGACCTTCTGATCAGCAAGCCCAAGAGGCTCAGTGGTTTAACCCACAGTACCATCCGCGTCCCTTATGGAGGGAAGGTAGGGCTATCTAATAATAATAATAATAATAACGAATTAAGGTTAAGTACTTAATTCGTTCCGGAGGTCCGTTCTTAACCTGAAACTGTTCTTAACCTTTAGCTAATGGGGCCTCCCGCTGCTGCCGCCACGCAATTTCTGTTCTCAACCTGAAGCAAAGTTCTTAACCCGAGGTACTATTTCTGGGTTAGGGGAGTCTGTAACCTGAAGCATATGTAACCTGAGGTACTACTGTAATAATAATAATAATAATAATAATAATAATAATAATAGGTTATTAACACCCTGCCCATCTGGCTGGGTTTCTCCCACAGGCCGGGGGAAGAAATACTTCTGCTGTTGGAAACCGCAGGAGGAGAGACGGGGCTCTTGCGGGTTTCCCACAATAGGCACTTGGCAGTGAGCGCAGGAGGCTGACCTGGCTGGGCCACTGGCCTGACAGGCCCCATTTCCCCCCGCTTTCCCCTCTCAGCTGCTTCTCCGGGATAGACTGCCCCTGCACAGGGAGGCTCCACGCAGGCGCAGCTCCTCGGCCACGCCCCCTCCCCGCGCCTTCCTTGCGTGCGAGGGAAGGGAGGCCGCGACCGCCTATTGGCCGGCCGGAGTCGGGCCGTACCATTGCCGTACTCGAAAGGGGGGGGAGGAGGAGAGAGGTCGGCCGGGCCGCGGAGGAGGGAGAGACCACTGGTGGGGCTGCGGGGGGGGGAGTGGCCGTGAGGGAGGGAGGGCGGCGGCCTCCCGCTCCGCCGGGTCCCGCGGGGCCTCCTCACCGATGCCGAGCGTGACGAAGGCGGCCTGGATGAGCAGCGCGAGCCAGCTCAGCGCGTACATGAACCACATCGTCGTCGTCGCCGTCGTCGCCTCGCCTCGCCTCACCCGGCGGATCGGCAGCCGAGGCTCCGCCCCGCCACTTCCGGCCGAGGAGGAAGGGGTCGGAGGCGCCGCGTCACGGAGGGAGGAGCGGCGAAGAGGAGCGGCGGCCTCTGGCGGCTCGGAGGACGCACTGCAGGGGGAGCTCCCCCATTCCCCACAGCCAGCAAAGCAAAAGCGAGCGATGCCTGCCTATATATATATATATACACACAGTATAGGCAGGCAATATATATATATATATATATTGCGGGGGCGGGGCAGTGACTCGGCTGCGGGTTGGACTTGATGACCCCTGGAGGTCCCTTCCCAACTGCACTTCCTTGATTCTTCTGCAATTGTAGCGAGCACCAGGCTCACCAGTAATGTTGACTTTGTGTTCCTAACAATGAATTAATTGTTGTTGTTAATTACATTTCTATACCACTCTTCATCCTGGAATCACAGGACGGTTTACAATATAAAAACACAAAAATTCATGCCAAAGTAACAAACAAAAACAATACTGTTATGTACTGAAGTTCTCACTCTGGGCCAGCAGGGGGAACTGTAGATAGTTATGCAAATAAGGGATCGAAAGTGACGTTCAGTGATTGGATAATTTTAGAAAATTGTTACAGTTACGTTGTACTGGAGCTCTATATAAGCAGGCTGACTGAACCCTTCAGTTCAGTTCTGTTCTGGCCTCTGAATAAACAAGAGCTGTTGAAGAATCGCTGTGTCGCCTGATATGTTCACCCACAACTTAACAAATACCACCACCTTCTTCTTCTTTGGCGATCCCTTGTAGCCGAGTAAGATTGTTTTCCATAAACACGGTTTTAACAATGAGTTTGTAAGTGACTGTGGAGGCCAATTCTGGATCCACACATCCTTCCACAGTGGGGACATTGGTTTCCAGGCGGGAGTTGATCATGGTGTGGATTTGCCAAACGTGACTTCCTCTTGGCACGTTTCTCCCTTGTGTCCTGAGTTTGAGCATCTTCAAAGCCCATGGCACCTTTGGTCAAGGCTGTTCTCCAACTGGAGCGCTTGCAGGCCAGTGTTTCCCAGATGCCAGTGTTTATACTACATTTTTGGTTCGAAAACCAAAGCAGTTACTTCCGGGTTTTCGGCGTTCGAAAACTGAAACGTTCGACTTCCGAGACGTTCAAGAACCAAGGTACCACTTTGCTTTTGCAATTAGTAAATCAGATCAAAATTAGTTGCAATATTGTCTGAAAAGCCTCAGAAGAGTCTTCTCCTGGCGTTTAAAAGGAGGATTAGAGAAAGTACCGGGGTTTTTTCCAAGTCCCGGTTGACCAGCCCAGAAAAACAAGCTCAAGTGATGACCTGCATGTGTGAAAAAGCTGCCACAGATTGAACACTTGAACACCGCAGGCATCTCTGTCCTTTTTGTGGCCCTCCATTTGTATCATGGGTAGGGAAATGTAAGAACATCCAGAGGGTCTTACATTGGGGGGCCTACCTGGCCCCCCATATTTTTGACCCTCAGCAGGATAAAGCCCAGTTAATGTGATATTTTCAGCTGAACCCAGGAAGCAGCTTCAGGTGCCCGTCTCCAGCTGCCTGGCATGTGGAACGGCTGATCCTTAGTGTACTTCTTGGTCCAGCCCCAAGCCGTCACCCCAATCGGCTCCTTTCTGGGTCTCCAGCAGACATGGGAGCCCAGGAGATGACCTTCTGCATCGGATCAGAGCCCCTTAAATGTCACGGAGGCAGCCTCTGCTCATGGTGAGAAGCTGGGAGGCAGGCGTTCCTTCTCCTTCGCTCCCTGCTCCGACCTGCGACAATCACAGCATTTCCCCTTCGGGAAAGAAGAGCCAGAGAATATTGGAGGCACAAGCCAGGAAAAGTCCTTCAGAAAAAGGTAAATGACATAAAATGCACGTAATTAGAGACGTTTGGCAATTGCAATGTCACGGACGTCGAGGTGGATCTGCTTCCCCGAGGTTTACGGCTGGGATCAGGAAGGCTGGAGACGAGCAGCAGCAGCAGACTCAGCTCCACGTTGGCCTCATCCTGAAGCCCAACAGCAGCTGTTTGCCCAGCTGGCTGTGCAGGCGGGGGCTGCTTGCAGATGTAGGTGAAAACATCTGCGGGTGGTCCAAGTTGGGGAAGGCCGCCTGTATTTATTTTCATAAAACATATGCACTTCTCGATTGCAAAAACCAACCAATCTCAAAGCGGTTTACCAAAAAGGTGGAACAAGAAAATTATCCACCAGAAAAATTAACCACAATAATTTTAAGACTTTGGAAAAGTTAAACCAACAATCGTTTAGAAACAGATTCAAATTCGCAGCAGTTTTCTAAACATCTGGCTGGGCCTGTCTGAACAAAAATATTTTTAGCAGGTTCCAAAAAGAGTACAGAGAAGGCTGTCAATAGGCAGGGAGTTCCAAAGTTCAAGTGCTGCCACACTAGAACATTGAGTTAGGAGACTGAGAGGAGATAGGAGAGCCACCTTCAAATATCTCAAGGGCTGTCACATTGAAGACGGAGCATGTTTGTTTTCTCCTGCTCTGGAGGGCAGGACTCGAACTCATGGCTTTAAGTTACAAGAAAGGAGATTCTGACTCAACATCAGGAAAAACTTTCTGACAGTAAGAGCTGTTCAACAGTGGGATGGAAGGTGGTGGACTCTCCTTCCTTGGAGGTTTTGCAGCAGAGGCTGGAGATTTCTTGAGCTGAGATTCCTGCATTGCAGGGGGTTGGACTAGATGACCCTCGGGGTCCCTTCCAACTCTACAATTCTACGAAATGTCGAATGGGTCTTATGGGGCACAAATTCTGCAGATCAAAGAGGTCAAGTGGTCATAGGTTGCTGAAGCCGGAGCCAGATGGAACGCCAATCAATCACTTCATCTTGAAATGAAGGGTAGAACCTTGAAAGAACCTTGAAGGAACTTGGGCTCATTTCCGCTGCTTGAGGGTTTGCTGGGCCGTAGTTCTGAGACAGAGCATCTGCATGCAGAAGGCCTTCGCATCCCCAGGCAGGACCAGGAAAGATCTTTCTCCTCCCTGAAACCCTGGAGAGCAGCTGCCAGTCAATGCAGGCAATACTATGCTAGATGGGTCAGTGAGACCCAGTGTGGCATAGTGGTGAGTATCTAATTAAACCCCTGGGAAACTGAGGTTTAAACCCTTACCCCTGGGCCACTCACTGTCCCTCAGCCTAATCTACCTCGGAGGGTTGTTGTAAACATTAAATGAGGAATGGGGGAGCCATGTACGCCACCTTGAGATCCTCGGAGGAAAAGGGATCTGTCGGCACCCGTCTATCTCGAGAGACAATGGAGCAGGTCTCGGGGGCAAAACGCTGCGTGAGCAGCAGTACTATTTCAGACACGTGGTTTATATACCTTAAAGTATGTGTTTGCCTTGTACATTTATGAACATTTATATCTGAGACCTTAGAATTCCTATAACAGTGCAGAGCAGGGACCATAGGTGCACAAACTATTCCAGAAGGAACAGGACATGTCCCCCACCAGAAGTACCATCCCTCCCCTCACACCCCATACAAATGCAATAAATAAAGAAATGTCCTGGCTTCCTGCCTTCAGCTAGGGTTGCCATACGCCCGGAATTTCCAGGGCATATCCAGAATACTGAGGTCAACAGCAGTGTCCGAGTGGAAACGGGAAATGTCCAGGATAATCCAGACAGGGCATGTCGGGAGTGTCGAATTTCAATTAAAAAAGCTCGAAAACGTCATATATATATTTGCAATTTTGCCAACTTTTCTGTCTGGATTTTCAGTGTTTGAAACAAGGCAACCCTACGACAGCTTGCCCAGGCACAATCCTGCCCTGTGCTTGCCTTCCTTTCCCTTGCACCCACCTTCCCCTTGCACCCAGAGCACCTTCCCTTCCGCTCCCCGGCCTTGATGCCGCTGATGCTGTTTCCAGGCGCTTGCACCCAGACTTGCTTTCATGCACCGACTCCACTCTTGGGGGGGAAAGGAGGCTGGGGGGGCCGGCAGTGGCGAGGAGCACCGTGCTTGCGAGTGGCACTCCATCTGACCCCACCAGAGAGGCTAACGCAGAGGGACGTTTGCACATGCCTCTGATCTCCCTTGACCCGGCTTCAAAAGGGGTCTGTCTCTTCGGCACCTGTCTCGCCTGGCCCTAATGCTTGTGGACAGAGAGGCCTCGTGTGGCACAGAGATCAAGGGCGCCGAGGAGGATTTGTGCCAGGCAAAGCTGGCACACGGGGAGTGGGGGAATATGCCACGGATTCCCATCAGCGATGAAACAGGAGGGATGGAGCTCAGGTGTCAGGTGCAGGTGAGTCGCCCCGGAGGGAAACAGGCAGAGACCCTCGTGAAGCACCAGGCCGGTTACCATGCATTCCCTGACATGAAGTCATTGGGCAAAACAGTCTTAGCAACCATGAGGACTAGAATCGGTGGGATGTAATCCATTGGTACAGTCAAATGCAACATTCCTTACCATATTTTCCGCTCTATAAGACGCACTTTCCCCCTCCTAAAAAGTAAGGGGAAATGTGTGCGCGTCTTATGGAGCGAATGAAGGCTGCGCAGCTATTGCTGAAGCCAGGAGAGCGAGATCCCTCTCACTCTCCTGGCTTCAGGGAAAGCTGCGTGAAGCCTCTTCAGGGCAACAGGAGGAACGCTACCCCTGCCCTGAAGAGGCTTGGCACAGCTATCCTTGAAGCCAGAACAGAAAGAGGGATCGCTGCTTTTGCTGCGCAGCGATCCCTCTTGCTGTTCTGACTTCGCTTCGCTGAAGAGGCACTGCACAGAGAGGGAGAGAATATATTTTTTCTTGTTCTCCTCCTCTAAAACTAGGTGCGTCTTATGGTCGGGTGCGTCTTATGGAGCGAAAAATACGGTATTTCCCTAGCGTGATCACAGGCAGGGGGACATCCAGTCAGTGTACCTTTCTCTTCCACTGTTCTGGAGCATCCTTCCACCTGGATGTGACCTGGGAGATGGGCATGGCTCTGGCTGACTCCATAAAAGAGCCGAGTCACGCAGCCATTTTCTCAGTCCAGTTCCATCTATTCTTGCTTGCTCTCTTGTTCTATCTTTTGCTGCCATGCTGCTCTCCTGCAGCCCTTTTGTTATCTTAATGTAATTTTGCTGTCTGCTGGCTCTCAGCCAGCAACACATGAGTTCAGTCTCCAAATGAGACAAACTCAGAGTTTTGTTTATGTAACCACCAAGTAAAGCCTGCCTTTCAGGGATCAAAAAGTGAACTGAAATGTGAGAAAACTTTTTGTTACTTTACTCAGAAAGACTCTGGTGTCTTTATTCTTTTAAGAGGGATTAAAGGGGGGACCAGGATTAAAGTATATATTAAGTTGAAGGTTTATATGAAACTAGCAAAAAAAAATTTTGAGGGATAGAAAAACGGAGGATTGACACTTCATGGATTTAGCAGAAATGTTATCAGAAGTTAAGTACTTTTAAGCTTTAGCTTTAAGGTTAAAATAAGGTTAAGAAAACTATGTTATGTACAATTGAGATATAAGAGAAAGAAAGAGGGAAAGGATTTGTTGAAACTAACTAAATAGAAGTGGAATACAAGGAGGGAGGTGTGAGGAAGTCGAGAAAATAAGTGAAGGAAAGTAAGGTTGTGTTTGAAATGTTTTTTTTTCTTTTTTTCTTTTTTCTTTTTTTGTATTGTGTTTGTGGTTTGTTTTCTTTTTTGCTGTGTTTTTTGTCTGTGTTGCTAAAATGTAATAAAGATTATTTTAAAAAAATAAAATAAAGGGGGGACCAGGAAATAAGTAGGGTTAAACCACAGAGCCTAGGACTTGCTGATCAGAAGGTTGGCGGTTCGAATCCCCGCAACAGTGTGAGCTCCCAGTGCTCGGTCCCTGCTCCTGCCAATCTAGCAGTTCGAAAGCACGTCAAAGTGCAAGTAGATAAATAGGTACCACTCTGGCAGGAAGGTAAACAGCGTTTCCGTGCGCTGTTCTGGTTCGCCAGAAGCAGCTTAGTCATGTTGGCCACATGACCCGGAAGCTGTACGCCGGCTTCCTCGGCCAATAAAGCGAGATGAGCACCACAACCCCAGAGTCGGCCACGACTGGACCTAATGGTCAGGGGTCCCTTTACCTTTAAGAGATTCAAACGAATCCGCAAACCAGCTTCCAGCTATATTGAGGGGACTTTGCTCTGCTACATCACTCACTAGCGTGAGTGAAGGAAGGATAATTCTTATTCAATATATCCTTTCCTACTCTCCTTAACATTCCCACAAAATCATACTTTAGAGGAAGTCCTACAGCTCAGGGGTGGGACATCTGTTCTGTATGCAGAAGGTCTGTGGCTCAACCCCCGTGATCACTGGGAAGGCCAGGGAGAGAAACACACACACACACACACATCCCACTCTGCAATTTTGGAGGGCTGCTGTCGGTCAGGGTATGCAATACTGAGCTGGCTGGAGCGACAGTCTGACTCACTATAAGGCACCTTTCATGCGCTGAAGAACTTATCCTTGCCTCCATCCCATGATTAGCAGAAGTAGAAGACTGCATTCTGAATGCAGCATATGAGATGTGCAAAAATGCATTATTTATACACGTTGCATAATCCATCTCTCTGTGTGTGCAGAGCCTGAACTGCCTTGGCATGGAAGATGGTTACATGCGCCCGTCCGCAATCTCCAAACGGTCAGAGATCGCAAGGGTTCCGGCTACTTCCCCAGGGTTTGGTTTCCTCAGAATGAAAGTCAGCAGGGACCGTGGTGTCTAGAGTGTGCATGGTTTTATTTATTTATTTCATAAGATTTACACACTGCTTGACTGTGGGTTTTTTTAAAAAAAACACCAAACCTCTGAGAGCAGTTTGCAAAAAGATAGAGCAATAAAATCAAGATTTACAGCCCTACTTTAAAACACGCAAAAGTTAAAATACTAAAATGGATTAAAACTACTGCAACTTTAGGGCATCTGGGTGGAAACTGTGAGAACAGGATACCGACTTTCATGGGCCATTGGCTCAATCCAGACGGCTTTTCCTACGCTCTTCCACTGCCCCAAATGTTGCAATGCATCTCTCCAGCCAAACATGCATGTACAGTGGTACCTGGGGTTAAGTACTTAATACGTTCCGGAGGTCCGTACTTAACCTGAAACTGTTCTTAACCTGAAGCACCACTTTACCTAATGGGGCCTCCTGCTGCCGCCGCAACACCGGAGCACGATTTCTGTTCTCATCCTGAAGCAAAGTTCTCAACCTGAGGTACTATTTCTGGGTTAGCGGAGTCTGTAACCTGAAGAGTCTGTAACCGGAAGAATATGTAACCCGAGGTACCACTGTACTGGGGAGGAGGATGTATAAACCAATATAATGGGCGTGCATTTGTGAAAATGACAGTACAAAAATGCATTCTGTTAGAGGAGATCGCTCGCAAGATGTGTCCGTTAGGTAGACTAATTTGTTTGTTTATTTATTATTTCAAAGATGGAAGTTGGAAGACAGATTTGACTTACTGAGAGCATATGGTTAGCCAACATAATTGATGCTTTACTGTGGTTTTATAATTTGTTGGAAGCGGCCCAGAGTGCCTGGGGCAACCCAGTCGGGGGGGGGGGATATGATGATGATGATGATGATGATGATGATGACTGTGGGTGGGGAGATAAACAGATAAAGACCAAAATGAGAAGACTCATAGAGAACCTACATAAGGACTCTATCTGGGCTCTTGGGTACCCCATAAGGGGAAAAGGAGCAGTATTTTTCTTACAACATAACCAACAGAGAAGTGGCGCCATGCGCTCTGGCGGAAGAAGGAATCGGCTGTGGGGCTGCGGGGGAAGAGGCGACGCAGCCCTAGATGCCAGGCCTGTCTGCTTACTTAGCTAACCGCATGGCACTAACGCCATTGTTCACCGGCCATTGGGCTTGTGCCCCTAGCCTGTGGCAAAGGAGGGGGTCCTTCTGCATGCGCCAGGTCTTTGGGATGCGCCGGCTGCTGGCGGGACTTTGTGTGCCCTGAAAGACACACACACACACACACACACACACACACACACACCCTGCTCAAGGGAAGACAGTGCCACGCACTCTCTCCATTAGTGTCGCTTGCTCTCTGCCTTCTGTGGCTCCATTGATGCTCAGCGAAGGCAGAGTGCGCCAGGGAGGGAGCGCACCAGCCGGCCTCGTGTGGAGCACGCCTGCAGAGCAGAGCAGCCGTGCGTGGCAGATGGCGCCAGAGCCTCCAAACAGGAACCTTCTGGGATCAATCCAAAGCCACAGCGACCTAATGAACTCCCCCCCTGCCCCCCAGACTTAAAGGGACACAGTCCCGTCCTTTTGCATACCCAGCACCCTGCCATCTATTTCTCTGTGCACTTGGCAACCCAGACAGGGGATGTCCCTGCCCCTGAGGAACCTACAGTTGGAAGAAACTGGGTGGTGTGGTTTATTTTGAGGGGGGAGGGAAAATCGGTGCAGAAAGAGGAGGGGAGGACAAAGGCGCGCACACAAATTGGGGTTTTGTTTGATGGTGGGGTGGGGAGTTCAGCCGAAAGCTTTGCCAACAAGGTGGGTCGAGAGGAAGTGCAGGAGGGTCTTAGATTGGACCCATCGACCAGTCACAAACGCTCCCTTTAGGAGGAAGGTGGTGGAGATTAGATGACCCTTAGTGGGGCACCAACTATAGGGGGCCCTGGGACACCCACAAAAAAATTGTTATACTTTGGAACTCCCTGCCACTTGGCCCCGGGCAGGTGCCTTCGCTTCAACGCTTTCCACGCCTGCTAAAACATGTTTGATTCGGCAAGGCTACCTGGATGTTTGGAAAGCCGATGCGAGTTTCATTCTGTTATTTCAGCTTTCCAAAAGTCTTGACTTGGCGTTGCTAATTCTTCTTGTCGGTAAGTTTGCCTCTTCTTTTGCAAACTGCTCTGAGGTTTCGTTACGGGTCCCACAACCAAACGGTGCGTGGATTTTATGAAATAAATAACTCAAAAGAGATGCGCTGGTGGAAGCTGATGAGATGTGGAGGCCAAGACATCCGCTGGAGCCCCAGGTTGGGAAAGGCGGATGTAGGTATTCTGGGAAAGGAGCCGGAAGCAGAGAAAAAGAGCCGAGTCTTTAGGGATCAGGGAGAAGCCCCCTTCTGGGCTGGCAGACATCCTTTGCCAGGACTGGGCTGAGGCAGGAAGCTGCAAGAAATGCTTTGCATGGCCCACAAGGCTCGGTTTGGGCTGGGCCCACGGTGGGAAGAGACAAGGAGAGAGCCCCTGGTGAGGATAACACAGGTGTAAGGGAGGAGCAGGTATATTTAAACTCCAAGAGGCAATGATGGCCACCAACCTGGGTGGTTTGGAAAGAAGATTAGCCCAATTTATGGCAGGGCTGCCATATGTGAAAGGTGGAAGTGATGTAAAGTAACAAAAAGCACTGAGTAAAGTAACAAAAAGTTTACTCACATTTCAGTTCACGATATGATCCCTGAAAGGCAGGCTTTACTTGGTGGTTACATAAACAAAAGTAAATCGAGAAAAAAGCTCAACAGTTGAACTTATTGGCAGGAATACAATGACCCTTGTAAAGCAACATGGATTTCGGATAGTATGATTATATGAAAGAGAGATTGCAGTAAAAGATGCAGGAATTTATTTTATTTTATTTTTTAGGATTGGAACCCAGGGAGGGAGGGAAGGAGGTCTCAAGGTTTGAATGAACCTTTTTTAAAGGATTGAAAATGTTATGTTTATGGTGTACAACCTTTATGTAAAACTAATTAAAAAATATATAAAAGAGAGAGAGAGAAAAGCTCAACAACTTTGGGGTTTGTCTTAAAAATGCTAAACAATTTCAGTGGTTTCCTAAACTACTTTCAGGATGTTTTGGTTTTTACTTTTGAAATAGGGTAAAGGTAAAGGGACCCCTGACAGTTAAGTCCAGTCGTGGCCGACTCTGGGGTTGCAGCACTCATCTCGCTTTATTGGCCGAGGGAGCTGGCGTACAGCTTCCGGGCCATGTGGCCAGCAGGACTAAGCCGCTTCTGGCAAACCAGAGCAGCGCACGGAAACGCCGTTTACCTTCCCGCCAGAGTGGTACCTATTTATCTACTTGCACTTTGACGTGCTTTCAAACTGCTAGGTTGGCAGGAGCAGGGACCAAGCAACAGGAGCTCATCCCATTGCAGGGATTCGAACCGCCAACCTTTCGATTAGCAAGCCCTAGGCTCAGTGGTTTAACCCACAGCGCCACACATATCCCTATTACTTTTTGAAATATGATGTTATAAGAATTTTAAGGTCTTAGATATGTAATAAATGTTCATAAATGTACCAAGCAAACACGTACATAAATATATAAACCACAAGTCTGAAACCCCACAGAAAAAAAGTCCTAAACAAATTGACCTCAAATATTTCTCTGCAAGGTCAAAGTGGGAAACCTCCCCATTGTCTTTTCCTTCACAAATCCTGTCTTAAGGGTATGTCTGTGTTTGAATAGGGTGAGCCTGTGACCTGGCCCAGGAACTAAGTATTTATCATTACAAAAGACTGGCCAGGCTCCCCAGGGTATCCAATGAAGTGAGCATTAACAGGTAACCTGTCAGACGAGATAAACAACGCACTCAAATTTCTGCTGTAGATCGCCTTTTCTGTGATGTAGGTTTGATGTATCTGGGGGGTTGTCTTGGGTTATACCCCTTCTGTGATGTCTTGAGCTCCAGGGCAGGGAATTTAAAATGTCTATATAAGGGGGGGCACACCTTGGTTCTGGGTTCCTCCCCTTTTCCTGCATGTGAGGGGAGCACTGTGTTGCAAGAGATCAAAAAAGATCTAGCTTACTAGCCGCTTTGCTTCTCAATATTCTCTGGTTGGCCTCTGTTGTTTTCTCCTACCAATAGGGAACCTACGTAAGGACTCTATATGAGCTCTTGGATACCCCATAAGGGGAAAAGGGCAGATTTTTGTTTACAACAATGGCAACCTTAAGATATAGAGGAGTGGGCTATTGCTCTGCCTCCACAGCTGGAGCCCCCTAATGCTTCTGAATGCCAGTAAAAAGGTAAAGGTAAAGGGACCCCTGACCATTAGATCCAGTCGTGACCGACTCTGGGGTTGCGGTGCTCATCTCGCTTTACAGCTTCCGGGTCATGTGGCCAGCATGACTAAGCCACTTCTGGCGAACCAGAGCAGCGCACGGAAATGCCATTTACCTTCCCGCCAAAGCGGTAACTATTTATCTACTTGCACTTTGATGTGCTTTTGAACTGCTAGGTTGGCAGGAGCTGGGACCGAGCAAAGGGAGCTCAACCCGTCACGGGGATTCGAACCGCCAACCTTCTGATCGGCAAGTCCTAGGCTCTGTGGTTTAACCCACAAATGGGCATCTGGTTTGCCCCTGTGAGAACATGATGCTGGGCTAGAAGGGTCAGTGGCCTGATCCAGCAGACTCCTGTTATGTTCCTCCTGAGGTGGGGGCACAGGGGGCTGGTGCCCTCATGTTTCTCCAGGGCGGATGGCAGAGGCTGCAATGCGTGTGAGAGATGCAGAGACTTGGAGGAGATAACGCCGGGTGGCACTTGTGTCCCTGACGCAAAGTCACCCGGCCGCGTGCTGACCTGGCGGTGCCGTTGCTCGCTGACCGTGCTCTGAACGCCAACGCCCCTGTGCGGCAGCCCCAGGGCAGCTCAGCCCCCTCTTCCCCTGCCCTGAGCCCTCCAGGCAGCTCCAGGCCATCGGGAAGAGCAGCGAAGAAAAGCGAAGTGAAAGGTGGCACACCTCGCTCAGGCCCTGTCAGCCTTGCTCACTCTCTCCCTGGCATCAGACAGCACTTGTGGCAAAACACCCTTCTTCACACATGCGGTGCATCCCCAGGAAACGGTCTGTGCTCAGCCAAACAGACTCTGCTGGGATCAGGCCTGTGATAAGAATTTTAAGGTCTTAGATATATATTAAATGTTCATAAATGTACCAACCAAGCATGTACATAGGTCAGCACAGGAAGACCGACCTGAAACCATTTTTGATTCCCAAACTGACCAAATGTTTTCCCTGCAAGGAGGGAGGGGGTCTGGGAGGCTTCCCATTGTCTCAGGAATTGAGTAATCAGCATTTTAATGGGGGACAGACTATCAGGAAAGGCAATCAGATAACCTGGCAGACAGGAAAAACAACATTAAAATTTCTGTTTCAGATCACCTTTTCTGTGAAGTAGCTAAGTGGGGGGTGGTCTTGGGTTACACCCTTTCTGTGATGTATATATGATGTATGGAGGGGTGGTCTTGAGGTCCAGGGCAAGGAATTTAAAATGTCTATATAAGGGCAGGCACACCTTGGTTCTGGGTCCTCCTCCTTTCCTGTGTGTGAGGGGAGCACCCTGTGGCAACAGATCAATAAAGATCAGGCTTCCTAGCTGCTTTGCTTCTCAATATTCTCTGGTTGGCCTCTGTTATTTTCTCCTACCAATAGGGAACCCACGTAAGGACTCTATATGGGCTCTTGGGTACCCCATAAGGGAAAAGGGGCACATTTTGTTTGTTGTTGCTGTTTAGCCATTTAGTCGTGTCCACCTCTTCGTGACCCCATGGACCAGAGCACGCCAGGCACTCCTGTCTTCCACTGCCTCCCACAGTTTAGTCAAACTCATGTTGGTAGCTTCGAGAACACTGTCCAACCATTTCGTCCTGTGTCGTCCCCTTCTCCTTGTGCCCCCCATCTTTCCCAACATCAGGGTCTTTTCCAGGGAGTCTTCTCTTCTCATGAGGTGGCCAACGTATTGGAGCCTCAGCTTCAGGATCCGTCCTTCCAGTGAGCACTCAGGGCTGATTTCCTTCAGAATGGAGAGGTTTGGTCTTCTTGCAGTCCATGGGACTCTCAAGAGTCTCCTCCAGCACCAGAATTCAAAAGCATCCATTCTTCGGCGATCAGCCTTCTTTATGGTCCAGCTCTCACTTCCATATATCACTACTGGGGAAACCATAGCTTTAACTATACGGACCTTTGTTGGCAAGGTGATGTCTCTGCTTTTTAAGATGCTATCTAGGTTTGTCACTGCTTTTCTCCCAAGAAGCAGGCGTCTTTTAATTTCGTGACTGCTGTCACCATCTGCATTTTGTTTACAAGAGGCCAAAGGGGGCCCATCGAGTCCAGCATCCCTCTCTCTCTCATAGCGGCCAAACATATGCCTCAAAGAGAAGCCTACAAGCAGGACTCAAACGCAAGAGCACCTCTCTCCTCCTGCGGTATTTGGAAGCAGTGCTGTCTCCAGCAATGTAGGCAGAGCGGTTTCTTAATGACCTCTTATTTTCATAGAATCGCACACCTGGAAGGGATACTAAGCACCATCTAATCCAACCCCCTGCAATGCAGGAATTGCAGCTGAAGAATCTCTGGCAGATTGGCATTTCTATGCCTGGGAACCTCCAGCGGAGGAGAGTCCAGAGAGTCCGTTCCAAACAGCTCTTCCTGCCGGGAAGGTCTTCCTAATGTTTAGTCGGCATCTCCTGTCTGGTCATTTGATTGCATTGTTGTTCCTGATTTTCCTTGCACACACACACCTGAGCACTCCTTCCCTCTCTCCCTCTTTCCCCCTCTCTGCATCCTGTCTTCAATTTGGGCTGCTGCATAAAACATGATGACCGCATCTGTGTCCTCATTTTGGAGGGTCACGCAAACGGTGAGCTGCCCTGGATCTCCCTGAGGGCAGCTTGCATCTCAGGAAGGCTGCTGAGCCAGTGGAGTCTCTTCCAACCAAAATAAAGTCCCGGGTTCAATCCTGGGGCATCTCCAGGTAGGGCTGGGAACGCTCCCCGTTTGACACCCTGGAGAGGCACCGCTGGCCCTAGAAGACAGTGCTGAGCTAGATGAGCCCCATCATTATTCCACTTTCCCATGATTCTTCTCCCCCTCTTAATCCCCACAACAGCCCTGTGAGGTAGGTTAGGCTGAGAGGCAATGACTGGTCCCCAAGGTCACCCAGTAGCTTCATGGCCAAGTGGGAGGATTTGAACCCTTGTCTCTCCCAGGTCTCTAACCACTACACCACCGCTGTCTCCCTATGGTCCGACTCTCTATGCTTCCTGTCTTCCTTTGCCCTCACTGTGCATGCATCAGAGGCTCAGGCTGCGAAAGACCCAAATCCATGGGGTGCCCTAACAAGTCAATTTGGACTTACAGGTTGCCCGGAGCAGAACCAGCGAGAGGGGTCTCCTGTGGGTGGTCTGTGCCCCTTGAGGAGGCGGGTTTGGCCCAGGACTTGGAACAAACCTGTTTTGTCTAAGGAAATTCACAGAGGACATCCAGAAAGCTCTTAAGCACACCTAGTAGTAGTTCCCTCGATTGCCAGGTAAACAGAATGTGAATTAAATTAACTTTGTGGTAGAATCCAGAGCCATCTCTAAAGCGAAAGGATAAGGCCATCGAACCCAAAGAACCTAAAGTGCCAACTCTCCCCCACTTTGCATAGGAATACACTTAATGCCCCACGGAGGGGGGTTGATGTCACGGACTGGCTGGATGCAGAAGAATGGTGGGAGCTGGGGAACCCCCAAGGGAACCCCCAGGGGAAGGAGACCCAGAGTCCGGGGGTCGGCGGTGGGACGGCAATGAGTGCTCAGAGAGAGAACAGCGAGAAGACTGGGGGAGGAGGTGTCCGAAATGGAAGAGACAACAGGGCCAAGGGAGCAGGGAGAGTCTGTGGCAGAGAGCAGTCTAGGCTCAAAGGAAGGAAGGGGGGGCAGGAGACAGAGGTGAGACCGGCCTCTGAAGAATCCAGTGAGTCTCCCCCTCCTGCTGCAACCAGCTGCCCTTCCGCCTGGTCTCCCAGAACAAGGAGAGGGATGAAGAGCGCAGAGAGAGACAAGGCGAAGTAGTCTCAGGTTGCTGGGGGAGGAATAGGTGAGAGAGGGGGAAAAGCAGGCACCTTCAATTCTTGCAAGTGCCTTCTTGGGGCAATTAGGAAGAGCTGCTGGGACCATTCGCCCTGTGCTGTTTGGCTTTCTTTGAATAAGGAGTTTCACCAAAGCCAGACTAAGCGTCTTTCCTTCTGCAGTGTTGGATGGCAGGTGGAGAGGAGTCCGCTACCAGGACAGACTTTGCTCGTCTGCTCAAGACATCGATTCTATAAAACATATTTTGCTGCACTGTGCGAAATATGAGCAAGCCAGGGCTGAACTGATATTACCCTTGCTGGTACCTTTCCCGGGAAAATCAGAGGCTCATTATGTCAGGTTCCTATTGGAAGACTGGACAAACGCTAGAACATTAGCAGTGGCAAAGTTTTTATCGGTGGTTGCAAGAACCAATGATCCCAATCTTTAAGTTTGAACAAAATGCTTGTTTAACCTGGAGGTAGGCTGTCTGAATCGTGCATTGCTTTGCAACAATTTGTTGAGTCTCTGGACCATAATAAAGATTGATTGATTGATTGATTGATTGATTGATTGATTGAAAAGTTAACTTCACTCACACCAGCAGATTTGCTGCTGACCTACTCCTGACAGGTGAGGATGAACACCACCACAGCTATAGGTCCTGCCCCCTAAGCTATGTAGGGGCTCACATCAGATATCTAACCAAATTCAATGGGCCCTTTTAAAGCATATCTATGAGACTTATATTGGAATGGCTCCCTTTTGACCTCAGCAAGGCTTACTTCTGAGTAAACATGCATAGGATGGCTCCCATGAGCTTGCTCTCCTAGGGACAGGGGCATTGTGTGAGGTCACAGCACCTGGGGAGGGCCCATGCTGGGAGTTGGGGGGCAGAGGGTGAAGGAGTCCTGTGGGCTTGGCAGACCGAGGGAGAAACGAGCTCCGTTGGCCACGGCAAACAATGTCACCGGAGCATGAAGGAACGAGCCTCATGGGCCCTGACCCTGTGAGGCTGCAGGGTCCCTGAGATGTGCCCCCTCCCCAAAATGTGCCAGGGGCTCCAACCCCTACTGCCCGCCCCCCATACTACTTCCTTCGATTTCAGACGGAGCTCTTTCCAGATACGCAAAAGTCGGGCTGCAGGTGACCTCTGGGCTACCCTTCTGGCAATCCAGTTTGGATGGTGTGTGTGTGCATGGAGCAAGGCCCCTCCAGAGAGGCTTCTGTGAGAAAGGGTGGCGCAAACCAGCCCAGATATTTGGAATCTCTCCGGCGAATCAAATCCCTCCTGGACTTCCGGATGGCAGAAGAGAACAAAACAGACAGAAAAACCAAGACTCCGTTCAGGAGGAAAAACAACTGTCAGTCTTTGGGATCCCCTGACAGACGGCTGCAGAGCTGAGAGCAGCGCTGGGAGGCATGTGCCAGTCAGGAAAGGGTGAAATCGAAGGGCAGCAGCACCTTTCCATCTGCAGACCTGCCTCCTGCCTCCCCTGGACTCCGAAACAGCACAGTGGCCAGGCATGGTGGTTCTCTGCTCTGCCTCCACAGAAAGCAGCTCCTGGGAACTGCAGAGGGTGGGGTGGGGGCTCTTGCACACGGATCCTGCTTGCGGGCTTCCCATTAAGGACATGGTGAGAAGGGGACGGTGCGCTGAACGAACCCTTGGCCTGACTTGGCAGCCTCCTCTCCTGTTCTTATGTTGGGGAGCCTCCCTCTGCCATTCTCTGCCCAGCAGGATCTGCCTGCCAGAGGAGAGGATAAAAACCCATTTGCCAAATATATGGAAGGGAAAAGGGGGTGATGGGCAGCAAAGGGAGATTTCTTGGCTTGGAGAAGCAGGAACTGCCTACATTGGATGCTGAGCATCTTTCTTCTGAGAGAGGGATGCAGGAATAAGGACACAAACACACAAACCTCTGGGCAATGAGTGCAATGAAAACGCACACACACACACCAACCCCGACAGTCTGTTGCAGAAAAGCCAAGAAAAAGTACTGATTTACGCAGCACATAGTTAACCTGTGGAACTCCTTCCCACAGGAGGCAGTGATTGTTTTAAAAGAGGATTAAACCAGAGCTGTTTGGCCATGGAATGGTCTCCCTTGGGAGGTGGTGGACTCTTCTTCCTTGGAGGTTTTTAAGCAGAGGTTGGATGGCCATCTGCCATGGATGCTTGAGCTGAGATTCCTGCATTGCAGGGGGTTGGACTGGATGACCCTCGGGGTCCCTGCCAACTCTATTAAATTCACAGAGGAAGAAAGGGGTGTCGATGGCTAGTGCTCTGCCCTTCCCAGTCGGAGGCAGCCATGATTCTGAATTTCAGTTTCTGGAGACCACAGGAGGGGAGAGCTGCTCTTGTGCTCGGATCCTGCTCGTGGGTTTCCCACAATGGGCATCTGGTTGGCCCCCATGAGAGGCTGGAGGAGATGTGCCAGCAGGGCTAGTCTTGCCCTTTTACGATTTACGAAGGGGAGCCACAGTGATGTTGTTTGATAACGTTGATCGGGGAGACCTTTATCCAACTCAGAAGCCTCCATTTCCACAGGAGAGGTGAGGGAGCAGTTTGGGCTGGATAGCACCCTGAGGATGCTCCCTGGCACAAGCAAAGATGCCAGGGGACCCACACGGAGCCTGCCGACCACCTGCCCTCTCCAAGGACAGGTGTGGGAGATCACCTGTGCCCTTGTCAATGGGACGAGCTCCATCCGGCCGGCCCACCGACTGGGCAAAGTTTGCCATGCGCCTCCCAGGAAATGTGCAGGGCCAAGGCCGGGTCGCCATTCTTTATGCATGCGTGCCCTGATGCGGCCTGACATGGAAGCTGCATTTGGTACCTCGCACATAAGTGATCTGAACTGCCTGCTATTTTCGTTGACGATAATTTGCTCCGTGTTTGCATGCAGTTCATGGCCCGGTCAGCCTTGCCTGATACTATATTCCCGTTTGTTCCACTAAAGGTTTCGCTGTCAGCTCAGCTCAGCCTTGACGGGCTTGATGAACCGTGAATGCACCGCGACTGGGGATCGGGACACGTGAGCTCGCCGCAGATGGGAAGAAGCCGGACTGGCGGGGGCAGAGGAGAGGAAAACCAGGAGCCAGCCAAGCAGGGGGCACAGGGGGCGGCCATAGGAGTGGGCACTGAACCCATGGCCAGCACCACCATTGAGGAGAAGTCTGGGGACAGTGAGGAAGAAGAAACTCGCAAGCAGTATCCGAGCACAAGAGCAACTCTCCGCTCCTGCATGCTGGAAATTGCACCCAGAATCTCATAGTCAGGCTTCTCCTGCCCCTGAACTTGAAATATTCATTTTCTCCATGAGGGAAAATGGCCCTGTGCAAAGCACGTCTTCCCATTCCATAAAGTGCCATTATGCCAGGAGGTACCTCATCCTCTGGGGACGCGGGTGGTGCTGTGGGTTAAACCACAGAGCCTAGGACTTGCTGATTGGAAGGTTGGCGGTTCGAATCCCCATGATGGGGTGAGCTCCCGTTGCTCGGTCCCAGCTCCTGCCAACCTAGCAGTTCGAAAGCACGTCAAAGTGCAAGTAGATAAATAGGTACCGCTCCGGCGGGAAGGTAAACGGCGTTTCCGTGTGCTGCTCTGGTTCGCCAGAAGCGGTATAGTCATGCTGGCCACATGACCCGGAAGCTGTACGCCAGCTCCCTTGGCCAATAAAGCGAGATGAGCGCTGCAACCCCAGAGTCGGCCACAACTGGACCTAATGGTCAGGGGTCCCTTTACCTTTATCTAGTCTAGCACCCAACAGTGGCTAACCAGATGCTTGTGGGAAACCTGCAAGCCAGATATGTCAGCAGGGGTCAGCAACCTAAGGCCCATGGGCCGTAAGCAGCCCATGGAGGTCGTTTGAGTGGCCTACGAGCTGCTCCCGAATCGAGCTGCCCACTCGTGCGCTGCGCGAAACCGGCACAACGTGGAGGAGGGACTAGCTTCCGCGGTGCTGGAAATCGTGTCTGCGCAGACGCCAGAAATTGCATCTGTGCATGCACAGACACCAGAAATTGTGGTCGTGCGCATGCAATCTGGCCCACAGAGGAATCTCTGCGGAAGCAATCCGGCACAGGCCAGATAAACCTTGCTGACCCTGCATCAAACCCTATTGCACCAGGGTTGGGGGTTGCAATAGGAGCAGGCAGTAAACCCTTGTCCACCAACACGACCGACGAGAAATCTGGGGACTGTGCAGAAGAAACTAGCAAAGGGTGCATGCTCCATGTGCAGGGTGCTGGCCCCGAATGGGAGTGAATAATAATAATTTATTATTTATACCCCTCCCATCCGACTGAGTTTCCCCAGCCACTCTGGGCGGCTCCCAATTGAGTGTTAAAAACAATACAGCATTAAATATTAAAAGCTTCCCTTTAAAAAATAGGATAGCTCGCCTATTTCCTTGACATCTGATGGGACGGCGTTCCACTGGGCGGGTGCCACTACCGAGAAGGCCCTCTGTCTGGTTCCCTGTAACCTCACTTCTCACAATGAGGGAACAGCCAGAAGGCCCTTGGCGCTGGACTTCAGTGTCTGGGATGGATGATGGGGGTGGAGATGCTCCTTCAGATATACAGGAGGGAGGCCATTTAGGGCTTTAAATGTCAGCACCAACACTTTGAATTGTGCTCGGAAACGTACTGGGAGCCAATGTACGCCTTTTAGGACCGGTGTTATATAGTCTCGATGGCCACTCCCAGTCACCAGTCTACCTGCCGCATTCTGGATTAATTGCAGTTTCTGGGTCACCTTCAAAGGGAGTCCCACGTAGAGCCCATTGCAGTAGTCCAAGCAGGAGATAACCAGAGCATGCACCACTCTGGTGAGACAGTCTGTGGGCAGGGAGGGTCTCAGCCTGTGTACCAGATGGAGCTGGGAGACAGCTGCCCAGAATTAACCTGTACCTCCATGGACAGCTGCGAGTCCAAAATGACTCCCAGGCTGCGCACCTGGTCCTTCAGGGGCACAGTTACCCCATTCAGGACCAGGGAGTCCTCCACACCTACCCACCTCCTGTCCCCCAAGAACAGTACTTCTGTCTTGTCAGGATTCAACCTCAATCTGTTAGGCGCCATCCATCCTCCAACTGCCTCTAGAAGGGACCCGTATTCTGCCTTGGGCAGTGGCCTGCCATGCACCCTGCAACACCGGGAGAGCCCGCTTCTCACAGTGGCCAACCAGGTGCCCATTATGGGAAACCTGCAAGCAGGACCCAGCCATGAGAAGGATGCTTTCTATAGGGCAACTATCCTCTCCTGTGGTTCCCAGCACCCGGGACTCAGAAGCGTTGCTGCCTGCGACTGTGACGGCCACAGCAGAGCCACGCCAGCTGGTCGCCATTGCTAGCCTTCTCCTTCTCCTCCACAAATTTCTCCAATCCTCCTTAGTTGGTGGGCATCGCTGCCTCCTGTGGCAGGGAGTTCCACTGCTTAACTCTGTGCTATGTGAAGGAGGACTTTCTTCGTCCTGAATCCCGCAGCATCCAGCTTCAGTCTGTGGGATGTGATACACAAGTAGCAGTCAAGTACAACATTCCCAGTTTTCCTAGAATGGACAAGCAAGGGAAAGTTTGGTCCAGTCAGTCGAAAACTTCCTGTTTCCTCCTGACTGGGACATACTTCCTCTTGCATGTGGCTAGAGGTGGACGTGACCTTACCTGTGCAGGTAACAAAACCACAAGGCACGCAGCCCTCCTTTTCCATCTTCCTTTCGTCATGTGAACGGCAGTGACTGCCAGTCTGCAGTCACTGGGATGAGATCCACATCTATATACTTTGTAACTAAGTCTGCCTTCAGGGATCCATCTGTGAACTGAATGTGTGAGTAAACTTCTTTTATATACTTTACACAAGATTGTGGCGTGTTTATTCTTTTAGGAGGGATGTAAGGGGACTTACTAGGAATCTGATATTGAGAGGCTTAAACAAGCCTGCAACCAGCTACATGCTGTGTGTTTAACAGGGGAATATAAAACTCTGCTAAGTTATAGAACTTTTTAGCGCAAGTTGTGCAGCTTCTTTTGCAAAGGGGAAAAGCCCCTTTTTTTGAGGATCAGCTCAAAGTTGTTGAGCTTACTTTGCAAAGGGAAAAAATCCTGTTTTTATGGGGTTCAACTCACAGTTCTGCAGCTTCTTTAGGAAAGGAAAGGGAGCCATCTCTACAGTTTCCAGACAGATACAGTGGTACCTCGGGTTAAGTACTTAATTTTTTCTGGAGGTCCGTTCTTAGCCTGAAACTGTTCTTAACTTGAAGCACCACTTTAGCTAATGGGGCCTCCTGCTGCTGCCGTGCTGCCAGAGCACAATTTCTGTTCTCATCCTGAAGCAAACTTCTTAACCTGAGGTACTATTTCTGGGTTAGAGGAGTCTGTAACCTGAAGTGTATGTAACCCAAGATACCACTGTAATCTAATCAGCCAGTCACATGTCGCTGGGGAAACAAACAGCCTCTGTCTGCAGAACATTCAACAATGGAGGCCTGGGAAAGGGGGCGGAAAGGGAGCCAGAGATTGACCACACATTCGCTCCATAAGATGCACAGACATTTCCCCTTACTTTTTAGAAGGAAAAAAGTGCGTCTTATGGAGCGAAAAATACGGTATCTACTTTGCACAAGATTGTGGCGTACTTATTCTTTTAGGAGGGATATAAGGGGACTTACCAGGAATCTGATATTGAGAGGCTGAAACAAGCCTGCAACCAGCTACCTGCTGTGCGTTTAAAAGGGGAATGTAAAACTCTGCTAAGTAAAGGAACTTGCTAGTGCAAGTTGTTGTTGTTTAGTCATTTAGTCGTGTCCGCCTCTTTGTGACCCCCTGGACCCCGCCAGGCACTCCTGTCTTCCACTGCCTTCCACAGTTTGGTCAACCTCATGCTGGTCTCTTCAAGAACACTGTCCCACCATCTCATCCTCTGTCGTCCCCTTCTCCTTGGGCCCCCCATCTTTCCCAACATCAGGGTCTTTTCCAGGGAGTCTTCTCTTCTCATGAGGTGGCCAAAGTCTTGGAGCCTCAGCTTCAGGATCTGTCCTTCCAGTGAGCACTCAGGGCAGATTTCCTTAAGAATGGAGAGGTTTGATCTTCTCGCAGTCCATGGGACTCTCAAGAGTCTCCTCCAGCACCATAATTCAAAAGCATCCATTCTTCGGCGATCAGCCTTCTTGATGGTCCAGCTCTCACTTCCATACATCACTACTGGGAAAACCAGAGCTTTAACTATACGGACCTTTGTTGGCAAGGTGATGTCTCTGCTTTTTAAGATGCGCAAGTTAGGAAGGATATTAATAAACAATATATCCTCTCCTGGCTCCGTGAACATTGCCACACACTTAGCATTCATTCAGCACGGGGTGAGCAGTGCTGCTCTCTGCACACCATGTCTAACTTTTGTTTTGTTTCCTCTTGTTCTTTCAACTGAAAAGTTCCAAACACCTTGGCTCCCTGGATTGCAACTTTGCACCGCAGAGCCACGGGCTCCGTCCCTTCGTGGACCTCCGGGAGCCACTAATGCAGTTCAGAGACGCAACATGTAGGCCGTCTCCCCCCGGTCTCGTCCCCCATCCTCTCACCTCCGGATAGATGAGACTCCCTGAATCCCAGCGCCATTAGGAAGTCTGCGCGCAGCATGTGAGCTTCTGGGAACCCAAAGTGTGGCTCAGGAGAGAGCCGGCGGCTGCCACCGGGTCACTTTTCCTCGGAAGCCCCTTCCGAGGCCTTGCAAGGAGTTTGGCGGGGAGGGGGGCAGGCAGGCGCTTCACCCGGCACTTGTCGCTTGAGATCTTGACGTCCGAGGTGCTGAAATGTTAACGGGACCCTCCAGAATGCTCTGCGACATTTCCTATTCCCTTCATAGGCGACAGCTCAGACCCCACAGCCGGGAGGAGGCTGCAAACGCGGCAGAATTTCCTGGAGCACTTGGCATGTTCTGGGATAGAGGTGAGAAGAAAGAAAGAAAGAAAGAAAGAAAGAAAGAAAGAAAGAAAGAAAGTTCAGCATTTGTTTCTTTTTTTTTTGGAAATCGTTTTCATTTCATTTTACCAATACTAGATTATTAAAAAACCCTAATATATATCCATATACAGAGATTTCTCCGTATCTCAGGATTCCCCACCCCCCTCATTAGAGTCCCATTTTAAAGATTTGAACATTTAAACATTTGAAACTGCATCTTGTTCCAACTTTTATATCAGTCCATATTATCCATGGTAATTATCACACTACAAGTGAAACCAGAAAGTTCAGCATTTGTCAAGGCTGAATATACACATCAGTGTGGAAAGGGACCCCCAAAGGTCATCCAGTCCAACCCCCTTCAGGAATGACAGCTAGAGAATCCCTGACGGTTTCCCATCCAACCTCTGCTTAAGAATCTCCCAGGAAGGAGAGTCCACCATCTTCAGGAGTCATCCGTTAGCTGTTGCTGCCAGAAAGTTCTTCCTAACGTTTAGTTGGAATCTCCTTTCTTGGAATTTGAATCCACACCAAACATCGAAAGCCCCCCCAACTTTGTTCCATGGCTGTGCCTGTCGAATATCCGATCTCAGCCACTGGATTGGACCTTATCGGATGCGAGGGAAATCAGAGGAGAGGTTTTGCATAACAGAGCTTTGATTCATCAAGGAAGATTGGATTTTCGCAAGGTGCAGCTGTGGAACGATAAGAAAAGCTCTTGCACCCAGGGGAATTAGTCGGGACATGACACATTCAAAATGCAGGTCAAGAGAAAGGGGAGACGAGCCCAGAGTTCAGCCTGGTAGGACGGATGCAGCCTTGAGCAAGTGGGGTTTGCTTCTTGGGGCAAACCCTCTTATGCAGGGGTCAGCAAACTTTTTCAGCAGGGGGCCGGCCCACTGTCCCTCAGACCTTGTGGGGGCCGGACTATATTTTTTTTGGGGGGGGGGAATGAATGAATTCCTATACCCCACAAATAACCCAGAGATGCATTTTAAATAAAAGCACACATTCTATTCATGTAAAAACACACTGATTCCCGGACCGTCTGCGGGCCGGATTTAGAAGGCGATTGGGCCAGATCCGGCCCCTGGGCCTTAGTTTGCCTACCCATGCTCTTGTGGATCGAGAGACTCACAGGAGGGAAATGAACACCCAACCCATAAGAAACAGCTCCTCTAAGGCTCCAGGCTGGCCTCTTTCGAGTCAGCAGCAGGTGATTCCACATGTGGAGGGATGACGTGATCCGAGCACGACCCTAAAATGGACAACAGCTGCAACTTTGCAGGAACTACTCCGAAAAGAATAGCACACCTCGGCTATTATGAGTTTTTTGGGGGGTGAAGGACTAAACCTTTTACAGGCCAGGTCAAGTTCTGAAGCACAGCAGGGCAACCTGCAAGATCTCTCTGCAATAACAACAACAACAATAAACAAAATATTAAAAGACACGAACAAAATCAACCATTAGTTCCAGCCTCTGATAAGAGCAAGAGGGAGAGAGGGAGAGAGAAAGGAGATATGGAAAAAGAGGGGCAGATCCCTTATTTTTCGTTTTATTGATTTACGAATCCCCTTCCACGTGAGCCCCAAGGCGGTTTGCGTAACGGTGGCCAAAAATAGCTTCGAAAGTCGTACGCAAAACCCCGACAGCTAGAAATAGCTGTAAAAAACGAAGCAGAATAAACACCCAAGGCCTTTCCGCCCAGCTGGAAGAAATCTGTCAAAACCGAAATGCCTTTGATTGTTTCCGTAAAGCACTTTGCACCCGTAGCCAGCCTGCAGCCCTTGAGAAGAGGATTCTGGGACAGCGGGGCCTTTGGCTTGACCAGGCAGAATCTCCTGATGCTCTTATATTAATTGAAGATGACATACAAGCGAGCCGAAGGGTTAACTTGAGCCCAGGCACAGCTGGCTACACACCACCTCTGGCATTCTAGGAGACCTGCGTATTCCTGCATCGCAGGGGGTTGGTATGGATGACCCTTGGGGAACCCTATGATTCCATGTGATAAAACAATAGGGGGTGGGGAGTCAAACAGGGGTGCGGCGGAAGGGGGGTCTTGGCTGGCTCCCCCCCCCCCCAGTGTGAAACAACAAGGCAGATATTCTCTTTTCCAGCGTCTCTAGAGAGCCGCCGGCACGTAGCTGTATGACCTAAATGGATTCCCAGATGCAGTTCTTAGGATCATTCAGGGTATTAATAATGCATCACACCCTGGATGCTGCAAAAGCACTTTAGCAAAAAATAAAAATCTAAAAAACCATTCCTTCGGAAGAGGAGGAAGAAGGAAGGGCAGGGACACAGACGCTGGCAGACAGTCTGGGCGGCACCTTAGCAGAATCTTACACATGAAGAAAAGGCGCCAAGACGTTATCCTACATTTTCCAGCCCCACGGAAGGAAGGGGAGATCCTTACCTGCCTGTCAGTCACTCGTCGCAGGCCCTCCTCCCAGGGAGATCATAAAGCGCCTAAAAATATATGGAAGGTACCGTATATGCCTCCAGCACATAGTATGGTCTGGCTTGCAGAAATCCATCTTTTTATTCTTATTCTTATTTCAAACCCACTACCATCCGATTCCTGTAATAAAGAGAGCAGAGAAATAATTAATAACGAAATAGCTGCAATAATAGGAAAGCGGTGTGTTATCACGCACCCAATCCAAAATCTGAAGTGGGTTTCGTACGCATCCTGCATTTTGCTGATTTTGAATTTGCTTTCCGTTCTACTTTTTTGTATTTTAAGTTGTCTTTACATTTGCAACGGCACCGAAATCCCAATTAAAAATAATTGTGGAAAGAACCCCCCCAAAAAACCCCCACACACTTTAAATTAGCCTTTCTCCACCTTGGAGCGCCAGGTGTTGCTAGACTACAACTCCCATCGTCCCTAGCTAGCAGGACCAGTGGCCATGGATGATGGGAGTTGTAGTCCAACAACAATTGGGGGCTCCCCGACTTGGAGTTCAATGACCTTTGGGGGTCCCTACCATTCTATGACTTCTGCTCTGGAAACCTCTGGGTAAAAGCATGTTAGATTTCCATAAGCGGGAAGATTTCTCCGGCACGCGGGAGCATCCAGACATGACAAGCCTTCTGCGGTGGGACAGGAGCACGAGGCGACTGTCCTACATCGGAAGCAGGACGTCGGCTTTCAGAGCAAGCCCTGGACTCTTCCGTAGCCTGTAGGTGGGGGAATTTCCCTGTGAGTTTATTAACTCATTTTCCCTCCCTGCCTGGGGCTAGCTGGCAAATGTTCAAAATAAACAGAGCTGGATTTTCCACTCTGCAGGAGGCTGTAATTGCTGCAAGAGCTTTAAAAAGGAGAGTGTGTGTGTGTGTCTCTTAGGTGGCAGTCGACAGCTTTTGCCAAGTGCATCCCTTCCAGATGTTTTGGACTACAACTCCCATCAGCCCCAGGGCCTTTCCCCCACCCCAAAGGCCACTGTTTCAAAACCTGCAACACACTTGGTCCCTTTTGTCTTGTCCTCGCTGCTACCATCGTCTCCCATCCTTCTTAGGGATATTTTTAAAGCGAACCAAACAAGCCTGTAGGACGAAGCCAAACTGCACCCATCTCCAACTGCGTTCTTTGATTTTAAAAGGCCCCACTGCAGTGGGCAAAGACTTTGGGGGCTGGGGCAGGGAGTCCTAAGGAAATCATCATTAAACAAATGGATGGTGTTGTTAATAATGGATAAAGGCCCAGCTGCGCCGCAGTCTGCGCATTACAGCTTTGCATAAAAGGAGGGGGCTGTTTTCCCAGGGTCCCCCAAACAGAGCCCCTGCCCCCACGCCAGGCCGCCCTGAAATAATCTCAATTATGGGAGCACGGATCATTTTTAATGACTTGTTTCCTTTGCTGCGGCAAAGATGATAGGCCTCCCTGCCAGCTCCAATTAGTTAATTGCCTTGCATTTGCAAGCTGACTCAATGGCAGAGCCACTGGTCTACAAGAAGGCTCCCCTCGCCGCTAACATTTCCACAGACAAAAAAATACCAAGGCTTTGATTAATTTTTTTCAACCTTAAGCAGATGACGAGCTGAGCTGGTAATGGAACAGCAAGTAAGTCAAACCATCTATTATTATTATTATTATTATTATTATTATTATTATTATTATTATACCGCCCTATACCCGGAGGTCTCAGGGCGGTTCACAGAACAAGATCAACGTATAAAACCACAATACAAATAATTAAAATAAAAACAATAACCCAATAACACCAATCTCCAAAAGAGCCACATTTCAAAAGCGCATTCCGTTCCAAGGAATCGTTGAAACTGGCTTCCATGCATGCATTTCCTGCAAACTCCATTGCACATCGGTTTTGTTGGATCAGGCCAGCACTGCCCAGCATTATGTCTTCACAACCTGCAGGCACAGGATCTGAGCACAAAAGCAATTCTCCCCTTTGGTGTTTTTTTAGCAATTTGGTAGCCTTGCTGCCTTCAGTTGTGGGGGCAGAGCAAAGCCATCTTGGCTAGAAATAATAATAATATAATAATAATAATTTATTTGTACCCTGCCCATCTGGCTGGGTTTCCCCAGCCACTCTGGGCGGCTTCCAACAAAGATTAAAAATACATTAAAATGTCACACATTAAAAACTTCCCTGTACAGAAGCTATGCATAGTCGTCTCTCTCCATGCACTGGGATGTACTGGGATGCATCAGTGAAAGAAATCTATCCGTTCTTAAAGGAGCAGCAGCAGCAGCAGCAGCAGCAGCAGGTATCTCACCCTCTCTGAAGACCAAAATGCTCAGCATCTCAAAATCAAGCTCCCATGGTGAGCGAGCTGCAGAGATGCCAAATCTTTCAGAGAGCACCTTCCCCGGGTGAAACGGAGTTGGCACGCCAGCTTCAGCTATCAGATGCAAAGTCCATGCAGCACCACGGCCTGCATGCTCATGGCCGCCAAGATAACAGAAACAGCTGAACCAGAGTTTTGCACGCAGGCAAATGTCCAATGCAGCCCATCTGGGTGCCCTTCCAGATGTTTTGGACTACAATGCCCATCGGCACAGCTGGGACTGATGGGAGTTGTAGTCCAAACCATCATAAGAACGTAAGAAGAGCTGGCTGCTACGTCAGGCCAATGGCCCACCTAGTCCAGCATTCTGTTCTCAAAGCGGCCAACCCTACACCTGTGGGAAGCAAGCAAGCAGGATTTGAACACAGGAGCCATCTCCTTTTCTGAGGTTTCCTGCTATTGGTATTCATTGCTGCCTCTGACTGTGGTCGCAGGGCAGAGCCATGTCTGGATAGCAACCGTTGCTCCTCCGTCAATTTATACAATCTTTTTAAAAAGCCACCCAGGTTGGTGCCCATCCCTGCCTCTTGTGGCAGTGAGTTCCATAGTCTGTGCTGCATGAAGAAGTCCTTTCTCTTATCTGTCCTGAATCTTCCAACCTCACCTTTGGATGTCTGCCAGTTTGCCTGTTAGGAGAGGGAGGAAAACTTTTCTCCATGCTGTGCACAGTCTTGGAAACCTCTATCTCAGGGGTCAGCAAACTTTTAAATATTCTCTTTTCCAGCATCTCTAATAAAATCACACACTCTACTCATATAAAAACATGCTGATTCCCAGACCGTCTGTGGGCCGGATTTAGAAGGTGATTGGGCCGGATCCGGCCCCCGGGCCTTAGTTTGCCTACCCATGCTCTATCCCAGGGGTCAGCAAACTTACCGCGCCTTGGGCTGGTGTCTCCAGCGCCGATTGCACGGTGGGCCAGAGGGCGGGGGAGTGCGTGGCCATACACATGCGCACACACTATTTTCAGAGCACTTCTGGGTCGGAGGAGCACCGGAAATAGCTTGTGCGCATGTGCACGGGCCTCCTCTGACGTGGATGTGCACCAGAAATAATGCTTGCACATGCACAAATAACGCTTGCGCATGCGCATAAGCTATTTCTGGTACTCCTCCGACCCGGAAGTGGGCAGCCGCACAGCGCAGCGCCAGTAAGAGCAGGCGGCGGGTGTCGCTGCGGGCCGGATAAACGAGTCCCTAGGGCATTATCCGGCCCGTGGGCCTTAGTTTGGGGACCCCTGCTCTATCCTGTTGCCTCTCCCTTTCTCTAAACTTAAAAGTCCCAAATGCTGCAGCCTGTCTTCCTGGGGGAGCCACTGCAGGCCTTCGATTTGGAAGGCACCAGGTTGGCCAAGGGCAGTAAAAGAGACGCCAGGTGTGAGGAGGAGGGAAGGCATTCGAGGCCAAGGAGAAGATGGCGAGTCTGCCAAGATCTGAGCTGTGCAAAGAACGAAGGAAGAAAAGGCACAGAGCCTTCTGGGATGGAGACAGAGGTGGGGAGGGCAAGACCTGTCCAGCTGAGACCTCCAGATAGCAGTGTTAGGAGAGCGGAAATAATAATAATAATAATAATAATAATAATAATAATAATAATAATAATAATAATTTATTTATTTATACCCCACCCATCTGGCTGAGTTTCCCCAACCACTCTAGGGAAAGGATAGCAAGTGATTTAAAAGGAGGAGGGGGACTAAGAATTGGATAAAATGACAGGAAGGATTCAAAACCTGCAGGACTAGAGATTCACAGGAGATTGGAAGAAATATATGAATTATTTGAAGAGCAACTGTAATCAACAAACAAAGCTAGTAGGACCGCAAGAAGTTTTGTAAGGAGAAATGTATGAAACATTGCAAAAGTAGATAAAGAATAGAGATATCAGTTATGAGTTAAATGTAATTGTGGAAGTAAAGAAATGTATATTTAGTGAAGGGATTGGAAAATTTTCAGATGCGTTTGGTGGAAGTAAAAAAAAAGGTATAAGATATGGAAGTATGTTTAATTACTGTTGAAAATGCTATGTCGAAAAACCAATTAAAAAATTATAAATAAATAAATAAAAGGAGGAGGGGAGATGAGAGGAAGCCTGAAAAAGTGGACCAAACAGGGGGGAAAAAGGAAAGTCATAACCAACACATCCCTCCCTGCTCAGCTGCCCACCTGTCAATCATCTGGGTCGCCACTCACACCAGGTGACATATTCCCCCCCATCCCATTTTAATTCTGCAACCTGACTCTGTGATTGAATCCCACCCCCCCAAAACCGACAACCATCTGGAAGCACCTGTAGACCTGTGCTGTTCTCTGCCTCTCCCCCCACCTCGCTTTTCCCTTTGCCAACCCCCCCCCCAACCCACAAGCGCTTCCCTGCCAGTTCATTAGCTTCCTTGACATCCTGACTAAACGTTTGGGGATTTTGCCCGCTGAGCGGATGCCCCCCTGGGCTGGGGGGAGTGGGGGGCGGGCGCCGCAGCATCTGGGGCACGGCTAGCCCACGCCAGGGAGTCACATTCAATTGCTGCTCTTCTGATCTGAGGCGACAGGGAAGCAGGCGGCAAAGGTCAGAGCCTGGCGCCTTTCGGCAGAAAAGGCAGGGCTGGGGGGGGGCAGGCAGGAGGGAGGGAGGGAGGGGACCCAGGAAGCCCCCTTGCTTCCCCCTCCCTTCCCTCCCTCCCCCCTTCCCCATCCCTTGTCCTCTCCCCAAATGGGAAGGGCACCAGCACCCAGTGCCAGGCCTGCGTTCGAAATCCCAGTGCGGAAGGCGGTTGGCACACAAGTTGGCAAAGCGATCTTCTTCCAGGGCTGCCGTAAGTCCAGAATTTCCTGGACACAGCCGGGATTTGCCCACTGGAAATGGCACCCGAGCTGAATTTTCAAAAATGGCAGCCCATATCAGTGTTGATTGGGGGGCAATTTGGCTTCATTTTTCTTTTTTTCTGAGATTTTCAACAGCTTTCGTGTCTGGATTTTCACATTTTTTGAAAACAGCAAGCCTGTTTCCTTCCTTTATGCAGGAGACTCTCAACACATGTTCCAGAAATAGCATGTAATGCCAAAAGAATAAAAACATTAATGATAATTTTATGGTTTATACCCCACACACCTGGTGCATAAAATAGTTTACAGTCATACCTCAGGTTACAGACACTTCAGGTTGTGTTTTTTTGGGTTATGGACACACTGAAACCCAGAAGTACTGGAACGGGTTACTTCCAGGTTTCAGTGGTCGCACATGTGCAGAAGCGCAAAATTGCACTTTGTGCATGAGCAGAAGCGCAAAATTGCAACTCTTGCATGCACAAATGCGGCGCTGCGGGTTGTGAATGTTTGCAACCTGAGCATCCACTGTATAGTCAAAACACATTGGGTGCAATGGTGGGTAGAATTGCCAAAGCCTTTTCCCCTGGACAGCTGCCCCCTTTTTGTTTTTTTCACTTGCCAAGCATGTAAAGGGGCAACCCAGTCATACAGGTAGAATAATAATAATAATAATAATAATAATAATAATAATAATAATAATAGCTGAACGTGCACAAGTTAAATGTAAGTTGTGAGTTACCAATATTGTATACCGCCCCATGATATACAGTATTGTAAACCACCCTGTACACTTCGAATGGAGGGTGCTTCAGAAATTTAATAAATAATAATAAGTTTGCCCGCCAAAAGGACCCCCTTTTTTCCTCCCTGGTCACACAGAGAGGGATTTCCCCAGGCCAGGCTGATGGTTGAAAAGGACTTCCTTTCTGCCCGTCCCTGTGGGGCTGCCCTTGGTGCTGTTTGGTGCAGAATGCTGCGACCCGATTGCTGACAGGGGCATCTGGCCGAGAACATGTGACCCCATCGCTAAAACAGCTGCACTGGGTTCGAGGTTCTTGTATTAGTTCACAAAGCCCTGAACATTTGCGGTCCAGAGAATGTCAGGGACTGCCTGAACCATTAAAATACGCATTCTGTATTTTTTATTTTGTATGTTTCTGAGGTCATTGGCTAAGGGATTGGGCAATTTCAAAAGTCTTTAAAAGTTGTTGCACACTTCGTTTGGGGTCCTCACCTCCTTGCAAGTGGTGGTGGTGGGGAGTCTTTTGCAACAGGAAAATAAAGTTCTCTCATGCTTTCCTTCTACTGTTTTCTGCCTCCATTCGTTTTCCTCTGACCAATATCGAACTTAGGGGACCCTGAACCCCTTGATGGAGAGCTGGGCAGCAAAAGCCAATCCCAAATGTTTCTAGAACATAGCTTTGAAGGGGATTTAAACCAGTTCATGAAATGTTTCCCTCCACGGTGATTAATCCCCCTGATAGCCCAGTGGAGCCTCCAAGTTCAGAGGCAGTCTACCTTTGGCTACCAGAGACTGGCTGCAAACAGGGCTATTGCCTTCCTGCCTGGATTGCGAGCTTCCCGGAAACATCTGGCTAGCGAAGGAGGCAGGATTGGAGAGACCTTTAACCCGATGCATCAGCAGGGCTCTTCTGACGCCATTAATTGATTACCGTTGTTTTAAAACAGCAGTGCTGACTGCCAGCTCATTTTCAGCCTCAATTCAAGAAGGGTGTTTAAAGCCCTGAAAGGCCGTCTCCTTCTTCACAGACCCTCTCAGGGCTGAGATCGGTAGAGGGGGGGACTCTTGACAGTTCCCCCGCCCTCAGAGGCTCGGGGTGATGGTGGTCCGGGGGAGAGGGTCTTCTCTGGGGCAGCCCCTATGCTATGGGTCTCCCTCGCCACAGAGGTGCACTTGGCACCAGTATACCTGCAGGAGCGTCTCCACCCCCATCGTTCAGCCCAGACACCGGGGTCCAGCTCCGAGGGCCTTCTGGCGCTTCCCTCCCTGCGAGAAGCCAAGTTACAGGGAACCAGGCAGAGGGCCTTCTCGGTAGTGGCTCCCGCCCTGTGGAACACCCTGTCACCAGATGTCAAGGAAATAAACAACTATCTGACATTTAGAAGACATCTGAAGGCAACCCTGTTTAGGGAAGTTTTTAATGTTTGATGCTGTATTATTTTTTAAATATGCTGTTGGGAGCCGCCCAGAGTGACTGGGGAAACCTAGTTAGATGGGTGAGGTATAAATAATAATATTTATTATTATTATTATTATTATTATTATTATTATTATTATTATTATTATTATTATTATTTGCACAGGATGCTGAAGACACAGCTCTTTGGACACTGGAGATTGCCATGTCTTTAGGACAGGCCTTACTTTTAGGATTGCAAGTTGGTTTAAATTGTTTTTAATCTTGGGTTTTAACGCTGCAACGTGCCCCGGGACCTTACGGCGAAGGGCAGGTAAATCATATTCATGACGGCAATGATAAAAATGATTAAATAGTAATAGTACTAATGACGATGGTTCTAAAGGAGTCAAAGAATCGCCCTGCAATTCAAGAGGTGTAATGTTGCAGAAAGATCCCTGCTGGGTCACAACACTCAGACCATGGGCTAAAGAAAAAGCGTTAAAGAAATGGAAGCAGGCAAAGAGGGAAGAGATATGCTGAGAAGCAGACAATTCACTGGAAGAAAGTTCACCTCCGTGGTCCTGCATGCACACAGAAACGTCCCTAAGTCGACATTCCTCAGGATTTCTTTCTTCGAAGTTCTGGCGCCTCGTTCCTTTTCACGAGATTTCAGCTCCCCAGCTTCCAAGAAGGGTGAGCCCTGTGGAAAGGTCAAAACCCAGTCTCCCGGTCTGCCGATATGTGGGTTTTCGAACCCTCTGAGCCCTTGTATTCCACAGGTGCCAGGACCAATGGCAAAGGCACATTCAAATCGCTGGTGGTGATTTAGGAAGCGTGCAGCGCGCCACCGAGTTCAGGTGAAAACAGCCAACAGCAGCCCTGATCCCAAATTGGCATTGCAGGGCTGCAATTCAACCCTCTTCCGACGGTTCTACCCCTTTAGCACCAAGCTCATCCTCTGCAGGTTGGTCCTCCAGGCTTCCCATCCCATTCTCCTCGCCGGGACATGATCCCAACATCCAACAAACTTGGATCAACCCAAAAGTGTCCCTCTCGTCACAGAGATCGCAGCCTGTGAGTCCTCTGTGTGGCATGTCTAAAAGATGCTTGAATGAGGCGTCGGGTTCCCAAGGCCCGTCATCTGGGGCAAAGAGAGGAAACTGCACATCCAACTTTGCACCTCCCATTTCTCTGCCTCCAACGGAACGGTCCATATTCAGAATTTCAGGTCGGGGTCCATTCCGCCCATCCTTCGTCGCCTGTGGCGTTCACCCTTCGTAGCCGTGGCCGATTCATCGTAAAAGTGGAGGATACTTTCCCATTGTGCGGAAGCAAATTCTTTGAGGCTTCCTCTGAATTCTTTTTGCTCTCGTAGCCTGAATCCGGTCAGCTCTGAAACAACCAGAAACAACCAGAAGGGAGCGAAACAGCAAAGCCCAAAGCACTGTTGAAATTCCCTTCTCCGTGTTTTCCATGCTATCTAAAAGGCAAAACAACAACAACAACATCCCACTGACGAAACAGTACAAAGCCACCTTCTGTCCCCCTCGCACCCGAGTCCAGGTATTTCTCTCACTTTATTCAGGCTCACCTGCCCCCTCCCTCCCTTTCCACCCGGACGAAATGCGCCTTGGAAGCTCTCCTTGCCGCTTGCTCTGGGTGGGCGGCGCCAGGCTCAGTATTTGGGTCACTCGGCACCACTTAGAGTTGGCGGCATCAGCAATGACCCTCCAGGAATCTCTGCCCCCTGGAAGGCCACTCCATCGCTTGCCAGTTCACAGAGGGCCAAGAACCACCCAACAGATTTGATGGGGAGCAGGAGTTGGAAAGTTTGTGAGCAACTAGCATGTGATTAGCATGCGTGCATGTGGCAGTTGTTTATGCTCACATCTGCATGTCTGCGCACAACCCCGGCTTGCCCTGCTCACATTTCTCTGGAGCAGTCCTCCTCTGACTGGAATCTACCTTTTCGATGAAACATTAGTCAAAGTATCGCAGAGGAAGAAGCAGGGAAATCCACCTGCAGTTGTGAGGAGGTCATGGAGGAGACCCAAAGACTCATCTAGTCTAACCCGCTTCAAGTCAGGAATCACAGCTAAATGATGTCATGTAAATGAAACAGGCTGATGGAAGTCAGGGTCATCTTTCTGGTTCGTCTAGTTTCTCCAACATTTCCCCCTCCTGTACTAAAGCCTGGCTTGGATTAGGCATGGCAGCCCCAAAATACGATTCCTGCCATCGACACCTGTATTTTTGCATGCAACCGATCCTTCTGGGTTTCCACAGTCAGCACCAGCGGGGGAATCCTGAGAGGAGAGGGAAATGACCCTTCTCAGTTGGTAAACAGCAGGCAGCAAACACAACAACATCCATTTGTGGAGGGACAATCTCTGGGGAGGAATCTGGGGCCTGGGGCCAAGACGATTTATCCGAGCAGCACGCAAAACCATCTCCCCACAGCAACTGCGCTATATTGAACCACATTCAGGGCTGTTGCTATTTCCACCAAAGTGTGAGGTTGTTCCTAAAAGGCCAAGCTTTTTTTCTATTTTAAAAACTCTTTATCGATTAAAGACAATAAACAAAGGGCAAATTCAAAGCGCAGACAGCGAAAGGATTCAGAGGTCGGGAGCTGCAAGGACTGTAATGGGTCCAGAATGAAATCCCATCATGAGTTTAGTTTAAGAGGAGGAGGAGAGTGGAGATAGCTGGCTCCTTTGGGAAGAAAGGCGGGATATACATTTAATTAATAAAATAAAGAAATGAACAAGGAGAGAGGCAGACAGTGGTTTTTGCAGCGAATTGAAGGGCGGTCGAGAGAGGCGATTGCTACTTTTGAAGCAGATATGCATCCAATTTTTTGCTTCTTAGCAAACGGGTTTGAAGGGAATAAGTATTGCTTCTCAAAAACTTCCTGCCTGCTATGGGGAGATCCACTCCCAGCTGTTGGGGACTCCTGGTCTTCTCTAGCCAAACCTCCAGAGGGGTTTATAAACAGCCCCACTAGTTCATTGCAGCAAAACCCATGACACCTTGAAGGCCGACATATTTGCAGTGGTGCAAGCTTTCGTTGGCAACAGTCTACTTCATCGGATATGCAAAGCGGACTCAAATATATATCTATATCCCATGGGAAGCCAAATGCATAAGAAAAACCAGTCGGGTGAGCCCCAATCCAATGCAGACCACAGAAAGATGCAGGATTCCTGGATGACCCACTCTCACCACAGCCATGGACAACTCTTCTGACAGAAGAGGCGAGCCGCTTCCACCTCCAAAATACTGTGTATAAGACAAAGAGGAACGGACCTTCTCCAAAGGGAAGCAGAGTCAAGAGGACCACCTGAGCGTTGGGAGCTGTTTGCCCCTGGATCCGCCACGGAGGGCAAGATCATGAGACCACTGTCCTTGGAGGTCTCCAAGCCAGGCTGCTGGGGGTGTGTGAGGTCCGGGATCCTGTCCTTCAAAGGACAGAGGTACAACAGGAGATCCACGGGGTCTTCCTTCCAGTCCTGACACCCCTGACCGCCAAGGGAACTCCTTACAGGGGAGGGAAGCCAGGGAGTTCCGGGTCCCTTCTATCCAAAGCACCCTGGAAGTCTGAGATAAGAGGACTTACCTGAGTGTTGCTTCTCCAGCTTGCTCAGTGCTGGACTGAAACTTTGTCCCAAGTCCAGACCGAAAAAGGGGGAGCAGAGCGTCGTGGGGGGGGTCTCTCTGCTGCCTCCTCCTCCTCCCTGCGTTCCCATCACATGGGACAGACAGGCTGGTGCCAGAGGACTCAGGGAGTTAATGAGGTGGAGAATCGGGTGGCGACGCCTGGACTCTCCTGTCCCCCCTATGCACACGGCTGGCTGTTCTTCCTGGGGGGCCTTAACCCTTGCCCTGCCACTGTGTGCAAGTTGGTGGGGTGTGCGGTGGGGGGAAAGGAACCTGAGCTGGAGTCCTCAGTGAGAAAGGCAGGACTGTGCTGGGATGGGAAAGGGGCAGAGATCTCTCCGACACGCATGGATGAGAGAGAGAGAGAGAGAGAGAGAGAGAGGCCAGGCTGCGCGGGAATGTCGCGACATCTGTGGCTCTTAAGTTCATAAGAGCATGGAAGAGTCTGCTGGGTCAGGCCAATAGTCCTTGCAGCCCACTGCCCTGTTCTCTGTGGGAAAGCAGCAAGCAGGATTTCAGCCAGATCAGCTCCTGCGCTTTCCTGCAACTGGTGTTCAGAAACCGCTTGCGGCCTCCGACTGAGGAGGCAGAGCATGGTCGTTGTGGCTAGGAGACATCAGCAGACCCAGCACTCAGCTAGGTAAAGGTAAAGGGACCCCTGACCATTAGGTCCAGTCGTGGCCAACTCTGGGGTTGTGGCGCTCATCTCGCTTTATTGGCCGAGGGAGCCGGTGTACGGCTTCCGGGTCATGTTGCCACATGACTGAGCCGCTTCTGGCGAACCAGAGCAGCGCACGGAAATGCCGTTTACCTTCCCACTGGAGCGGTACCTATTTATCTACTTGCACTGGTGTGCTTTCGAACTGCTAGGTTGGCAGAAGCTGGGACTGAGCAATGGGAGCTCACCCCGTTGCGGGGATTCGAACTGCCGACCTTCTGATCAGCAAGCCCTAGGCTCTGTGGTTTAACCCACAGCGCCACCCGCGTCTCCGGGACTCAGCTATACAGCTGCAAATATAACGTTTCAAGTGTGTTTCAAGTGCATTATGCAAATACGACAATAGATGGCAATGGTGAGTTTATGGCAAATTCGATGGATTTTTCAAAACACTTTTGAAAGTGGTGGTGGTGGACGTGCAAGATAGCAAAAGCATTCTGGGAAATTATATACAATGAGTTGAAAAAAAAATGTTTAAAATAATGTTTGTGGAAAAATCAGCTTTTTTACTAGGAATTTTAGATGCAGAGATACCAAAGGAGCAGAAAATATTATTTATGTATGCGACCACAGCAGCGTGGATATTACTGGCCCAGAGATGGAAAGATGATAAAATCCCAACCAGAGAAGAATGGCTGATGAAGATGATGGACTACACTGAAATGGCGAAAATGACAGGGGAAATCAGAAACCAGGAAGGTAGAAACTTTAATAAGGAATGGAATAAATTTACAATTTACTTAAGAGAACACTGTAAACAGCTACAAACTTTGGCAGGATTTGAGGAACGCTTGTGATGTATTAAAAGGTAAGGTAAAAATGGATTGTTTTAAGAAAAATAAAGAAAATATATGATGCAGTAGAAAAAGTTTGATAATGGAAACCATGGAGGGGGGGAGGGAAGTCTAAGGGTTCAGGGAATTCTAAATGTTGATGATTATGATTACTGTTTGAATTCAAATGCATAGTGTAAAACTGGATAAAAAAGATTTTTTATTTATTTATTTTTTATATTCATAGTGTTTTTATATGTGTCTTGATTGCACCCTGATGCACATCTGATGTTACAGCTAGAAGAGGCAGCAAAGCCATGGTAAGATTTTGGTTTTTCTAAAGGGCCGTCCCTCGGAAGACGGAGCAAGGTTGTCTTCTGAAGGAGCGTCTCCACCCCCATTGTTCTGCCCGGACACTGAGGTCCAGCTCCGAGGGCCTTCTGGCGGTTCCCTCACTGTGAGAAGCAAAGCTACAGTGAACCAGGCAGAGGGCCTTCTCGGTGGTGGCGCCCTCCTTGTGGAACGTCCTCCCACCTGATGTCAAAGAGATAAACAACTACCTGACATTTAGAAGACATCTGAAGGCAGCTCTGTTTAGGGAAGCTTTTTAATGTTTCACTGACTATTGTATTTTAATATTCTGTTGGAAGCCGTCCAGAGTGGCTGGGGAAGCGCAGCCGGATGGGCGGGGTATAAATAATAAAATTATTATTATAGATGCAGGTGCAAATGTAGAAATACTGACGGCAACTGAATCAAGTTCTTCTTTCAGGCATGCTGGGCGCATGCATTGGGGTTGGTTTCCTGTGGGGCTCAGCAGAATGGAGGGGATTCCTGGGAACAATCAGCTCAAAAGCATTTAGCTCATTTCCCAGTGCTGCCAATGCAGGGCCACTCAGATGCCAAGGAGCAAGGCTGCTGGCCCAAGAGCAACACAAGAACAGAAACCCCTAAGTGGAGCCCTGCTGAATCCGGCCAATGGTCCGTCCAGTCCAGCATCGTGTTCTCACAGTAATCAACCAGCTGCCCCAATGGAAAACCAGCAAGCGGGATTCACACACTGTCCTCCTTCAATTTCCAGCAACTGGCCCTCAGGAGCATTGGTGCCTCCAGAGCTGGGCCAGCCTGGCTAGTAGCTGATAATAGCCACCTCCTCCATGAATTTCGTAAAATCATAGAACTGGAGAGTTGGAAGGGACCTGAGGGTCATCTAGTCCAACCCCCTGCAATGCAGGAAATAACAGTTAAAGAATTCCTGGTCGATGGTCACACAACTTTTGCTTAAAAACCTCCAAAGAAGGAGAGTTCTTTGGAGGTTTTCCCCCCCAATTTCGTTGTTCTGTATGGGACAATGACAATAAAGATTATTGTGTCGTATCATTCACTACCTTCTGAAGGAGTCTGTTCCACTCTTGAACAAGTTTCTTTCTTTCTTTCTTTCTTTCTTTCTTTCTTTCTTTCTTTCTTT
>JAXCMG010000015.1:4159812-4174851 GCA_034642415.1 Podarcis siculus
TTTCTTTCTTTCTTTCTTTCTTTCTTTCTTTCTTTCTTTCTTTCTTTCTTGTTTCTTTTTGAATTGTTATTTTCTTTTACAAAAACAGTAACCAAAAACTGAACAGCTCTTACCGTCAGTTCTTCCTGATGCTGAGTCGGAATCTCCTTCCTTGTAACTTGAAGCCGTGGGTTCGAGTCCTCCCCTCCGGAGCAGCAGAAAACAAGCTTGCTCCCTCTTCCATGTGAGAGCCTTTCAGATATTTATTGACGATGGCTCTCTTATCTCCTCTTTTCCAGGTGAAACCTACCCAACTCCTTCGGCCGTTCCTCATCTGGCGTGGTTTTCAGTCCCTTGGTCATCTTGGTCATCCTGCTTTGAGCCTGTTTCCCATATCAGCGCTGGATTTAGGACAGTGCGGGAGGTTCCCCCTCCCAGGCTCCAAGCCGAGAGACTGCAAAACAAGAGCAATAATAATTGTTATTATCATGAACCAACTTGGCCCCTGCAATCGGGATCCAAGGCCCTTTGTATTTTCCCTCTGCAGAAGATCCAGAGGGTGGGAGCCGGAGAACGGGGCCTTTTCTGCAGTGGCTCCCCATTTGTGGCCTGCTCTCCCCAAGGAGGCTGATCTCTTGCTTGCCTTATCCACCTCCTGAGGAACATGCAGAGAAATGGGCTCATGGCCCGTCGAGGGAGACTTGGCGGTGGGTCGGGTCGCCTAGTGACTCTGAGCTACTGGATGAGGACACAGTAGGCAGGAGCGTCCAGAGCTGGGTTCGAAATCAGCTGGGTGCCAGGCGCATTTTGCGACCACGTGGAGATCTCTGGTTGGGGAAAGCAAAATGCCACTTTGAAATATTTTCCTTGATGCTTGAATTTGTTTTATTCGGGATTGTTTTATTCGATTTTTAATGTGCTGTAAACTTCTTTGAGATTTGTTCTTTAAAATGTAAAGCAGTATAGAAATGGAAATGATGATGATGATAATAAGTGCTTTTTTTCTGGGGGTGGGAGCTTCAGGGGAACGCATACCCCTAAACGTTTTGTGAATCTTTGTACTTTTGTCCATTTCCTGTATTTATTCTCCCCTGATTTGAACTATAAAATGGTGATTTTCTTGAGTCAAAATGAGAGTACCCCAAAACATTTTTTTAGAAAAAGCACTGATAATAGTAATAATAATAATAATAATAATAATAATAATAATAATTATTTATTTATACCCCACCCATCTGGCTGGGTTTCCCCAGCCACTCTGGACGGCTTCCAACAAAATATTAAAATACAATAGTCTGTTAAACATTAAAAGCTTCACTAAACAGGGCTGCCTTCAGATGATAATGATAATGATAATAATTGTAGCCTCTCTAGGCCTTTTACACGGGTAGGAAAAAGGTTGCACCCGGGGAGAGGGAAGAAGGAGTCAAACGACACCAAAGGGATAAATCAGAGAAAAAGCTTTATTCTGCCATCCGGGGTGGCAGAAGGCACCTGCGCGATAAATTCACAAAGCAAGTACAAGTTCACAGCCATTTGCACAGAGCATATATTCCCCTCCAGTTCCCTCCGCCTTTCTCCTCCCCTCAGGAGTCCTGCCCCATGATGAGTTTCCTGAGCATGAACAGAAAGCTCCTGTCTTTGGGACTCTTGAGACTCTCTTGGCGCCCTTCCCAAGAAAGAAAAATTGCAAGTTGAATGTGCTGTTTGGCAAGGCCAGCCAGCCTGAGAAGCGAAAGGCATTGTTCTTCTCAGCTCAGCTTTTGCTACAGCAGGGCAAGATAGCAAGATGCTTAGCTAAATGCTTTTTAGCCTTAGGGAAAAGGTGCAATTTGAAAAGTGCTTGAGGCTTTGAGGCCTGGTTGGGGGGGGTGACTTCGGGCCTAGGTGGGGTCACCTGTCCTCACCTCCTTCATAATGATAATTCCATTGGAGGGGGGGAATGGCACCTAGGGTTGCCATGTGCCCGGGTTTTCCTGGACATGCCTTCTTTTTTGGGGGGGCCAACATTCCCATCTGGGGAGGGGTTACAGTTTATTGGAAATGTCTGAGCGCGGGGTGTATTTATTTAAAAAAAATATTGGCACTCTGCTGCAGCAGCAGTTGCTCTGGCTGGAGGTAAGCGTGCAGAAGGGTCTGTTGTTTGCACCGTCACATTCGATTCGCTGCACAAACTGTTGGCAGGTCTGGCAGGTCTCCCCATTTAATTCGGAGATTTCCTCTGCCCACGGACATGGGGGGGGGAGAGCAGCCGCAAGGGAGCACCTCAGGGTGGCATCATGCCAGGGCCCTCTCCTCTCCTTTGCAGCCGCCTTCAACGGGCACAAGAAGTGTGTCAAAATATCCTTATGCAACCCAAACATCCTGCCTGCTGTTATTTACTAATCTCTGGCACCCTCTGATGTCGGCCCTGGAAAACTGCTCCAGATTCAGCCGAAGCAAGGGAGAAAACTGAAGACTGGAAAATATCCCCCCCAAGGAAGCTGTAGGCAGATTGAAATAATGGCCTTTGCTTGCTGGCGGCGCGATATGTTGTGCTCATCCCAACATTGCGGCCAGTGAAGCAGAGTATGCAAGGTTTGGTGGTGTTATTTTGCAAAAAGCAAACAGCCCTGCAAATGAGGCCCAAATGAGGCCACACTCTGTTCCACCCAGCTCAGTATAGTACTTTTCTTATTCTTATTTAGCATTGCCTGACGTTTATAGAAGGCAAAGAGAAAATTCTTCGGTTTTTGAAGGCCGATCAAGGGCTTCCTCATCAAACATGGACTTACCGAGCTAAACCAAAAAATCCTAGCACTGGAAGGGACCCCCAGTGGTCATTGAGGCTGACCCCCTTGTCATGCAAGAATCTCAGCTAAAACATCCATGACAGATAGCCATCCAGCCTGTTTTTAATCTGTTGAGAGCCGCCCAGAGTGGCTGGGGAAACCCAGCCGGATTGGGGGGGGATATAAATAATTTATTATTAATATTATTATTATTAACCTCCAATGAATTTTATTGTTATTAATGTTTTTATACTGTATTTTATGCTGTTTTTATAAGCTGTTGTTAGCCGCTCTGAGCCCAGTTTTTGAACTGGGAAGGGCGGGGTATAAATAAAAAAATATTATAATTTTATCTATTTTTATATTTAATGTATTATTACATTAAGGAAGGAAAGCCCACAAACTAATAGCCGTAACAATAACGACTACGACAACGATAAGGATGCAATATAGGCCTAGGGTAGCTCAGTCAGTGGAGCATCTTAATCTCAAGGCGGTAGGTTGAAGACCCATGTTGGGCTGGAGGGGGGGGGTTGGACTGGAGGACCTTCTGGGGTCCCCTCCCAACTCTATTTCCCGCTTCTCTTCTGTGCAGGTCCTTGGCAATCGCTTAAAAAAAAACGCAATTTCCCTGCAGGGCGGCACCTCTCTAACTTCCCAAGCGGGGCGTCCCCAGGACCCAAACCTCTCCAGAACCCCTGATGCTTTTACGCAGCCCCTTCCCAAGCGGGGCCGGGGGTCTCTCCCTGCCCCGGGGCAACGGGGAGCGCGGAGAAGTGGGGGGAGGTCGATGCGGGGGGGGGGGTCTTCTTCCTGCCCCTCCCCGCTTCCCAAAATAGCCCCGGGCGTGCGGGGGAGGAGCAGGAGGCGGGGCGGGAGGCGGCGCCTTCTTTCCTTCCTTCCTTCCTTCTCTCTCCGGCTGCGCCTGGCGCGCCCTCGCCCTCCTTTCTCTTCCTCTCCCCGGGGCTCCTCGGTGTCCGGGGCGGCGGGCAGGTCCCTCCCGGAGGCTCCATGGCTGCGATCTTCGGCGGCGTGGAGGGGTGAGTGAGGCCGGAGCCGGCCAGGGAGCCCGGGGCGTGTTGATGGGTGTCCGCAGGTGGGGCGCGTCCGCCTCCCTACCTGGGCGCACAGGATATGGGAGCGGGGTCCTGGTTTCCCCCCAGCCTTGCCCTCACCTGGGCTGGATCCTCAAAACCAGCCAGATGGGCGGGGTCTTGCTATTATTATTATTATTATTATTATTATTATTATTATTATTATGTCGTTTAGTCGTTTCCGACTCTTCGTGACCCCCTGGACCAGAGCATGCCAGGCACTTCTGTCTTCCACTGCCTCCCGCAGTTTGGTCAAACTCATGTTGGTAGCTTCAAGAACACTGTCCAACCATCTCGTCCTCTGTCGTCCCCTTCTCCTTGTGCCCTCCATCTTTCCCAACATCAGGGTCTTTTCCAGGGAGTCTTCTCTTCTCATGAGGAAGCCACAGTATCGGAGCCTCAGTTTCAGGATCTGACCTTCCAGTGAGCACCCAGGGCTGATTTCCTTCAGAACGGAGAGGTTTGATCTTCTTGTAGTCCATGGGACTCTCAAGAGGCTCCTCCAGCACCAGAATTCAAAAGCATCAATTCTTCGGTGATCAGCCTTCTTTACGGTCCAGCTCTCACTTCCATACATCACTATAGTGGTACCTCAGGTTAAGAACTTAATTCGTTCCGGAGGTCTGTTCTTAACCTGAAACTGTTCTTAACCTGAAGCACCACTTCAGCTAATGGGGCCTCCTGCTGCCACTGCGCCACTGGAGCACAATTTCTGTTCTCATACTGAAGCAAAGTTATTAACCCGAGGTAATATTTCTGGGTTAGGGGAGTCTGTAACCTGAAGTGTATGTAATCTGAAGCGTATGTAACCCGAGGTACCACTGTACTGGGAAAACCATAGCTTTAACTATATGGACTTTTATTGGCAAGGCGATGTAATTATTATTATTATTATTGACTCTCATTCATTGACTTCCTCGCTTGCGTGTTTCCTTTCTGCAGCTGCCCTTGTGATCCCGGCTTGCAGGGATTTCCAACAGGGAGGCTTGAAGGCAAAAATGCAGCCAGGCGCCGCACGCGGGGAATCCTCGGGTTGTAGAGCTGGAAGGGAACCCCCGAGGTCCTCTAGTCCCACCCGCTGCAAGGCAGGGATCTCAGCTGAAGCATCCAGAACACAGTGCCATCCGATCCCCGCAAATGCATTAGAATGCAGCCTGTGAAATGCGTCTTGGATGTACTCAAGGGAAAGGTCTGGTGCTGAATCCTCTCCAAGGCCACACACTTCAACCCGCTTAGGAACACAGGGAGAGCTCTGCAGCTGGATCAGGCCGAAGGATCGCCCAGGCCAGGCCTCCACGGTGGGGGTGCCCACTTACAGTCCCCATCAACCGATTATTAGAGGCCAAACACAGTAATAATAATAATTTCAATCATAATTTATATTTATAGCTATTGTGGCTGATAGATCTCTATTCCACAAATTTCCTGCTCTGAAAGCCATCCAAATTGGTGGCCATCACTGTGGCAGGGAGTTCCATAGTCTTAACTCTGCACAAAGGAGGACTTTCTTTTCTCCGTCGTGAATCTTCCAGTCTTTTGCTTCACGGGATGCCCACGAGTCTTCGTCTTCTGGGAGAGGGAGGAAAACTTTCCTCTCTCCGCTTTCTCAATACCATGTTATACTTTTATAAGCTTCTGTCCTGTTGCCTCTTCCTCACCTTTTTTCTCAACGAAATGGTCCCAAACTCTGCTACCTTTCCTCATAGGAGAGTTGCTCCCCTGGAGAGCTCCGTTGGGTAGAGCCTGGTGCTGCTAAAACACCAGCCTTGCGGGTTTGATCCTGCTGCATATTCCTGCCTTGCAGGGGGTGGCTCTCAACCTTGTGTCCCCAGATGTTTTTGGCCTACAACTCCCACGATCCCTAGCTCACAGGACCAGGGGTCAGGGATGATGGGAGTTGTAGGCCAAAAACATCTGGGGACTCAAGGCTGAGAAAGGCTAGAATAGATGACCCTTCCAACTCTCTGATTCTTTATATTTTGGTGGTCCTTTTCCCAGCTCTACCAACTCCTTTCCCAGAACTGCACATGCTATTCTTCCAAGCACACCACAGATTTGTATTTACACAGAGCGACAGGTGCTCAGATTAATGAATTTTCCATTTCTCTCGTCTCTGCTCTTCCACCTGAAGACTCCCAGAGCAGCAGACACCGTTAAAACGCTACGGCAAAATCATTTTAAAAAGCAAAACCTGCCACATGCAGGAAAGCGGGATCCAAACAGAGCTATCCGGGAGGCAAATGAAAAGGCCTTTCCCTGTTACTGAAAGGAGAGGGCACCAGGGGGGGGGGGACCTGCGGCAACAGATTCCCATCAACCCTGACCACCCTTTCCTGGGACTGATGGGTACTGGAGTCCGGCAACCAATGCAGAGCCCTAGGAAGCTGCCCAGAGAGGCTGGAGCAACCAGATCGGTGGGGTATAAACAAATAAATAATTCTATAAATAATGGAATCATGGAATTGTTGCGTTGGAAGGGGACCCCGAGGGTCATCTAGTCCAACCCCCTGCCATGCAGGAATCTCAGCTAAAACACCCAAGACAGAAGGACAGCCAACCTCTGCTAAAAAGCTCCAAAGAAGGGGAGGCCACCATCTTCCAAAGGAGTCTGTTCCACTGTCAAACAGCTTTTGTTGTCATTGTCATTAATATCCATCATCTATCTATCATCTCCTGGCATCTTTATTGGAAGTTAGAAAGCACATAATTATATGTGCACTAAACATGGTGAGACACACGTAAAAGAGAGAAATAGAAAAAGAGAAGGGAAAGTGAAGGGGGACGACGACCCAAAACTGTCTACTTCAAAAGTTGTTATTGCAATAACAAAGTTGTTGTTCTGGTTGTTGTTACTGGGTGGCTGCCCCTGCTCCAAACAGAGCCTATGATCCCTTTATTCCTGTTCTATGACATACAGGTGAAACTCGAAAAATTAGAGTATCGTGGAAAAGTTCATTTATTTCAGTAATTCAACTTAAAAGGTGAAACTAATATATGAGATAGACCCATTGCAGGTGTTACGGATTGAATAGCTACTGCACCTTTTCACAATATTTTAATTTTCTGAGGTTGTTAATTTGGGGGTTTTCATCAGCCAGCTGTACGCCATAATCATCACAATTATAACAAATAAAGGCTTGACATATCTCGCTTTGCATGTCACGAGTCTATCTCATATATTAGTTTTACCTTTTAAGTTGAATTACTGAAGTAAAGGAACTTTCCCACGATATTCTAATTTTTCGAGTTTCATTTGTATTAGTTAAAAAATTTGTTGTTCCTGTTGTTCTTATTTTGAGGGGTTCTCTATCGCTTTCTAACCCTGGGTGGAGAACAGTGGAAGCAAAAGGTGGAGAAAAAAGGGAAGCTGATGTCTTAGGAGCCGGGAAATCCCATGATGGCAACAATGCAAATGTGTCTTGGGGCAGGGCTATAACTGGGGGAGGCGTGGGGACACTGGCCTGCTGCCCAGTTAGAGTTTCGCTTCCTCCAAATAGTGTTGAGGTTGTCCGAAAGGTCTATCTCGGCTGCTCTCTTGAGGCCGTGGGTGTTGCTGGAGGGGTGTGGGATGTGGTGCACAACTCAGGTTTGCTCTCTGCACGGCTTGTCAGCTGGAGGGTTTCAATCGGACGTGTGTATTCTTGTCTCATAAATCTCCCGCGTGATCCGCAGAACCAATCTCAACAGGCCACGTCTCCAACGGGAACTGACTCTTGCCCTCCATTTCGGGGTGCTGTTTTTACGCCAATGTCTCACGTGGCTTGAAATGGCAGGTGGTTAGAGGTGAGGGTGATGAATTGCCTGCCAGGTGTGCCAAGAGATGCAGGAAGTTAAATGGCACAGAGTTCGTGGTTTTTTTCTTATTATTATTGATTTCTGTGCTATCACGAGGGATGAGACTTGGTGGAGAAATCTTGGGTTTCGAAAGACCCGGGTGGAGCTGTGCATAGATCTTTTCGGCAGGACACCCTTTTAATATAATAATAATATAATAATAATAATTATAATATAATATAATAATAATAATATATAGATCTTTCGGCAGGACACCTTTTTAATATAAAGCACCTGCCTCAGATTCTTAACATTTATTATGTATTCCTTCCTTCCTCCCTCCCCCCAACTTCCACATCTGGTTTGTTTCTCCTTTCACCCACTTTGCTACCTCCTAACAGAAAAAAGTTATTAATAACATAACATCAAACCTAAAAACATAAAAGTAAATACACGATAATATTTCTCTATCTTCTAAACTTTTTCTAATACTAACAGTGTGAATGTTTATTTAAATCCTGCCATCAAGTCTATTGACTTTCTTTGTTTCTGCAAGTATAATATAAACGGTTCCCATTCTTTTTCAAAGTCTCTGTTGTCTTTTTCTCTTAGTCAGTCTGTCATTTTTTGCCAGTTCTGCATAGTTCATCAACTTCTCTTGCCACTGTTCTTTAATTGGTATTTCTCCAGTCTTCCAGTTTTGTGCAATCAACATTCTTTCTGCTGTGGTAGCATACATAGATAAAGTCCTCTTTTCTTTTGGTATGTCTTGGCCAAAAATACCTAGTAAGAAAGCTTCTGGTTTGTTTACAAAAGTTATTTTCAATATTTTCTTCAGTTCATTATATATCATTTCCCAATAGGCTTTTACCTTTTTACAATCCCACCACATATGATAAAACGACCCTGCTTTCCTTTTCCAGGGAGCTTTCCTTGCTTCTAGATCTTAAACACGCAGGTTGCTGGCTTTGGTGCTGGGCTGCAAGAAGGCCTTGTCAGTTGCATGCGTCTCTGCTATTTTGGGGTTTCCAGCACAGCTACAGTTGTGTTCAAGGAGACGGGGTAGATGTGAGTGATGCCTGAATCTCTGCAACTGTTCAGCGCTAAATACGCTGCAAAGTTGTCAAATCTACGAGATTCCTCTGTCACAGGCAGTTGTGTGGCTTGGCTGTGCATCGATGCACTTGGGTGACATGAAGGGACATCCAAACCCCTTTTGGGATGTTTGCATGGTGTAACAAAAATAGTTTCTAGCCTTATTAAAAACGATGATTTACGAGACCATAATTCAGTGCTGGAGCATTTCGTTGGCACAGAAATGGTCTCAGGTTCAGTCCTGGACAGCAGGCCGAGCCGAGAAAGACTTCCCTCTCTGAAATCCTGCAGACAGTTGGCGTAGAGCAGGGGTCAGCAAACTTTTTTCAGCAGGGGGCCGGTCCACTGTCCCGCAGACCTTGTGGAGGGCCGGACCATATTTAGAAAAAAATATATGAACGAATTCCTGTGTCCCACAAATAACCCAGAGATGCATTTTAAATAAAAGGACACATTCTACTCATGTAAACACATGCTGATTCCCAAACCGTCTGTGGGCCAGATTGAGAAGGTGATTGGGCTGGATCCGGCCCCCGGGCCTTAGTTTGCCTACCCATGGCGTAGAGAGTGCTGCAGTGCATGGGACGATGGTCAGACTTCTCCTGAGGCAGCTTCTTGCAAACCCACCGATGCAAAAAGGAGCAGCCCAGCCCAGGGTGCCTTTGGGTTGCTCAATGGTCATGTCCAGTTTTGCAATTCTGGGCTGCATCCGTTTGCAAAAGACGGCACAGCCACCTGCTTGTACTCTGCAGAGAACATAATTTAGCTCCCCACTTAACATTGCTCAGTTGTGTTTATGGCTGCATGTGGAGACTTCGCAGGGGGTTGTGTTGCTCAGCTGTCACGCCAACTCTGCATGAAGCAGATTGTGTCGGAGTCTCCCCCCCCCCAATTTTTTTTATTACTTTTCCAATAAATTTTAAACAAGCAAATACACAAACATAAATCTCAGCCTATTTAAAGCTATCTTAGTAACATTATTAAGTGACTTCCCCGTATCCCCCTAGTTGAATTTCATCATTTTAAGAGTTTTCCAAAACCAATGTTCTTATGAAATTAACTTAATCACTTAACATCTTTCTTTCATTCAAATTTGGCATTAAACGTATTAATTAATCACATTACATATTTAATTCCTAAGCCTATCTGATATTTGCAAGCTTTTCCAATTAAGTTAACTTAACATATTTAACTAAATAGTCTTTAAATTTCATCCATTCCTCCTGATAATCCTCCTCCTTCTGGTCGCGGACTCTTCCCGTCAGGTCGGCTAGCTCCAAAAAATCCATCATCTTCATCTGCCAAGGTTGTGTCGAAGTCTTGACAAAAATCTGATTCTTTAAAATAAAATAAAAAGGTTTGATGCTCTATTATGTTTTATATATTCTGTAAGCCGCCCGGAGGAACCTAGCCAGAGGAGTATACATAATAACATGATGATGATGATGATGATGATGCCTTTGAAAGGAGCCCAGAGATGGCTTCGAGACTCTCCACGCTCAAGGCGTGAGCATCTTCCCCAAGAATCCTCTTGCGCCAGTGTTAGAAACTCAGATACATAATGTTGGAAATGCAAAGATAAAGAAGGTACTTCCTATCATATGTGGTGGACGTGTCCCAAGGTGAAAAGATATATAATGAGTTGAAAAAAATGTTGAAAAATGCATTTATTAAAAAACCAGAAGCCTTTCTACTTGGAATAATAGGATTTGAATTGCCCCCAAAAGATGTTAGACTGTTTTTGTATGCCACTACAGAGGCAAGACTTTTATTAGCCAAAAATTGGAAATCACAAGAGATACCAGCAATAGAAGAATGGCAGATGAAGAGGATGGATTTTTTGGAGCTGGCCGACCTGACTGGGAGAATCCGCGATCAGAAAGAAGAGGAGACACAAAAGGACTGGAAGAACTTTAAAGAATATTTGGCTAAATATTGTAACATAAGATAAAGAGACATTTATTGGAAGTAATAATTAGGCTTAGGAGTAGAATAAGAATATGTTGTTTATAAATATTAAGGATTAGAATATTAATAAAGGAGAAGAAGTTGGTAAATGAAAGGAGTTAATATTATTAGAAATATGAATTTGGAGAACTGCTAAACAGGTGATATAATGAAATTCAGTTAGAGGGGATTCGAGGAAGTCAGTGATCAATGTAATGAAATTAGGATTTGGAAGTAACAATTATTTTTATGTGTTTTTCTTTGTTCTTGTGTATTGTAATGTTTTTCTTTTTTCTTGTTTATGTGATAAGTGTGAAAACCAATACAATTTTTTTTTGGGGGGGGGGAAGAAACTCAGATACATAAGGGAATTGCCAAATGTCACCTTCAACAAATCACGCCTGGGGAATGTCTAACACGGTCTTGCTCCTGACCTCCTTCTCCACATTGCTCTTGCTGGAAGGCAAGGTTTCAAAAAGTCCTCTCTTTCCTCTGTCCCGAATCTTCCACCGTCCGGCTTCCTCGGACGACCCTGGGTTCTAGTGCGAGGAGAGAGGGAGGAGAAGTCGCCTCTCTCCACTTTCTCCATGATAGGCATGATTTTATGAACCCGTCATGCGACTTCTGACTCGGCTATTTGGGCTTTTGTTTCTCCCCCCACCACAGGGGAGGGACCCACTCCCAGGTGGTCCTGATCTCTGAAGATGGCAAGATCCTGGCAGAGGGCGAGGGGCCCTGCACCAACCACTGGGTAAGTAGGCCCACCGTGGCTTCAGAGGTCATAAAATCAGGATAGTAGAGTCGGAAGGGATCCCAAGGGTCATCCAGTCCAACCCCCTGCAACGCAGGAATCTTTTGCCCAGCGTGGGTCTCGAACCCAAAATCCTCAGATTAAGAGTCTTATGTTCTCCCAACTGAGCTACAGGTGAAACTCAAAAAAATAGAATATCATGGAAAAGTTCATTTACTTTAGTAATTCAACTTAAAAGATGAAACTAATATATGAGATAGATTCATGACATGCAAAGCGAGATATATTTGATCCCACCCTTCGGAGAGCTTTCACTATGGCACGGTTTCAAACATTGCCAACTGCTTATCTGACCGGTAGATACACAAAACCCCCAGTAGAACATCGTTTATGTCCTTGCCTTATGAAAATTAAAGAGGATCTTATACATTACCTCCTCTATTGCCCCATTTACTTGGGCTTTAGAGACGCATTGCTGCAAATTATACCCAACTCTATAATCAGTCCTGAAGATAGAGTAAAATTTTTGTTAGTTGATGCAAACCCACGCATTACCCATGTGGTAGCGGTTTTTGTGATGAAGGCCATGAAAGCCAGGGAAAGATTTATGGACGACAATGTAAAGACCCCTTCGTCGTCTGTTTAACTCGTTGCTCGTTTTCCCTCCTTTTCTATTTTGTGGGAAGAAGGTTTTGTTGGCATAGTATGTAATGAATTTTAATATTTTTAACTATTGTAGTGTTGATGTTTGTGCACAGGCATGGTCCTCACAATAAACGGATTTTGATTTGATTTATAATTGTGATGATTATGGTATACAGCTGATGAAAACCCCAAATTAACAATCTCAGAAAATAATAATAATAATTTATTATTTATACCCCGCCCATCTGGCTGGGCTTCCCCAGCCATTAGAATATTAAATGAAATCAGCAAAACAAGGACTGCAAATAGAGCAATATTGGACCTCTGAGAAGTAGAAGCATGATCTTTTCCAAGATATTCTAATTTTTCGAGTTTCACCTGTATATGAATGTTTGGAAATGCCTCTTAGTCACAAGGGACTAAGTCCTCCTTAGAAAGCGAAGCAGTTAGGGTTGATCTTTTTTTAAACTGAAATCATTCAATGTCTCCCCCCCATTCCCCCCCCCCTTGTATCTCAGGCAGCAACAGAGACAACTTCCTAGAGTCATGTAAGGATCACAATAAATCTCTGTTCATATCCTGCAAGACAGGATATTCACATCCCCCTTACATTTACTGTTATCTCGGCTGGGCCGAGAGAAAACATCGACTGGCTCCCGACATCGGGCCCACTAAGCTTCATGGCCGAGCGAGGATTCGAAACCTGTCCTCCTCCCAGGTCCTCGCCCACCACTCTAACCACTACACCACACTGCTGGGGCCTCGCTCTCCTTTTGAAGCCCTGCATCGCACATCGTTGTTCACCCTGAGCAGCTTTGTGTGCCGAGATGAGTGGCTGCGCTCATTTGGCCTGCCAAGTCTGTGCAGGTCCCATATCTGCTAAGGGACAGTTAGCTCCAAGCGGAATGCTGTGATAATAATAATAATAATAATAATAATAATAATAATAATAATAATAATAATAATTTATTTATACCCCGCCCATCTGGCTGCGCTTCCCCAGCCACTCTGGGCAGCTTCCAACAAAATATTAAAATACCATAATGCATCAAACATTAAAAGCTCCCCTAAACAGGGCTGCCTTCAGGTGTCTTCTAAAAGTCTGGTTGTTGTTCTCTTTGTCATCTGGTGGGAGGGTGTTCCACAGGGCGGGTGCCACCCCCGAGAAGGCCCTCTGCCTGGTTCCCTGTAATTTGGCTTCTCGCAGTGAGGGAACCACCAGAAGGCCCTCGGAGCTGGACCTCAGTGTCCGGGCAGAACGATGGGGGTGGAGACTGCTGCCTCGCTCCCGACAGGGTGACGCCCATATCCCGGAAGGGCCCACTGAGGATGGGAGGCCTTTCTCCTTTCTTTCCAGAAAGCTAGGATAGGGGAGCAAGCGGTGCCTGTCTCTGTGTGCCTGTCTGTGCCTTTAAGTTTGGGGTGCGGCGCTGATTGGGGTCTCCTTGCTTTCTCCCCTTGGCGAGCAGCTGGTTGGGGCAGACAGATGCCTGGAGAGGATCAACACCATGGTCAGCGAGGCCAAGGGCAAGGCAGGGGCCGATCCACAGGTTCCACTGCGCTCCCTGGTGAGTATCCTCTCCTTTGCCCAGCGGATTCCCATTGGCCATTAGGACATAAGAATCTGCTGGATCAGGCCAGGGGCCAGCAAGCAGGATCCAAGCTGCTTCTGCTGGGAAGCAGCAATTGCTTCCAAGCCACAGTAGCCACCCCTCCGGTGTGTCTGGGGGGGGGGGAGGTGTTCCCCCAAGGTTCCCCAGAAGCTCCTTGGTGGTTCCTCAATGGGATGAGCGGTTCCCAATCTTTCCTGGGCTCCCAACCCCTTGGTTTCATAAACCCCACCCTCTAAAAGGCCTTATTCAGAAGAGCAGTTTGCACAACCCACTAAGGAAAATTAGGAACACAGTTCGAAACAGCGGCGATCAATTGCACATTTTTTGGATACCCGGTTTAAACTATTTAGTGTAATAAGTTCAAGAAAGTGGATTGTATTTGATGCAGTGATGCCAGTTTTTCCATGTTGCCTCTTCGCGCCCCCCCCCCCAGTAATCCGCTCCCCCAGCAGGGGTCACTACCACTCACTTTGGGAATCACTGGTTCAGACGGTTGGGTATCCATGAGAGAGAGAGTTTCTCCACTGCAATCTATCTTTTCCCATAGCGTCTAGCTGCAAAGAAGCGCCAAGCTTTTTCCAGAGAGAATTGGGGAGCCTGGCAGCTCACCCCCAATAAATGATGGGGTACACCTTGCCATGCTCCCCAGAGTTGTAATTCTAGAGGAGTCCCAGGTAGAGCCAGCTACAGAATTTGCTTCAGGTGGAGCACAACTCCTCTGAAAACTGAGGCGTGTCTTGTGTTCCAGTGGACTTTCCAAAAATGGTCTTCCTCCTCACAAGCAGTCCCCCCACCCTGGGCTGAACTCTCTCCTGGCCATGTGTGGTTCCATTCTAGCCCTGCCTTGCTGTCCGGCCCAGATGCTGGCGGCTGGGGCTGAGCCAGGGTTGGGCTGGTGACGGTGTGGGTGTTTTGGCGCAGGGCCTCTCTCTCAGCGGAGGGGAGCAGAAGGAAGCCATCAACAAGCTCATAGAGGAGATGAAGACCCGCTTCCCCTGCCTGAGCCAAAACTACTACATCACCACAGATGCCATGGGAGCCATCGCCACAGCCACCGACCACGGTAAGAGGGACGGGTCTTGTGTCTTGGCACGGCCGTTGGAAAAGGATAGAATCACGGAATTGTAGAGCTGGAAGGGACCCCGTGGTCATCCAGCCCAACCCCCTGCAATGCAGGAATCTCGGCTAAAGCATCCAAGACAGGTCACCACCCAACCTCGGCTGGATCCGGCCAGCACCCATCTTACTGTAATTTTACTGGTGTTAGTCGCCCTGAGCCTGGCTCTGGCCGGGGATGGTGGGGTATAAATAAATTATTATTATTATTATTATTATTATTATTATTATTATTATTATTATTATTATTATTA
>JAXCMG010000015.1:4174861-4206628 GCA_034642415.1 Podarcis siculus
TATTATTATTATTATTATTATTATTATTATTATTATTATTATTATTAACTGGTCCAGCAGCCTGACCAGGTGTGCCAAGGGGAAACCCTCAAGTGAGGGCTGAGCTCAGCAGCCCCCCTCCCCGCCCCCCTTGCAACCCAGCATCTGGCTGGGGCTGATAGGGATTGCCATCCAAAATGTCTGGCCCTGGGTGAGCAGAGGGTGCGCTGTCGTTCCATGCTAATGTGCATTGAGTGGGAAGGTGCCCTGTACACTTGAGCACTCTTTCAGCAGGGTACAAAACAGTCAGGCTGGATGGGATGAAGGAGAACTGAGCGTCTCTGCTCCTTGGCAGCACGAGGGAGGCATCTCAAGAGCCACAGGTCTGGAGAAAGAGGACGAAACTGCCCCGTTGTTGTTCGCCTCCGTCTGTCTTGAGAAACAAGGGGCGAAGTCAAAGCGCAGCGTGAGCAACACCAAATTCAGCTCCCTGGGGTGCAAGCCTGGGCGGTGTGTCTGGAGGTCCTGGGCTGCCCAGACGACAAGATCCCCCTCTTGGCCTCATTGATGGGGTCCAAAGGGAAGCAGAGCTAGATGTTTGGCACCAGCTTGGCGGCAGGAGCTGCCAAAAGGAGGCACAGAAGACACTAGCCAACAGCCTTAGGGACTCCACTCTGGATTTGTGCAGAGTTTACTCCTTGTCCTTTTCTTCTCTGGAAGATGTCCCACAAGGCACCAGAAGTTTAGAATCAGGATTTTCCTTCTCCTAGATGAGCTACCTTCCTAGGTGGATGAGCCCCACCTGCCTCTCTCTCTTTATATACTGTATTTTTCGCTCCATAAGACGCACCTGACCATAAGACGCACCTAGTTTTTAGAGGAGGAAAACAAGAAAAAAAAATATTCCACGAAACAGTGGATGTATGATTTTTGTGGTTCATGGTGTGGCCACAGACATGTGATTTGACGGTGAGTTTGGGGTAGCCCAATGCAAAAATCCTGAGGATCCATGTGGATCCGTGCTTTGTAACCACGTTTTTGCGCCATTGCGGCCCCACAAAACAGTGGATGTGTGATTTGTTTGGTGCAGGCTATAGCCATGGACATGCTATGTGATCTGATGGTGAATTTGGGGTGACCCAATGCAAAAATCCTGAGCCGCTTGCTGATCAGCGGCTTTGTTTCAACACCCACTTCCCTCTTTCAAAAAAAAAAGTATGATCTGCTTTTCGCCCCATTACCTTTTAGGAAGAAAAAAGTGTGTCTTATGGAGTGAAAAATACGGTATATGTTTATTATTTGTAAAGATTTAAACATACAACAAACAGCAATTCAAAATCTAAATAGTGAGATTACTCTGAATCTCCTGACTTCTCCCCATCCCTTCCATGCGTCCTAATGAAAATATTTACAACTGCACATCTAAATTTATCCAAATATTTTTATTTCTGAATTATCCATAGTGTCCGTTACTTTACAAGTGTGATGAAAACCCTGCCAATGTTTTGACCTGCTTGCAGTGGTCTCGTATATGAACTCTAAACTTTCCCCAGTCTTTTATAAAGTTCTTGTCTTCTCGATTTCTGAGCTTCCCAGTTCATCTCGCCATTTTGGCATACTCCATCCTCTTGATTTGCCATTCTCCTCTGGTTGTGGTTGACTCTTCCTTTTCTGGGCCGATAGTAATTCCCCTCTCTTCTCTCTACAGCAGCCTTTCTCAACCTGTGGGTCCCCAGATGATTTTGGCCTACAACTCCCATCACCCCTAGCTAGCAAGGCCAGAGCTCAGGGATGATGGGAGTAGTAGTACAACAACATCTGGGGACCCAAGATTGAGAAACATCGCTCTACATCAAGTGCAGGAACAGCCTTCTTGACCATTGGACCCCCTCTTGGTCTTGTCCACTCAATTCATCAAAGCCTCTCTTCAGAGGAGGCCCCTAACTCAACCGAGGGTTCGAGACCCATCGACCACCCTCACTTGGTATACAATTTATAGAATTTCCGTTTTCTAGGACAGAGGCCGCCCATGGCGGAAAGAAGTTTGTGCATGGCTGTACAGTGGTGCCCCGCAAGACGAAAATAATCCGTTCTGCGGGAGCCTTCGTCTTGCAGGGATTTTTGTCTTGCGGAGCTCCGCTATCAGCCGATAAGCTGATAAGCGGTAAAACAGCTGATAAGCGGCTTTTAGGGCTTTTAGCGCTTAGGGGATTAGCGGATAAGTGGCAATTTAGAGATAAGGAGCTTAGCGCCTTTCAGAAAAGGCAAAAAAAAAAAGGGAGACCACGGAAAAAAATTCGTTTTGCGAGTAAGCCCCATAGAAAAAAATGTCTTGCGAAGCAGAAAAATGTCGGAAAGCCCTTTCGTCTTGCGCGTTTTTCGTTTAGCGGGGCATTCGTCTAGCGGGGTACCACTGTACTTGCTGTGTACATCTTGCTCACGTGCTCCTCTTCCTCTCCAGGCGGTGTGGTCCTCATCTCTGGGACAGGCTCCACCTGCAAACTCATCAATCCGGACGGCTCCCAGGTCAGCTGCGGGGGATGGGGCCACATGATGGGCGACGAGGGGTCAGGTGAGGACAGGACGCCTGGTTGGTGGGGTGCTTTGCTCAGGAGATGCTGGGCTCAGGTTCTCTGGGGATGAAGCAAACCACTTGGCTTTACAGAGGGACATCTCAGGAGTGGCGCAGATCTTCCCCAGAACCTCTGGATTGGACCCCATTATCCAGTCTGGGTGGCCAAAAGGGAGCCCAGACGCTTGGAAGGCCTTGCCACGTGGATGGTATCGTTGGGCATCGAAAGGTGTGGCGAGATCTTCAGAGCATGGCTTGGCACCAGAGGTCAATGGTCACACTTGGGAGGCTTCTGGCAATTTTCCATAGGCCTCAGAGCTTCCTTTATAAGCACCTAGAAAAATCCTGCTGGATCAGCCCTGGGGCCCAACAGGGGCCAACCAGATGCCCATTGTGGGGAACCCACAAGCAGAATCTGAGCCTGATAGCTGTGGTTTCCAGCAGCTGAGGTTCAGGATCATTGCTGCCTGTGACTTTGGAGGCAGAACCTCCAATAGCCCTCTCCTCCTCCATGAATTTGTCCAGTCCTCTTTGAAAGCCACCCCGGTTGGTGGCAGGGAGTTCCTTTTTTTTAAAAAAAGAATAATACAGTGGTACCTCAGGTTAAGTACTTAATTCGTTGTGGAGGTCCGTTCTTAACCTGAAACTGTACTTAACCTGAAGCACCACTTTAGCTAATGGGGCCTCCTGCTGCTGCCGCGCCACCGGAGCACAATTTCTGTTCTCATCCTGAAGCAAAGTTCTTAACCCGAGGTAATATTTCTGGGTTAATGGAGTCTGTAACCTGAAGTGTCTGTAACCCAAGGTACACTGTACTTTATTTAGAATTCAACAATAACAAAGGGAAAAAACCACAGTACTTGCTACATCAATTCATTACAATTAACCAACTTTAACAATATATAAATAATAGAAAAATTACACATCACTTTTAACTTACTGAAGTTTTCATATTACAGTTTTATCTCTTTATCTCTTTCTTAACATATCAAAACATATCCCTGTCATCATGGCCATCTGTAGATATACTATCATTTGGACCTGCCACTCATTTATCGTAGGTGTTTTGTCACTTTTCCAGTTTCTTGCAATTAAGATCCTGGGTGCTACCGTTGTATACATAAAAAGTGGTCTCTTTTTTGATTTCTGGTGACATTATTCCCAGGAGGAAGGTTTCAGGTTTTTTCTTAAATGAAAAGTTAAATAGTTTTTTTAATTCATTATAGATGTTATTCCAAAATTCTTTAATGGCTGTGCATTCCCACCACATGTGCATATATGACCCTGTACCATCTTTACACCTCCAGCAAATTGCTGATCTATTTTTATACATCTTTGCGAGTTTTTCTGGAGTGTGCTGGTGGCAGGGAGTTCCATAGCTTAACTCTGCACTTCCTGTTCTCAGTCCTGAATCTTCCCTCATCCCTAGTGCCGGGCGTATAATCTCCTCTTTTGGTGTCTGTAGCTTATTGGATGGCTCACCAGGCAGTGAAGATGGTCTTTGACAGCCTGGACAACCTCGAAACCCCTCCGCACGACATCAGCTACGTCAAGCAAGCCATGTTTGACTACTTCCAGGTAAACTGCCTGTCTAGTGGTCCACCCGTCCACCCCAATTTGTGCTTTTGTTTGACTCATGGTGAGAGTTGGGGGCGCGAGAGGCTGGTCACTGGCTCTGGGATCATGGGAGAGAGATCTCGGGTTGTCGACAAGGGACAAAATATAGACACAGCCCATTGAAACCAGAATCGACTGCATTTTCCAGAAACTGGGATTCCGGAACATTTACTGTCTCCATCTGCGGCAGCAGAGCAGATGTTCAAGAGGCTTGTTTGTGCTCTGAGACATTTTCTGTATTTCTCGGTAGGTCATAAACAGGAGACCTTCCCTCTCCTATGGTGCCCCCTTCCTGGCTCTGCCTCCCCTTTTATCCCCATCCGCCCGTCTGGCACCCTGCCGCTGTTTTGTGCTACAACTCCCAGCCGATATGGTTGTGCCCTGCTGGGGCTGATAGTGGAAAACAGCAGGAGGGCGCCGACTTGGGAAAGGCTGCCTTACATGTTCTTTGTGGCTGCTGGAGCCAGAGAGGAACTTGCTCTGGAATAGTCAAAAACAGGTTCACAGGTGCAACTATCTCTTTTATGGAGCATCCTTGACCGATGCTTTTCCCAGGCTGCAAAGGTAGGCTTGGACGCAAGGTGGGGGAATATTTTTTGGGGGTGGGGGCAGGGAAATCATCTCCAGAGGACTTCTGTGTTTAAGAAGCAGAATTTCAGTAGCAGAATAAATCATGGTGACTGGGCAAAAATACAGTGGTGTTCCAGATTCAGATTTATTTTTCTTCGTAAGTGCAGAGAGTACATGCCCTGCGGATGTCCTCCATCTTCCTCGCTTGCTCCGGGCTGGGGCTGGGTCCGGCCGTTTAATGATTAGCCTCTTTGCTCCCTTTTAAGCACCTGCCAGAGTCCACCTGGCTCATTAGGGTTCTCATGTCATATGACAGCTTTTATGGCTTGTTTCACCTGGCGTGAAAAGAGCCTCTGCATTGTGCTTCCTTCTGCGTTTCCCATTTCCCAAAGTTTCCTGTTTTAGTTAAATAAATTGTTTAAATTGTTCTTAAGAAAATGATTATTGTTCTCCTTCCAATAAGGTACAGCAGAAAAGTTGTCCAAATGTCAACAGTTAACTTATTAAACCTCACAATAATTTCATAATTATCTATGTATTTCTAGTAGTATAACCAAATCAGTATTTTTTTTATAAAACTGTAAAAACTGCTCTGAAAATTTATTACTCCAAAAATGAAACCTTCATCTGGTTGTAAATATTAAGATTATACCAGCAAGAATGAGTCTTTCTGTAAAAAAATATGATTGAAATCAAGTCTTACTGACTAGTGATTTAAATAGTGATTCAAATCCACCTTGGTTGCAATCTTAGCCAAAGATGCGTTAGCTGGGGAAGATTCAGATCAGTATTGGTGCATAGCTTATATGGGGATCCTTTTGGGGGATCCTTCCGAGTCAGAGATCAGGGCAGAAATCATAGATGGCTTGCATGCAACTGAGCTTGTTTTCTCCTGTCCCCGCAGGTGACAGACAGGATGGGGCTCCTGACTCACCTCTACAGAACCTTTGAGAAGTCCAAGTTTGCAGGGTTTTGCCAGAAGCTGGCTGAAGGTAGCTGGGGAGGGTGGGGGGGGGGTGAGCTGACTTGGGGTGTACCTTGCTTCTGAACTTCCCATCACCATCATTTTTTATTTGTATGCCGCCTTTCCCCAGTTAAAAAAGCAATGCTCATGGCGGCTTACAGCACAACATGATTTACATAAGTACAAAGGCCATAAACAATGAATAAACCACGTTAAAAAGATACACAACCAAATGTGAAACAATTTCCACATAAATCAAATCTAAAACTAAGAATACAGCATTAATATCACAGTTTAAAATGACATAGGTAAAAAATAACAGCAATTTAAACAAAAACCGAAACCAAACGGAGCCCTCTCTGCCCAGAGACCTCGGTGGCGTTCAGAGTTATTATTATAATTATTTATTGTGTCTATTTACCGCCCTATACCCGGAGGTCTCAGGGCGGTTCACAGAAAAGATCACAACATATATAGTCAACAACCTAGCACTATTACTCAGTAACAGGACAAAGGAACTCTGTACATGCCCAGTAGCACTGTATTGTTATTTCATGTTGTTGTTATTTAGACTAAGCCTGGGCCCTGGAAACTGTATCTTGCCAAGAACAGAAAGCCATGAATTGTGTGTTAGGTCGCTATCTGTGGGTCACTGGGCAGGGGACAGGAAACAGCCCGCACCACTTCCAGATGCTTAATTCACTGGTTAGTTAGCCTAGGACTTGCCAATCAGAAGGTCAGCAGTTCGAATCCCCGCGACGGGGTGAGCTCCCGTTGGTCGGCCCCTGCTCCTGCCAACCTAGCAGTTCAAAAGCGCGTCAAAGTGCAAGTAGATAAATAGGTACCGCTCTGGCAGGAAGGTAAACGGCGTTTCCGTGCGCTGCTCTGGTTCGCCAGAAGCGGCTTAGTCCTGCTGGCCACATGACCCGGAAGTTGTGCGCCGGCTCCCTCGGCCAAGAAAGCGAGATGAGCACCACAACCCCAGAGTCGGTCACGACTGGACCTAATGGTCAGGGGTCCCTTTACCTTTCAGGTAATCTCTAAAGGAGTATATTGCATTCAATTATGGGGTATCAGAGTTTTTAGGGGGTTAACCAGGCTGGGATAGCAGGCTTGTTGGTTTTTGAATGTCTTATGTAGAATTTTCAATTTCGTTGTTGTGTATGGGACAATGACAATATTGTATCGTAAGGTGGCCACCACAGCATTCAAAGTCTTCACTTATTGGTTCCGCAGGCAACAGGGAGAGCCATGGTCCTGTGGTCCTGTTGTGCTGGCAGAACATAAGAAGACCCTTGTGAGATTAGACCCAGGGCCCCTCTAGTCTGGTGTCTTGTTCTCCCTGTGGCCAAATGGATGCGTCTATCGGGAAACCTGCGGGCAGGATCCTAGCCCCAGAGCAAGTCTCCCCTCCTGCTCTTTCCAGCTCTTTCCTCCGACTGTGGCAGAGCCATCCTGACTTGCAGCCATCCCTGGCCCTTTCCTCTCTGTGCATTTGCCTCATCCTCCTTCAAAGCCTTCTAGGTTGGTCGCCACCTCTGCCTCCTGTGGCAGGGAGTTCCACATTTTAACTATGCACTGCGAGAAGTGTCAGGTGGATGATGGGAGCTGCAGTCCAAATTGGCCAGAGGGCAACAGGTTGGGGAAAGCTTCATTGTTTTTGCGCACTGCTGCAGAATTTATGCTTAGGGCCCTTGTATCTACGGGACCGCCTCTCCTGGTCTGCCCTGCAGAGGACCTTAAGGTCCATGAATAACCATAGTTTAGAGGTCCCAGGCCCTAAGGAAGCCAGACTAACCTCCACCAGGGCCAGGGCCTTCTCAGTGATGGCCCTGACCTGGTGGAACGCTTTGCCTCATGAGACCAGGGCCCTGCAGGATTTAACCTCCTTCGGTCAGGCCTGTAAGACAGAGCTATTCCACCTGGCCTTTAATTTGAATTCAGCCTGATCTTTTATTTCCCTTCTCTTCCCTCCCCCTCCCCTTTTTATGAAGATTACCTGCTCTGAGACCCCACAGCTAATTCTCCCCTGGTCTCCTCACTGGCCCAAGTAGGACCAATTCAGCCAGCCAGCCCTTATTAGATGAGTTTTCCCTAAATTGATTTCTGAACTTTGAATGTTATTGTTAGTCATGATTTTATGCTGCCTTTGCAATTAAGTGTTTTAAATTTGTTGTTAGCCGCCCTGAGCCCGGTTTTTGAACCGGGAAGGGCGGGGTATAAATAAAAAAATATTATTTTTATTATTTTTTATTATTATATGAAGGAAAAATTCTCATTGGTTTGGAAAGGAAATGGCATCCCGGATGCCGGAGACTCGTTTTCCAGCTTTCAGTCTGCCTGGGGCTTCTTGCAGATCTTCCTGTAGGATCTTGAAGATGCCTGAAATAACACTCATTTGACCCAAATGCTTCATGCTTTCAAAGAGGGCGGGCCGTTTTCAGGACCAACACCATTCCTGCGACTGCAATTTGGCTCAGCTGCCTTTAATTCTGGATTTCAAATGGCTGCAAACCCGCCCTGGGACCTCGTGGCGAAGGGTTCATAACGACAACGATTAACTGCCGCAATACGTTTCCTTCTCTCCCAAATCATTTCCGTGCTTGAAACCAGCCAGCTACATTGATCAGCCCTTTCCCAAATTCCCAAGCCACGCTCAATTCAGAAAATACCAACTTTCCCCATGTCTGCGGACAAGGGCTGTTCCTCTTGGTTTGGAAAATCCTCTGGAAAACAATTAATGCAAGCAAAGCCGCTGCTGCGTTTGGTGCTGTGACTTCCGCGGCATCGTTTTCTGATGCTGACCCTGGTTGCCCTTTGGCCAAAGGGAGCAGGCTAGGAGCTGCCCGTTAAATTTCCTGCTGCCCCAAAGGCATCACAGGAACTTTTTAGTGGCGGCCCTCCGAATTCCCCGCTTGGCCCACCAGGAGGGTTCAGAGCAAGCAACCCTGGGGCATGTCGAGGGGTTCACAGCTGCTCTAGGAAGCCGCCAGGCCTGCCCTGAGTTGGGAAAGTCCCAGTGGTCATCTAGACCAGGGGTCGGTAAACTACGGCCCGCGGGGGCTGTTAAACCAGCTCCTGGCCCTTGCTGCCCACTCGGTCAGTCCCCGTGTGGAGCTAAACCGACCCGCCAGCGGAAGTTTGCCGACTCCTATCTAGACCAGGGGTCAGCAAACTTTTTCAACAGGGGGCCAGTCCACTGTCGCTCAGACCTTGTGGGGGGCCGGACTATATTTTTTTGGGGGGGGGGGGGGAATGAACGAATTCCTATGCCCCACAAATAACCCAGAGATGCAGTTTAAATAAAAGGACACATTCTACTCATGTAAAAACAAGCTGATTCCCGGACCATCCGCGGGCCGGATTGAGAAGGCGATTGGGCCGGATCCGGCCTCCGGGCCTTAATTTGCCTACCCATGATCTGGACCAACCCCTGCAGTGCAGCACCAGGGCTGCTTTCCTTAATCTTCCGTACTGATATTCTTTTAGTTGCTTTGTAAGCCACGTTTCTAAAGAAGGGCAAAATCTTTCTCCATGCAGGAGCCAAGGCTGGGGACCCCCTTTGCTGCTACGTTTTCAACAAGGCTGGAGAAGTGTTGGCCCGGCACATCGTAGCTGTGCTGCCAAAAGTTGATCAGGTAAGCTGTGAAAGGAAGGGGCGGCGGGGGGAGGTCAGAGCAGAGGAGTCGGGGGCTGGATCTCCCCAGGACACTGTCACTAAGAGGCTGGCCGGCTGGTCCAGAGAACACTTTGGTCCGTGCAGTTAGAAGCCGCTCGGTGGGCTGCAATCTTGCAGCCCTGGTGTGCTCTGAAAAGCAGTTATAATAGGAAAACTTCCATAATTATTATTATTTAATTATTCTTATTAGTAGTAACAGTACTCCATCCACATGACTGGGTTGCCCCAGCCACTCTGAGCTACTTCTAACATGGTAACAGTGGGGCGACATTCTCCCCCCACCCCCCAAAAAAAATACCTTTGGAGGTAATGCTGCCCCAGCTAGGTTGGTAAAGATGACCACTGCCTGTTGGGTTGGGGTGCCACGCTCCTCTGGGTGGTGTCCAAGTGGGCTTCCTGCCTTGTGGCTTATTTCAAGATTCCAGTTCTGTCCTGACCAAGGGGATAGAGTCATACAATTGTAGGGTTGGAAGGGACCCAAGGGTCATCTAGCTCAACCCCCCCATGCAGGAATCTCAGGATAACCGGCATGCGCACCTAAAGATGCCAGTGTAGTTATTTGTATAGATGCCTTTGTCTTATCTCGCCTGGAAACCTGAAACCGCAGAGGGAATTGTAGAATTGGAAGGGACCCCCGAAGGTCATCCAGTCCAACCCCCTGCTATGCAGAGTCAGGGGTGCTTCTCTCTGGGTTTCCAGAGGGCACCTGCCACACATTCCCAGAGGCACCTTACTCTGCTGGCGTGCTGGGCAGCCACTTTGCTGCAGGTTTGGGCAGTCCCAGGATGGGAGCCTTCCTGGGAAAGGCCCTGCGTGCAGGAAAGGGGCGTGTGTGGGATGTGAAACACATGAGCAGTCAAGTACAACATTCCTAGAGTGAACATGTTTACACATGGGGAGGAATGTTTGTCCAGCCAGCAGGTAAACTTCCTGTTTCCTTCTGGGCTGGGACAGACTTCCTCTGCATGTGACTAGAGGTGGGCGTGGCCTCACCTGTGCAGGTAATGACAAAAGCACAGGACAAGGCAGCCATCTCTCTCTTTGACTACATGCATCAAAGAAGCAACATCTGCTTAGCCAAATATGCTCTTTTGGCCTCCAGCCAAGAGAGGACAAAGGGACTGTCTCCTTATGAGATAATTTCCAGGTGTATGTTACTTTTCTAAGCTAAGTCTGCCTTCTGGGATCCGACTGTGAACAGAATGTGTGTGCTGGTCCCGGGGGGGTGGGGGAGGTACTATTACCGTAGCCTAAGTTCAGTCCAGAGTCATAAGCCGGATAGACGATCACAAGATGAGACGCGAGGTCCGAAACAGGGAGCCGGGCGGAGAACAGGGGCGCTGGTAGGGCAGAAGCAGGAAGCCGGGCGAGGAACAGGAACACCGGAGAGCAGGAAGCCGGGTGAGGGACAGGAACACCGGAGAGCAGGGAGCCGGGCGAGGAACAGGAACACCGGAGAGTCAGGAGTAGGAAGCCGGGCGAGGAACAGGCACACTGGAAATGCAGATCTAGGACTGGGTAAGAGAAGGTACTCCACAACGACGTTGCTCCCGCAACCTGGGACCGGGCTGACTGACCTTTATCTTCTTCTAAGGCCAGGGGTGGTCCCGGCCCCCAGGAGCCCTGCCTCTCTTGGCCTTAAGGCGAGCACTCCTCCTGGGAGACACCAGTTCCCTTCGCCTCTCTGCCCTAAGCCTCTGCAGTTCAGGAGAGGCCGAAGGGTTACTGGGCCCCAGGGGAGGCTCACCTGTAGACACTGAGTCCTCAAGCACCTCTGGGGCCAGAATGGTTTCACCTGGTACCTGCTCCTGAGGAACTGTCACAGGTGCAGGCTCCTCAGAATCTAGGCTTTGCCCCAGTTCAGCCGGCCCTGGAGGCGGGGACTCCTGTGCCGGCTGGGATTCCTCCGGTTCACTCTCAGACTCGGAATCCCAGGCCATCACAATGTGAGTAAACTCTTTTTATACTTTCATAGAAGACTGTGTTGTGTCTTACCTTTTATGAGGGAATAAGGGGGAAATACCAGAACAGTTATTATAGAGGCTTTAGCGAGCCTGAGCAAACGCATCCGCTGTGAGTTTAGAAGGGGGAATGTTACTCTGCTAAATTGTGGAACTTGTTAACACAAGTTGGAAAAGGATATAATCAGACAATATATCCTCTCCTGCATCCCTGAGCAGGGGATAGGAAATAAATGTCAGAAATGAATCCTCTGAGGCTCTTTTGTGTCCTTTCTCCTCCCTGCCAGAGTCTATTCCTAGGAGACCTGGGGCTGCCCATCGTTTGCGTCGGATCGGTGTGGAACAGCTGGGAAATGCTGAAAGGAGGTGAGCGGCTGTCGGGGATGAAGGCAGATGAGAGTCGCACACCTCTTTGGCAAGGCCGGGGATGTTTTGCTGCAAAGAGTGTTGTGGAATTGGAGTTGGAAGGGACCCGAGGGTCATCTAGTCCAACCCCCTGCGATACGGGAATCACAGCACCTGTGCTGCCTCTCATTTGCCTGCGTGGAGTGCCCATCTGGGTACCGAATTAGCACCCGGTAGGGCGGGTGGCACTGTGGTCTAAACCACTGAGCCTCTTGGGCTAGCCAATCAGAAGGTTGGCGGTTCGAATCCCCGCGAGGGGGTGAGCTCCTGTTGCTCGGTCCCTGCTCCTGCCAACCTAGCAGTTCAAAAGCACGTCCAAGTGCAAGTAGATAAATAGGTACCGCTCTGGTGCGAAGGTAAACGGCATTTCCGTGCGCTGCTCTGGTTCGCCAGAAGCGGCTTAGTCCTGCTGGCCACATGACCCGGAAGCTGTACGCCGGCTCCCTCGGCCAATAAAGCGAGATGAGCGCCGCAACCCCAGAGTCGTCCGCGACTGGACCTTATGGTCAGGGGTCCCTTTACCTTTAGGGATTGGTGTCCTCCGAATGACCGTTCCCTGCCTCTTTTCCTCTCCCAGGCTTCATCCGGGTCCTCGACCAGGCACACAGAGAGCAGCCCGGCAGCGCCTTCTCCAAGTTCAGCCTCCTGAAGCTGAAGCAGTCCTCGGCACTGGGAGGGGCTAGCCTGGGGGCCAAGCACATTGGCCAAGCCCTCCCCCTGGACTACGCAGCCAACGTGAATGTCTTCTACACACACTCCTTTGCCTAGAGGTGCAGGATGCTCCCCACCCCATGACCTGACCTGCTCTTTCTCGTTCTCTCTTTCTCTCCATGTCACGGACCTGTTTTTTAAATGTTCAAAGACTGCCTGTTCTGCTTCGGAAGGACGTTTTTGTAGGGGCATGTTTCGTAATGTTCATTAAAAAAAGAAAAAAAGCAAGACCACCAAACTGCCGTGTTTTTGGTATGGTGGGCTGTGTGTTGTCATTCAGCCTGTTTTGTCGGCAACAAGCACCTGGCTGCGTCATGGAAGTTCACCTAGTGAGTTGCTGATGAAATTCCTCTCCTCCAAGTTGCCCAGAACACAGAGAGGGGCTCCTCTTTGCGGTTGGGATAGCAGACCCCTACGGCAGAGCTTTCCAAACCTGTCATGTTGGTGACACATCTCTTTAGACCTGCATCATTTCACGACACAGTAATTCACTTTTACTAGCAAAAACCTGGAGGTTAAACTGACCCCTTTCCAGCCCCAGGACAGCAAGGAGCATTTGTGTGACAAACCTACACACAGCAGCCACAACACACTGATGTGTCCGTAACACAGAGTTTGGTAAGCTCTGCCCTACTGATTTGGGCTTTGACAAGGCTGGGGCAGGTTTCCATAGGAGCAGGCTGAGAAACCAGCACCTCGTTTCAGGCTTCAGATACAAAGATTTGGCTTTCGTATTTGCAAAAGCCCAAGTGCTCTCCTGCATAAAGATGCTGTCATTGTGGGACGGATAGTTCGTGAGCCAGTTTAGCCGTTTGGGGATGGTCAATAATTGTCATGTTTCAGGTCACGAGTCTCTCCTGAAGATGCTCACCAACCTAATGGCTTTGAAGGAGCATTAGGTCCAACTGTGAGGGCCTTCTGGCTGTTCCCTCATTTTGAGAAGTGAAGTTACTGGGAACCAGGCAGAGGGCCTTCGCCCTGTGGAACGCTCTCCCGTCAAATGTCAAGGAAATAAAAAACTAGCTGACTTTTAGAAGGCAGCCCTGTTTAGGGAAGTTTTTGATGTTTCACTGTGTTCTTTTATATTTTGTTGGAAGCCAGCAAAAGTAGCTGTGACAACTCAGTCAGGCGCATGGGGTACAAATATAAGAAGAAAAAGAATTTGGATTTGATATCCCGCTTTATCACTACCCGAAGGAGTCTCAAAGCGGCTAACATTCTCCTTTCCCTTCATCCCCCACAACAAACACTCTGTGAGGTGAGTGGGGCTGAGAGACTTCAGGGAAGTGTGACTAGCCCAAGGTCACCCAGCAGCTGCATGTGGAGGAGCAGAGACGCGAACCTGGTTCCCCAAATTACGAGACTACCGCTCTTAACCACTACACCACACTGGCACAATTAACTAATATTAAATAATTATAAAAGAGGAATGGACAAATTCATGGAGGGCTATTACTGATGGCTCCTAGCCACAATGGCTGTGCTCTGCCTCCATGTTTGGAGGCTGCAATGCTTCTGAGTCCCAGTTGCTGGAAAACACAGGTGGAGTGAGATGCTCTTGGGCTGAAATCCTGCTTGCTGGTTTCCCAGAGTCATCTGCTTGGCCGCTGTGAGAACAGGATGCTAGACTAGATGGGCCCTTGCCCGGATCCAGTATGCTCTCCTTAAGTTCATGTGCAAGTGTTACAGGGTAGTCCTTATGGTAGACAGAGAAATGTGCAAAAGTCCTACTCTATATCCTGACCTCTTAACACCCTCCCCCCAAAAAACCTTATTCCAATGCCCATCATTCTCCACGTTCCTTGGAGCCTGGACTTCCTCTTTCATGAGATGGTACGAAGGAGAAACCAGCCTCTTCCGCCACCACCACCACGTTTTTATCCATCGCCACCTGCTCCCCTCTCCCATCGGGGAGTGGCAGGCTCCGTCAGGAAGCCCCTCTGCCGAAATTAGAAAGAACTCTGCATCACACCCAGCTCAAAACCAATTTATTTTAAGAATGCATTGTTTTAAAAATGGACAGAACATAATTGCAAAGACTTCCTCAGAAAGAAACCAGAGATTGCAAGGGGGGGGGGGGGAAAAGGGGGGGGGGGAATGGGGGAAGAGTGGATATGGCCCCACACATCTGCTCTGTCCAATTATACTGCTGATTATTTAAATAAGCAAGCCTGAAAAGTGGCTTTGAAGAAATCTGGATCATGGAGAACTTGCCCATCTCCTCCTTTTTAAAAAAGTCTCCAAGACCAAGAGCAGAGCCAGCTGCCTCTGCCCCCTCTACAAATGCCAAATGCAGGCAGTTAAGGGCAAATGGACAGGTGACCACTGAAAGCCAGGCTGGCCTCTGCCCCTCACAAGAGTTTGGGGTGGAGAACTCTTTACTCTGCACATGCGTCAAGAAGTCAGGTAGCTGTGCAAGACAAGCTGCTCCAAAGTGGATTGACACTTGATATGCCTTTGCAATTGGGAATCCATAGGAAGAATCTGGGGAAGGGATCCTGACGTACATACAGCTCCATGGTTAAGCTGCATTTTCACTTGCAACTGCAAGAGCACAGGCTCCCGGCTGGATCCCTTCTGTCAGTCTTGCCCCCCCCCCAAAGTCAGACTTGGTGGGGCACCCTATGCATTCAACAGGAACCAGATTTTAAACGGGGAGGAGAGGGGCAAGCTGGCCGCCCTCCTTGGCAGTGAAGGTCTCTGCCCCACCATCTCCTGGCAGCTTGCTTTGGGGACCTGGGTTCAGACTGGCTGAACTGCAGCTGTCCCACAAGCCCATGGGGGGTGTTCTTCCCATGGCCCCCAAGAAAGCAAGAGGGCTAAGCAAAGGGGCTCATGAACTGGGCTAGCTGAGCTGGCAATGCTGATGGAAAACTGCTCCCCCCCTTTTTTTTGCAGATGAAGCTAGGTGTGTTCATGCTGTAAAAATCCCCCCAGCAACTCCAGAATATTCCCTCACCATTTTTTCCTCCATGGGGGAGCCCTGGAAAGAGACAAAACTTGGATAAAAAGACCTCTGGCAGTAGGGGTGGGGTGAGATAGGGAAGTTTTCTCAGCTCCTGCCTAGCTCTCCTTCCCTGCTCTCCCAGGTAAGATGCAGAGCATGGTCTTGCCTTGGGTCTTTTGCTGAAGGTGGTGGCAGATACTGGACAACCCTGAAGCCCAGAGGTTGGGGAGAAGCTCCTTCTGTGCTGTTGGATGTTCCTGGATTTTTGCAAGCTGTTTAGGGCCCGTTCGGCTGGTGTGGCCCACCTGTTCTTTCTGGTCTGCAGACAAGCCCAAATGCAGCTCCCCAAATTTCTCAGCAGCAAGGATGTTGAGGGAACTGGGCCCAGTTGGAGAGAAGAGACAAACCTGCCAGGATCAGAAACCCCTCTGCCAAAGGCTCCTGGGCAGGAGCAGCAAAGAGCCCAAAGCCTCCCTCCTCAGGGGATGAGAGGTCCTTTGTTTGCATTGGATCAAACAGCTGCCAGGTGGAGAAAATGTACCCTGTCGTTCCTGATTATGATTATTTTAGTTGGGGGCCGAAGCAGGGAGGAGGAGGAGGATAGGAAAGCTGAGAGAGAAAAACAGTGATGCAGAAGACCAGGAAATGGTTCATCGTGCCTCAACAACTCTGTGGACGTCCTGGGACCCCTCTGCCTCCTCAGCGGGAGGCCACGTGTTTGCAAATGGAGCGAGCCAACTCCCCCAAGCCCTCAGGCTCCCCTGCCTTCAAGACCCAAGAGGGGTTTGGTGGTGGGAGAGGTCACTTTGCAGGCTGAGGCCCACACCAAGCTGCAACCCCACCTGCTGGAATCACAACCGGCCTGAGCGAGAGAGGGCAAGAGGAAGGGAGGTGCTCCAAAGCCAGGCGGAAGAGGAGAAGCAGAAGCAGCGGGCTGGCTGGCGGCAGAGCTGGCCTGCCCAGCTTGAGAACTTCCACCAAGGAGAGAGAGACGTCCGGGGGGCCTTTCCCCGCCACGCAGCAGGGCCTGCAAAGTGTCCAAAGCATGCCCAGCCAAGGGGCTGCCCAGTGGGGAGGAGGAGGAGGCGGATGGGCGGGCAGGAGACCCTGCTGGCGGTCAGGCTAGGCTGGCTGCTGTTAAACAGGAAAAGGTGAGAGGGGGGAAAAACAAGAAAAACCAAGGAGGTGCCCCGTCTGGATCTGTGCTGAGTCCCGTGGTGGGCATTCCTTCTCGTCAGTTTGTCTCAAAGTGTCCCGACGCAGCAAGAAAAAAGAGGGATGAAGTAGCGTAAAGAGTCCCACCGATTCGCCCACCAGGAGTCTATTTGCCCCACCGCTGCTTGCGGGTCCCGCTGCCCCACCCCCACCCCCCACCCCCATCCAGGGCAAAAAGAAATTGTCTTTGCAAGAAGGTTCAGTACTTCACTCCGGGGACAAACTCCTTGGCGTCGGGGTTTAAGGTGCTTTTGCTCTGAAAGGGAGAAGGGGGGAAGAGAGGTCAGTTAGTTGCAGGCAGGAAAGAACAACCCCCCCCCCCAGGTTGCTCCTCGGCTTTTAACTGGCTTTCCCTCCTCACCCCCACCTGTCCTTCCGTTCAGGGATGCAAATGGCCCATTTCCCTCTCCCGAGAGCTCACTCTCTTCCTGCCCACATCAAATGCTCCATAACTTAAAAGTTTAGATCACTGTTATTTGTTGAAGTTAAGAGCCGTAACAAAATGAGGGAAACAGACTGAAAAATGATAAAAGCAGAATGTGCTTAAGCCAGAAAAGAGGTGGCAATTCCATCACCAACCCAGGACACATTTTACTTTGGAAAGTGGCTCAGAATACTGGGCCCCGTGTGGGTGGTGGGTCATTTATTACTAGTTTATAGAGACGGACAGGCGGATGAGAAGGAGCACCCCAGCCCCAAGGGAGCTCAGGGAAGACCAGTTGGGGAAATGGCTGGATTTCAGGACCTCCTTGATTTTCACTGGGCCAGAAAAGTGTGCCTGAGAGCAAGGGAGTCCACTGCCTCCAGTACAACAACTTGGGGGACGGGTAGGGGTCCCCACTCCAAGATCATGGTGGTATAACAAACCCTGGCAGGGCTCCCCAAACCCCTGTAACCTTCCAAAGCAGGAGCTGAAGAGAGACCAGGATTTCTGCTCCCTTCCCCATCATTGCACAAGGGCTCTTCTCTTGGTACTTGCATCCCCTCCCTGCCCTTTCTTCTAATACTAACTGGCTGAAGTTCTCATCTCTTGGGCTGTTCCCCATTTCTATGCCCTTTCAATAACCCCTTCCTCCCTGCTTACTCCTCCCTGCGTGCCTCCCATGTTGAGGTATTGATATCTCAGTTTCCTGGCCTGATCCGGCCAGATTTTCTCATAAAATTGTCCATAAAAACAGTTTTAAAATGACAGGTATTGATAGCAGCTGCTGCCCCTCTGATTGCGGATGGATTCTAAAATGTGGGAGCACCGAGGAAGATTCTGCCCACCTTTTTTCTCCCTCTTCACATCCCTGCCCCTAATCTGTGACCGACCAACAGAGCCAGGTCCCCATGCCCACTTCCAGCCCCTGTCCCAGGGCTTACCAAAATGTCTTCCGATACGTGGCTGTGGGTGTTGTCGTTGACCGAGAGCCCGTTCAGCTGCTGTTGAAGCTGCCCAATGCCCTGGGGCAGGTCACGGGACGGGATGAACCAATCCTGGTCCTCTTCATCCAGCATCTCCTGGAAGCAGCGGTCGAGGAATTCCTGCTCCTGAAGCTCCTCCTCCACCTGGCCAGGAAGCAGATCCACAAGGGAGGGTCACATAGGAAAAGATGTACCTCCAACTGCTTGTCATCCTGTCAAAGTTACTGCACCAACCCCAAAGTAGTATTTATTTATACAATCCCTTCCTTCCATCATGGAACCCAGGGCAGCAACACGGGGGGCCATACAGAGCCGCTTAGCTTCAGCAACATGGAGGCATCAACGGCCTTCGGACCATGGCCTGGGATTCCTCCCCGGCTCGCCAATGTCGGCTGCCCTTGAGAAGCGCCACAAAAAGGTATGCAGCTTGGAGAAACCTGATGCAAACACGGAGGGCAGCTCCTGGCTAGCCCCTGCTCTTCCAGATACTCAACCTCACCTGGCTTTTCCCTTGTCAGTCACGAATTGCCAATGGCAGGCCTCTCCCCTTCTTTGTCTGACCGATTTTAAAGCCATCTAAGCGAGTGGCTGCCATTTCGCAATGAATTAATTCTGCACTCTTTTTTTAAAAAACAATGCAAAACTTTGGTTTAGCTTATTCCCCCCCCCAAATATCTTTATTGAAACTTAACATATATACTGTACATACTAAACAAAATTCCCAATGATTCCCTCACATAAAATATCTAAATTACAACAGCTACTTAATTATAAAACCCACCTCCCACCCTCTACTTCCCTCCACAGCAATTCAATTTCTTTATATTTCTACCTTTCCCCCTTGCATTCTATAATAAATTATTTTTGTTACATTCTGATTTTTCCTTCTTTCTTTATTGGTTTTGTTACTGCTTACATTTTTTTATTCTAAGCCTATTAGCACGTTATTTTTAGAACAATATTTTGACATAATAATCTTCGAAATACTTCCACTCCATTCTTAACTTTTGATTTGATTGGTATCTTATAACTGAAGTTAATTTTGCCAATTCTATAAACTCACTTAATTTAGAAATCCACTCTTCCTTTCTTGGTGTGTCCTGAGATTTCCATTTAGTGGCAATTACTACCCTGGCAGCTGTTGTTGCATATAAAAAGATTGTTTTTTTTCCATATGTGGTATGTCTTTGCCCACCAAGCCTAACAGATAAGCTCCGGGATTTTTTATCAAGGGGGTCTTTGAGGGACTCTCCTCTCTCAGTGGATAGGAGCACATTGTTAAACTACAGAACTTGCTCCACAGGAGGCAGGGAGGGCCACCAACTCGGATGGCTTTAAGAGAGGATTAGAGAAATTAATGGAGGAGGAGGAGAGGGCTGTGCTCTGCCTCACCGTGAGGGGCGGCAATGCTTCTGAATGCCAGTTCCTGGAAACCCCAGAAGGGGAGAGGGCTCTGTTGCTCGGATCCAATTTCCCATAATGGGCATCTGGTAGGCCACTGTGAGAATGGGATGCTGAACCACATGAGTCACGGGCCTGATCAAGCAGGGCTCTTCTTATGTGCTTATGTTGCCCTCCAGCTGTTTTCTACTATAGCATGGGCTGTGCTGACTGGACGACACCAGCTTGGGGAAGGCTGTTCCAGGATTAAAGGTGAAGGGACCCCTGACCATTAGGTCCAGTCATGACTGACTCTGGGGTTGCGGCGCTCATCTCGCTTTATTGGCCGAGGGAGCCGGCGTACAGCTTCCAGGTCATGTGGCCAGCATGACTAAGCCGCTTCTGGCGAACCAGAGCAGCGCACGGAAACGCCGTTTACCTTCCCGCCGGAGCGGTACCTATTTATCTACTTGCACTTTGATGTGTTTTCGAACTGCTAGGTTGGCAGGAGCAGGGACCGAGCAACGGGAGCTCACCCCATCGCAGGGATTTGAACCGCCAACCTTCTGATCTAGCAAGTCCTAGGCTCTGTGGTTTAACCCACAGCGCCACCCGCGTCCCTGTTCCAGGATTAGGAGGGAAGAAAAAGATTTCCATCCACTCCTCCCACGACATTCTCAATATTATTTGGAGGGTGAGCAGCGATGCACACAGTATTGTGTTTTAAAGTATGGCCACTCCACAGATGCACTGTGTGGCGTTCTGGCAGCCATCCCTTCATCTACAATGCCTTTCTCTAATCCTTCCTTCTGCACAGCGCAATCCATCTCTTCATTAAGTTTCACTCATCAAAGTCCGGAAGTCTTCGGGGCTGCCAAGCCAAGGTTTTCACAGACACTTGTGTGTGAGCTCTAGCCTCTCAGTGGAGCCCATTAAAACAAGGAAAAAAGGCCAGAGACACCCTGACCCTTCCCTTCCCAATCATGTCAACCTTCAAATCGCCAAGCCGGGCAAGAGCAAGCTCAGATTTCACGTCTCGTCAGCCCAACTGCAGGTGGTGCTGTACTTCAAGCTGGCGCACGGTGGCACTTGGGACCCACGGCTGGCATTCGTCCCCAAGAGGATGGAGAATGGAATTGGCACCGGCCCCAACAACACTGCAATTTTCCCGACATGTGCTTAATACAGACATCACAGCAAGCACTAAACACCCCACCCCACCCGGGAACTAATCCTGCATTAGGGGGCATTGTAACACAACCTTCCATGCATGTGTCTGACATTCAGCTGGGGGAAAGACAGAGACAGGCAGGTGACAACCAGCAGTCAAATGCAGACTTAGCTGTGGATTCACTGGGCTGCTGCCTCCCTCCCCTCTCTTCATTACTATTAATCTCCAATCTTACAGCCATGTACTGAAGGCTAGAAGGCCTCTTGGCTGGGATCATGTGACATTTGGCTGTTCTGCAGGATGCAGCCCCTAACATGCTACTAGTAGTGAGTTAAACAGCCGCTGCCTTCTATGGCTACCTTAATTTAGGATTTTTTCCTTCCAGTAGCACCTTAAAGACCAACTAAGTTAGTTCTTGGTATGAGCTTTCGTGTGCATGCACACTTCTTCAGATACACAGTTTTTTTGTTTTGACTATGGCAGACCAACATGGCTACCTATCTGTAACTTAATTTAGGATATTATGCCTGGACACTAGAGCAGGCTTCCTCAACCTCAAACCTCCAGATGTTTTGAAACTACAATTCCCAGCATCCCTGACCACTGGTCCTGCTAGCTAGGGATCATGGGAGTTGTAGGCCAAAAACATCTGGAGGGCAGAGGTTGAGGAAGCCTGCACTAGAGAGTCTTCCCAACTGACTTGGGAGGAAAACTCCCTAGACAAAATGGCACGGCCATTTGACTGCCAATTTGCTGCAGAAATCAATGTGTTTCTTGTTTTCCAATGTTATTAATGCCGCTGTATTGCTGCAGCCACAGCTTTAATTTATTGTTATACCGCTCCGTTAGGTGAATGGGCATGACAAACACCGTTTCCTATAAGCAGGTGGTTAGGGAGTGTTTTTTGTCCCGCTCTTAAAACGCTAATTAATGCCTGTGGTCACCCAGTGAAGGTGCATGTTGGAAAATTCAGACTAGCTGTGATTCTTGCATTACAGGAGATGCAACCAGATGACCCTCTGGGTCCCTTCCAAAACTCTAACTCTATGACACAAAGGAATACCTCCTTCACAAAGCCAAACTCTGACATGAGCTACTGCACAGTGTAATAACGGCCACCGACTTGGATGGTTCTGATAAACTCACGGAGGATCCGGCGGTGAATGGCTGCTTGCCGCACCCCCCAGTATGCCCATATATTTGAGTTGCTGGGAAACAAGGGTGGGAGAAAAGGGGGCTGCTATCGTGCTCCTGTCCCGCTTGTGGGCTTTCCAGAGGCACCTGGCAGGCCAGAGGGAAACAGGATGCCGGGTGAGCAGGACCTTTAGCCTGACTTAGCCGCACGGCTCTTACGTCCTCATTCCAGGTGCTTCCTCCCCACTCAAAGCCCAAACCAGGGAACACAGTTAAAGACCAAGGAGGACTAGGAACATGGTTTCTCAAGCCTCAACTCAGATTGTATGTTGGACAGTGGGTGAAATGCACAGGCCCCAGCCATGGCCAACCGGTCAAGGCCTCCTGGCCACCACCAATTGTTCCACACAAGGAGGGCCCAACACAGCCTTGAGCAACCTGGCGCTCACCAGACGTTTTGGATCACAACTCCCATCAGCCCCAGCCAGCAGGACCATCCTTTTGTATTTGTTACTTATTCAATGCATTTCTAAGTTGCTTTAGACGAAAAGAATACCTCTCAGTAAAGATGATGAAGCACAGAAATCAAGTAGAAGCAAAATTAAAAAGCATCGTGCAGTGCAAAACCCCTCAAATGCTCACCCAACAGCACAGTAAGAAGGAAAATGCCTGGCCCACCCTATTAAAAGATGAGCAGCACAACAGAGATGAACAGAATACTGTAGAATTGGAAGGGACCAGAAGGGTCATCTAGTCCAACCCCCTGCAATGCAGGAATCTCTTGCCCAACATGGGACTTGAACCCATGACCCTGAGATTAGGAGTCTCATGCTCTACTACTGAGCCCAAGGTCTAAATAAACATGTCTTAGGCTGGCGCCTAAAAACGAAGCATGATGGTGCCAGGCAAGATTACTCAGGGACAGCATTCCTCAAGGATGTGCATGTCGCCCATTGAAAAGGCCTGTTTTTGTGTTGCCCCTTTTTACTCTTCCTGGGGATGAGGCAGATGGCGAAGGGCCTCCAATGAAGGCTGCAGGGTCTGAGTCAGTTCAGGTGGGGGAGACTGTCCTCCAGGGGTTGGGATCCTGAGCCGCATAAGGCTGATGTAGTCCAAACAGCTGGAGATACGGTTCAAACCATTGGGAAGGCCTCAGACTGGGGAGGACTAGTTTCACACTTCCTGACAAACAGTACCCCGGACCCCAGCTCCCCTTCTGCTTGTGAAGCTCAGTTGCATTTGCAAGCAGGGAAGTCCCAGCCGGCAAATCCCACGGCTTTTGTGGCTTTCATTTGCACCAGCCACAGAGCGGCCTCTCCTGGACCAGGGACACTTCCTTCATCCCAGCAGCTGTCACAATGCAGGCATGCCAAGAAGCCCTTGAGAGGCCAACTTCTCATGGCTGCAGCATTTCTCACTGCACACGGAATGCTTGACAATCCCTCCACCTTCACAACCACTTTGTGGGTCAGGTTCCCCTATGGGCAACAGAGTGAGCAACTAGCCCAAAGCCAGCCAGCCAGCCCACCCACTCAGTTTAGGAGCCCAGCTTAAAGTTCAGCCAGACCCTGTGCCACAGGGACACGCCTGGCCTCTCCGCACTTCCATGCATGCCTCCATCCTGGGGCTTCTCCACTTCCCCAGAACGTCCTGCCTTTGTACTCTTTCAAAAGGAGGAGAACGAATGTCTCCCTGATGACTCTGGCTTGCCCTGCCCACAGAGAACATTTTGCAGGAGCTGCCATCCTCCTTCCTCACTGGTCCTGCTGCAAGCCTTCCTATCTGCTTCTGGGCCCCACCCAGAGGCTGCCCTCCCAAACAGAAGAGGCTCAGTACTGATTCAACTGGCTCCAGGAAAGCAGCAGGGCTGGTCTGCTCACCCCCAAGAAGGAAGGGTTTCGGATTTCTTGTTTTCGGCTGAAGCCGCCTCCTCTGCCAATGAGACCCTCGGAAGGCAGGCGGGGCTTCTCCTGTCATCCCTGAGCAAGATTCCTTCCTGCTGCGGAGGCTTTCCTCGCACACTGCCACATCGCAAGCTTGGCAGCTGGACAGAGGCCCCGAGAAGACAGGAAGCAGCAAAACCGCCCCGCCAAGGCTTGGAGCGCAGCAGGCTAAGCAGTTCCAGACCTCCCAGAGCAGAAGGGAGATGCCGAGAGCAGCTGAGATAAGAACCAGGGAGCTTCAGCCGTAAGGTCTGAGGGCTCAGCTCTCACCAAAGCCGCCCCCCAGCTCATCCTCAATGGTCAAGTACAAAGGGAGTACAGAGGCAGGAATATAGGGAGCTGCGTTGCAGCAGCTCTGCCCCCCTGATCCAGGTAGCCTTGTACTGCCAACTGTTCTCCTGGGCCTCAGGTGGAAAAGAGCTTCCCTATCACCTGCCAGCTGAACCTTCCTGCTGGAGATGCTGGCAGAGATTGAACTCGGGACCCACTAGAGGCCCATTCCGCCAGACTGCCTAAGCGGGAGAGAGATGGGAAGCAACGGGGCTCATTTAATGTGCTCTACTGGAGGCCCACCTCCATCAAGCACCTCCCTGCCCCTGAACTGTGCCAAGCTGGTCACTGGAGGAGCAACTGTTCAGAAATTGGTGCCCGAGTCTTTATTTTCCTCTTCCCTTCCTGTCCCTTTCGCCTTGCGTGTCAGGTTTCTTTTCAGATCATGAGCCTGTGTGTAGCGTCTGTCTTGACTACACGTAAGCCGCTCAGGGAGCCTTCTGGGCACAAATGCAATAAATAGAGTTTGCCCTGCCCCATTCAGCTATGGTCCTCTCCAAGGCGCTTCCTCAGCAGGGATGGAGTGGGCAAGGGAAGGGAGCCAAGGTGGCCAGGGAGGAAAAGCAGCCGGGGAGGGGAGAGGCAAGGACAGAGACAGACCCAAGGACTCTGGCAACAGATGCAGGGAAGAGGAGCATGCATCCTAAAGAGAAGTGGCGGTAAGCTGCCTCCTACAGCCCAGCCTTTGCAGCAGCTCTGCCCTTGAAGAGGTATTGAGAAGTGCAGCGAATGCTCCATGCTGAGGAGCTCGTCCTGCCTGTTTGGCAACTGCTGTGCTGGCAGCTGCTGGGCCTTCTCCAGGCGGAATTCAAGGCACTTCTGCTTACCTTTCAAGCCCCTTGTGGCCTTGGAGCCAGTGGGGGGGGGCACCGCTGCCTCTTCCTGTGGGAGCTCCTACGGCAGCTACAGGCCGAGCCCAAGAGGCGGCCAGAACTTGGGACTGCCAGGAGAGGGGCCTTGAGGCCAGTAGCCCAAAAGCTCTGGGCTGCCGTCCTGGAGGAGGCACGGCACCACTCCTTTCTCCTCTGTTTTTGAGAAAGCATTCATCTGTTGGGCAGTCGTTCCCCTGGTTTTTAATGCTGCTGGATTTTACTGAGTCCTGCCATTTCTAAAGTTTGCAATCGGAAGCCACCTCAAGGGTAGAAAAAGTGGGTTGAAGATAATCTAAAATGAATAGATTCATAAAGACCAAATTCCTAGCTGTCGTGCAGCCACAGAGGCAGGTGGAGGCTTGCCATCAGAGAGATGAGGGAGAGACTGGGGCTTCCTGAAAGATCAGGAATGGACGTTTTAGTGCCCCCAAAATCTCCTTTCTCCTCCCCTCCGACGTCTCCTGTGCCCTCTCCTTCTTACTTCCCTCCTTCCGCCATTTGTCAGCCTGGTCTTTACCCAAAGATAAAGTTCTTTCAAAGAAGCTTAAACACACCCCTTGATTAAAGCCACATTTTAGTGGTATGATTTTATTTTTTTTAAGGTAGGCAACTCTCTTTCTATTACTAATGCAGGTGAAGGAGAGCCACTTGCCCAAGGCTGAGGTGAGGTTCTAATGGCAGACTTCCTGCCTCCCATGGCACTTCTATAGACAGGGCTAGACTCTTGCTCAACATGGGAGTTACAGAACTCCCTCCCACAGGAAGCAGTGATGGCCACATATTTAGATGGGTTTAAAAGAGGATTAGACAAATCCGTGGAGGAGAGGGCCAGAAATGGCTACTAGCCATGACAGCTTTCCTCTGCCTCCACAGCTGTAATATTTCCAAATACCAGTTGCTGGAAGCCACAGAAGGGAAGAGTGTTCTTGTCCTTGAATGCTGCTTGTGGGTTTCACAGAAGAGGCATCTTGGTTGGCCACCCTGAGAACAGGATGCTGGACTAGTTCTTATGGAAAGTCATAAACACCAACCCCCTGTCCTATCCAGAGTGTAGGCTGCCCCAACCTGTGAGCGAGGACGACACAAAGCAGGCGGCCAGCCCAAGCATCTATTTTTAAGTGATTTCTGATTTTCTAATGGTGTTTTGTACTCTACTGGCATTTCGCTTCTCATAATCCCTGTAGGCTGCCCCATAAAAACTGGCCCATAAACCGCGTACCAAGGAACAGACTGGAGAGTCAGCAACTGCAGCAAGCCCCTTGACTGCCTCACCTGCCGGTTGAAGTCCTCTTCGTTCTCCATCCACATGTACTCGGCAAAGGGGTTGTTCTCCTTCTCATCGTGCCCGTTCACTACCTGGTCCTCCTTGGATTTTGCAGGGGTGGTGGCAGTCGTGGTCGTGTTTGCCACGCTGGAACCATTCATCATTACGGAATCTGAGAAGGGAAGACGAAAAATGCGTTAGGAATAGGAAAAAGAATAGGGGACACTTTCACAGCTCAGGAGCCAGCAGCAGATGCCCCCCCCCCCGCAGTATAATGGCCATGGTGCTTCATGCGTCACCCCTCACAGAAATACTGCCTAGGGATTGAGAATTTCTGAAAGCTTGGATGTCTGGGAAGAAGAGATTTCTCCTGTTCCTGGGCAGAAAGAAGAGAACCTCTGCTGGCATTGGGGTGGGAGTAAGTGAGAAAGAGATCCACAGTACTGACTTGGCTCTCTTATACACTAGACTGCACATAGGGCACTGAAGTCCTGCAATGAGCACCCATCAGCCTGGGAGATGAGAGCCAGAGACAGGCAACGCATGAGAAAGGAGGAGATTCCATAGCTACCCAGTCTTCTACATGTTTACTTGAAAGGAAGTACCACTGAACTCAAGGGGTTTTTCTCCCATGGAATGGGATACAGGGTTACACCCTCCCAGAGTGGAAAAGAAGATGCCCTCATGCTGGCCCATCCATCACCGTCTTCAACCATGAACTTGGAAGAGAAGCAGTCCGCTGTCTGCCTCAGTGACAGAAACCATGAGAGTGGTTGCCGGCACAGCCAACGGCAGCTGCAACCCCTGAAGAACACAGCAAGAGCAGCAGCAGAAAGGCAAACACGTCAGGCTGTGATCCTCTGTAGGACTAGAAAGGAGCAGGCCCTGTTGAACTCAGGGGAGTGTTGCTTCCTATTAAACATGCCCAGGCTGGGGCTGTTACGCCTCTTTTGTGGCAAGACGTGCAAAGAAAATCCATAATGGGGAGGGGAACTGCTAAGAATCCCACCACATATAAGTTTCTTACCCACCCTAATTACCACTTGCTGCATCTCCAAACACCTGAGAATGGTGCCCGTGAGTGAGAGGGATCCCATGGAGACAGGCAAGCCTGCAAGTTGACACAGGGCTTTGAAAAGGATCCACCAGGACTAGGCATGGAAAGAGATTAGGAGCCACACAGCTGCCTCAGCACTAGTGGCTTGGGTTCTCAATCCTGAAGCTGTATTCTGCATTGTCTTCAAGGACAGTCCAATGGGCAGTGCGTTCAAGTCATCCAGAGGTAACCAGAGCATGGTGGGTTAAGACTCTCTCCCAGACAGAATAAGAAAGGGTGACACCAGGGGACGTTTGTGCTTGAGCTTCTCCTGAGCATTGCCTGAGGCTAAGTTGGTCTTGACCGTGATAAGGAGGGACACAGGCAAAAGAGGGTCTTCTCCACAGCAAGGTGGGCAGTGCCAGTGATGAAGGAGAAATTATACTTCCAAGTCTGTTAACTGGGTAGCGGAGGGCAAGGAGGAGTGAAGAACTAGCACCCAAAAATGTAACAGAGGAGCACTGATAATGCAAACCACCCCGGCCCACTCCAAGTGCTTCACTCAGCCTGAAAAAAGTCTCTCTGCAAGGCCCTGTCTACCAGATTCTGGCCCCAAACAATCCAGCACAGTCCACTATGCAGCACCAAGGAGCAAGCTAGAGTCCCAGCCCCACTGCAGCCTAGAAAGCTTTCAGCTGCAGCCTCTTGATCAGCCGTGACGCCTAAGGCCACCGAGGGGGTCAACCTGTGAAATACTGCAACTGGAAGCTCAGACAAATGCCTGCCTCTCCTTGTTTTCTCTCTTGCCACACAATGAAAACTTAGTGAACTGCCCTGAGACCTACAGTACAGATATAGGAGGGCAGGCAAATTTAAAATTAATAATAATAATAATAATAATAATAATAATAATACGTAATAGCATGCCAGGGAGGAGGGCTGGACTGGTGCCTCCCTCTGTGGAATGGCAGTTCTCTTATGTGCAGGGGACTTTTTTATATGTGTAAGAAGTCCAATCTTGAGAATTCACACCAGCGCTTCAACATGCTGCAGTGGGACCATCAGAGGGAGACGGAGTCTTTGGAGGGGCCTGAAGGCAAGTTCTGAGTTTGCAGCAGTTCACAAGGGCAAAAACAGAGCTGTTGTGCCAGTTCATGGGGGAATAGCTGCAAGGCACCCTGCGTGGTACAGAAACATGCCTGAGGGCTTCCCACAGGCATCTGGTTGGTCACTGTGTGAACAGAATGAGGAAAAGATGGAACAGATGAGGCTACTGGCCTGATCCTGCAGACTCTTCCTAAGTTCTTAAACACCAAAGCTACTAGCAACACATTGGGACTGCAGCACCAACACTGTCAGGCAAGCGAAGATGCCCCGTAGCAAATAATACTGCCCTACACAAATCCGAGTTGCGGGGCCACAGAGCCCAAACCCTATCCTGGTGGGAAATAATATGCAAAGGAGGACAAGGGTTGGATCTGGCCACCCCACCCCAACAAAACTAGTTTCCATGCTAGAGAAAACCAGATGTCCTGTTCCAAATCAAACAATACTTTTCATTAATAACGTTTATTCCGTTCAATAAGTTTATTGTGCTAGCCAAAGGCCATGACAAAACCATCCAAACACAAACATTTATTCATACTAAGCAGCCGCAAGAAAGACTAAACTCCCAATGGACCGTTGGGTGACGTGAGAGCTTGAGAGAGTTTGGCAGTGAAAACTACACAAGGCACAGGAAACAGCAGCAGAATGACAACATGGGGGGCTGAGAGGGAGAACAGCATCTAGGCACCAGCACCTCCCAGCTGCAGTGCTTCCCCACCCACCCCTGGAGAAACATTTGGGGTATTCTGGGCGGGCAGGAGGGATGCATAGCTGTAACTGGTCTTGAAACTGGGACAGCTGGATTGAAGAAAATTCACTCCCTTTCAGCTTCAACTGCCCATCTGTAAAATGGGAACACAGAGACCTATAGAAAGGGGGGGGGGGGGCTTGTAAAGGTGCACACAAATGACCACAAAATGTGTGCTCCAAAGTTAGCAGAAGGAAACGCACAAAAATACGTGGATAGGTTCTCCCCTTTTTGCAGTACCCCCAACCCCTTTCCATGCCACCAACCAAATGCATACTCTGACAGGGAGGGAGGTTCAATCCCAGAGGATGTTGCCACAGCCTCGTGCTGCAAGCTCCATGCTTGTGCGTTTAAAAGATCTGCATGCAAAATCACTATTTTCTAGCCAAACTGCACAAGGCCTACTCTCTCACCAGAGCCCTCTGCACCCCGGGGCACGTTATGAACTCCACATGGCTTTCTTCAAGAAGACATTTGAACGAGGTATTTTGACTGTCCAGGCTGAGCAAGCCCTGGTTCCATGCTTGGTACTCATCTGAGGGACCCTTCTGCAAGATCCAGAATTGTTTTTGCCCGTGCTTCTACACGGCTTTATGCAAGTGAGTCGTAGGCAACTTATAACCGTCGGGAGTGACGCTACAACGCTTTCCACATGCATCATGTCAGGAGGGTTTTGGGTACACATGGCAGGACAGAATTCGAAACAAAGACATGCTCCTCCCAAGCTCACATTCCCAGGATGTTTGCACTCCTGTCTCAGTGATGTCTACACTGCCTTGGTCATGTCCACAGAGTGGAAGATGGCAGGATCCCCAAGAACGTGCTCTATGGGTAGTGCATCACAAATATGTCTGCCAATGTGACATGAAGGCTGGCAAAAACAACCCCACCATGTGGGAATCCCTTGCAGATGATCACAGTGCCTGGAGACAGACAGTCATGTCATGCATCCATAGTAGCGACCAGAGGAGGAATGACCACTGGAGGGAGTGCAGAGAGAAGAAACACATCTGCAGCAGTACAACCAGACACCTTCTTTTGCCCCAGATGCAACAAAACATGTCTCTCCTGCATCGGTCTCTACAGCCGCAGCAGGCGCTGTACTCTCCAACCCTTTGACCTCACCCTCAAAGGCACACTCCTCCATTGTTTCCCGAGACAGACGGACGCCAAGCAACCAACCATAGACTGACACTGAAGTTCCAGTTGCAAAGGTGACTTGGCTGAGCCATCGCCCTGAATCAAAGTGCTGGCCTGAGCCTCTGGCAGCCTCAGATGTTGTGGGTTCAGGGGGCTTAGCTTTTATCTGTACAGTTGACAGGATGTGGGCAGGGAGAGGAAGTTCACTGCTTCACATAGGACTCCCTCTCTCGTTCACCCACCTACACCTACGTATCATTGGAAGCTGCTTTATCTTGAGTCAGACCATCGGTCCATCTACTTCAGTACTGTCTGCATAGACTGGCAGCTGCTCTCTGGGATTTCAGGCAGGGGTCTCAGCCAACCCTGTCTGGGGATGCTGAGGATTGAACCTGGGACCTTGTGTTTGCAAGACAGATGCGTTATCACTGAGCTACAGTCTTTCCCATATGCACTGGAAAGGCCCTGTGTCGGATTTTGGAAATTACTAAAAGTAAAATGAAATCTCTAATCTCTAAAATCTCTTAAAAATTCCATTGCTCCTGTATAAACTTGGCCTTAGGACATAACTTACAGATACACCAAGCATTTCATAAGAAAACTTGCCCAAAGTAGCCCTTTATCGGTTTCCCAAGTCCTATATGCTTGAGCAGAAAGTACTTCCATCAAGGCAGATTGCCAAAACCACTGGCTACTGCCTCCCGCCCCACCTTATTTCTCCCTCTCTGCTGAGTAAATGAGCAGTTGATCCAGCAAAGCCACAAGCTGGGCTGGTGAACTCCAGGCCCTGGAAAAGACGGGCAAAATCTCCTGCCAGAGTGAACTCCCCATGATGGGCAGAGGCCGCACCAGTCTCAACAGCTGAATGCTGGCAGGCGAGGGGCCCCTGCTGGGGCAATGGGTGAAGGAGGCCTTCTTGTCTCAGCCTCAGTATGTGGTCCAAGCTGCATGTTCCAATGCAAACGATGCCTATCAATTTTAGGGAAATTGTAAAGTAAAACTTTCTGCTTTGAACAGTCTCTGCAGGCCACGTGCAGGTCGGTTCCTATGAACAGACAGCCTTTGGGACTGCATCACACACATCTTCAGAAGTGCCCTCCCAGAGACAGTGTCCAATTATTTAGAAAGATCTCCACTGCCCACGTTTTTCCTTGCCATACTTTGTAACAGGCCATTTCATTCAGTGCCGTTATGTGGCAGGTTTTCCTCAGCCACTGGTCAATGGTTGGAGCCACAGTGTTCCCCCCAAATTTTTGCTGCTGCTTCCAAGGCAAGAGCCCACAGTTCCAGTTCTAGCAGAGCCAGTGTGGTGTAGTGGTTAAGAGCGGTAGTCTCGTAATCTGGTGAACCGGGTTCGCGTCTCCGCTCCTCCACATGCAGCTGCTGGGTGACCTTGGGCCAGTCACACTTCTCTGAAGTCTCTCAGCCCCACTCACCTCACAGAGTGTTTGTTGTGGGGGAGGAAGGGAAAGGAGAATGTTAGCCGCTTTGAGACTCCTCAAAGGGGGTGAAAGGCGGGATATCAAATCCAAACTCTTCTTCTTCTTCTTCTTCTTCTTCTTCTTCTTCTTCTTCTTCTTCTTCTTCTTCTTCTTCTTCTTCTTCTTCTTCTTCT
>JAXCMG010000015.1:4206638-4224988 GCA_034642415.1 Podarcis siculus
CTTCTTCTTCTTCTTCTTCTTCTTCTTCTTCTTCTTCTTCTTCTTCTCTTCCAGTAGACAGTACTTGCTTTGGACGCAGAAATCTCAAATGGCACCTCTGGTTTCAAAGTGTGTGCACAGGCAGGCACTAACGGGAGACTTCAACCTCCTGCACCTGGAATGTGCCTTGCTAAGGCCTAGCTAAGGGAACCTGTCTTGAAAACCAGAGAAACACCGTGCTTCTGAGTATAGGCAGAGCACCACTCATACTCAGGTCAGATGAAAGCACAGTATTTCAGAAGAACCTAAGAACCTTGGTCCCAAGTTCCAGTTCTTTTAGGAGTTCATGACTGCCCCTTTGGACTAAAACGGGGGGGGGGGGGCTGACTAGGATGCTGCTCCTCCAAAGAAGCCACCCAGGCCCAGGGGCTCTTTCGGAAGGGCTCCACCCACCGCGGGATTCGCAGCCATTTCCTGAGCAGCCAAAAGGCTTTCCCAGCCATTTGCCAGGTGCTGAGCAACAAAAGCTGGGAGCTGGCGGCGTCTCCCACCATATGGGCTGTAAATCAGCCCAGTCTGCGCCGAGGCCCCGGAGAAGAGAGTCCCTGCCGAGCGGGAGTTGGCAGGAGAAAAGGAACCACGTCACCCGGAGAGGCCGTGGAAAAACACCACGCGCCGATGAGATAAATGGCAAGAGGGACCCCGGGAGGGAGCTGGCTGGCTCTTGGCCAAGGAGAGGAAGAGGACACTGCTCCTGCAACAGGGGAGGGGGCTAAATCCTCCCCTCCAGCCTTGCAGCAGCACTGCAGCTTAGCAAGCCTTGCATGGGGAAATAGGTCAGCCTAAGGACTTCCCAGTCGGCACCTGGCGGGAATCCAGAGGAGCCCGAGGACAAGGGGAGGGGGGGGCTTCCTCCACCAGACCACCAAAAGAAGACAGAGCGTAGCAAACTCAGCTGCCTGGTAACAGGACAGCAGCTGGTGAGAAATGGGAGAGTTTGCGGGGGGGGGAGAGAGGTTGGTTGTCATTCAGAGTTAAGGAGCTGCGTCAGACACAGCTTCTGTGCAGCTGAGGGCAAGTTGGGCAGGGTGGGGTTGGCAGAAGGCCATCTGCAGCCAGCAAGAGCAGACCAAAGAGACAGCTTGGCTGTTTTTATAGGTGCAGGCGGGATTAGTTGAACTGCCCTGGCCCACCAGGGCAGAGAGGCTTCCTCAGCTTCCAGCTGAGAAGTAAGGAAAAACTGGGGAGGAGGAAAGAACGTATGGAGCCCCTTCTACCCTTCATGAGAAGACCGACTGGTTGAGAAAAAGGCTTGCATGCTGCTTTGCAGAAGGAGAGTCTCAAAGTGGTTTCCAATCCCCAACAAGCACCAACGGCAATCGCAAAATGCAACCGTCAACCTGGCTGTGAGGGTGACCTGTTGCTCCTCCTCCTTCCCTGTGCCCATTTCGCTTTGCCCTCTTGAGGAATGGAGGATGCAGAGCGTCAGGTAACCACGACCAATGCCAGCCTCGCCCAATGCCTGGGTGGGAACCCACCAAGGCAGCCCCCAGTGAGATGGCTTCCCAGAGCGACTTGAGGAGGTTCCTCTTCCTCCAAGTGTGAGGCTCGGATGCAGGAACCACAGAGACCAGGGCTTCATTTCCTAGGACTTTCAGAAATGTCTGAGTGGCTCCATGGAGGGCTAAGCAGGGTGTTGGGCTGCTCCGCTATGGAGTGGGGCTGTGAAAGTTGCTCCAGTTTCACCGCGACTGCTGCTGGAGCAGGGTTGCCAGCAAAGGATGTGATGTGCAGAGTTTTAACTTTTAGCGTGGAAACAGCCACCCACAAAGGGCCTACAGCTCACCCAACAAAAGTACCATTTTCCATTGCTGGACCCAGAAGATCCCAACCAGGCATCCTACCCTGGCCTTGTGTCTTGCTCTTTACATGCTCGTTGCCATGGGGGAAAGTGAAACATTTATTTGCTACCAACATAAGATGCGATCAAAGACCACAATAAAAAGCCTCTCCATGTATCCCAGGCCTGATGCCAGATCCTTGGATTCCACAGTTTTGCAGGAAGGCAGAATTCAGTACTCGGTAGTGTCTTCAGCACTCAGAAAAAACTGTTTCCCCTGCTCCCCACGCCAAGAGCAGAATTTTAGTCTTATGGCTGCAGAAAAGAACTCTGAATGTGTGCCCAGACAACCTCAGAGCGAAGGCCAAGCTGGACTACCTACAGTCAAAAAGTGGGGATTCAGTACGCCCTACCCCAAAAGCTTCTTCTAATGGAATCACAGTGAGTTAATGTTCATGAAGTGGCTTCTCTAGACAGGTTCAGACTTCCTTGCAAAATCTCAGCACAGAGCCCACACACAAATTCAGAGACCTCAGCACACTCATTCACAGGGGCAGGGGATTTCCCACGTGCTCAGGAGCACAGCCATCTCACGGAAGGGTCTTCAACAGGGTGGAGGGCTCTCAGCAGGCAACCAAGGTGATTAGGAAACGCAGCATCTTTAGAAGGTGCCTCGGAAGCTCGAGAGGCAGAGGACTCCTGGGTGACTGAAATGCTGCCAGCGTCAGCACATGCAACCTTCTAATTAAAGAGAGAAGCAAGGCATGCATTTTATGGCTGCTGATGTGCAAGGCACAACCACCGCTTGAGAGATCTGGAAGGCACAAGGCTGCTGGACAGAGAGCCAAGAGGCACAGACACAGAGGCGGGCAGGGAAGCGGGCCATGGGGCAAGGACAGTCAGTTTAACCCTTGCCCCTCCCAGACACACAAAGGTGGGCAGTTTAACCTAAAGGACACAGGGCTTCTGCAGCAAGATTTCTAAAACCAGGCAGCTCCTCCTCCTGTGTTGCCTCCCCGAACAGTATTCTGCAAATACACCCAAAATTCCTAGTCCATACAGAACTATGAGACTCATTTGTGGTGCACCGGCACCTAGACTTTCCATGGTTAACGTATGGGTATTTTAGGTGTTACTTACTGATCCAATGTTATTGTAGTTTTACTACTGGGGTAGTTTGTTCACCTTTGGTCCCTGCACTTCACTCAGATCTCACCCATGGCTACTTAAGCTGTCAGCATGTGACAGTGGCCACAACCCAGGGGCAGCTTTGATTCGCTGGCTAAAGCAGGTGAGGGTAGCCGATAGGTCCCAAACCCTCAGTGAGTTAGGAAATTCCCCTGCATGCAAAGACAGGCTCTGGTGGATTGAGCAGACAAGATCAACAGTGGGTCCAAGAAGATGGTTTCTGCACATGCTGTGGAGGGAAGTGAGGGTCAGATGGGGCTCATCAGCTTGGCAAGGGAGTCCAGCTAGAAGGAAAACTCTGACCCGAAACCTCCATTTCCTTGTGGGATATCTTCAGAGAAGAAAAGTCTCAGGAGTGAACGCTACACAAATCTGGAGCGGAGTCCCTAAGGTGGTTGGATGGTGCTTTGTATGGCTCCTTCTGGCAACTCTTGCAGCCAAGCTGGTGCCAAACCTATTGTTCTGCTTTCCTTTGGACCACATCAGTAAAGCTAAGGGGGGGGGGCGGGTCTTGTGGTCTGGACAACCCAGGACCACCAGACAAACTGCCCAGGCATGTGCCCCAGGGAGGTCCCTTTGGTGCTGCTGATGCAGTGGTTTGACTTCATCTCCGGAGGTGCACTTCCCTGTCTCTTGATGGACACCAACAACTACTACCGTTTGCTGCATTGGTACCATTTTGATGTGAAAGCAGTAAAAAAGTTCTTTTAATAAAATCAATAAAAGAGAAAGCACTTTTCTGCTTAGTTACCTGGAGCGAATTCTGAACTCGCCCCAGGCAACCAAGTTGGACAAGCTTCCTTTTCTAACTGTACCTCCCCTCCCCTCTACCCCACAAAAATAGATGTTTTCATCACTCTGAAGGCAAACATACAGGAGCCAACCCACCCCTTGTGACATTTCCGACATGCCAGAATTCTGGCGTCAACTGACTGGGTTGTGGCGGGTGCAAACCTGAGCAGCTGGAATAGGTCTGGGATCCTGCTGCTGCTGTAGCCTCTGTGGAGGAATAAGAGCTGCCCTTTGGCAGGGCCAAGCTGAGGTGCCTTTTGTAAATGATCAGCCAGTCAACAAACTGAACGATTCTCAAAGCTATTTATAGGAGCTCAAACGGGAACCCAATCGCAGGTGGCCTCTTCGCTCACCTCACCCTTGACATTCCCACCTCGAACAGCTCTTGACCAAAACTCTGCCTATGGGAAACACCAGCCAGTGGGGAAACAGAAGCAGACCCCACTTTCCACCAGGACCTTTTACTCAGCCTTGCAATAAAGCCCACTCAAGTTGCTAGTCCACAAGAAACACCAACTAGCCTGTCTGGGCCTATAGTAGCAATTTTCACTGGAAATACTTAAAAGTAGGGTTTCATCGAACTTCTTATGGCTAAAAGATTAGGGAAGCAAAAGGGGGGGGGAGAGACAGTTTTCAATAAGTATCTGGCAGAACTTTAACCACAAGAGCAAATCACCTAACATCCTTCAAACATGGCGACAAGCTTTCCCACATCTAGGCCCATTGTGCTACTCAAACAATATGTCTGAAAGACAGGGTCAGTGAATCCCCCAGACGATTCATCAGCCTTCTGGCCCAAGATGGCGGCTGTTTAAGGTGGTAGACCATCAGAGCATCCTGAAAAAGCTGCTCACCCATCAGCCAAGTGCAGGTTCACAGCCTCACCAGATGGTCAAATCAGCCAGGTTTGCAAAATCTTTAGGTTGCCACACAATTAGATCGCATTTCAGTCTCAAAATCAGATGTTAATCCCCGTTCCTTAATCAGCTTTGAGCAGTAACCAACAGAGATAGGAATCTTCAAGCAGAAAAACAAAGGGGCAGACTCACACGCTAAGAGGGCAGTCACACACTTGTACTTAGTGAGAATGTGGCTGGTGCTAGATTTGAACCCGAAGCTCTCACACAACCATGTACAAAACCAACCCTGACCAAACTCACGCTGCCTTTAATAGGTGTCCAAAACCTGCTGTATCACTGAGTCAATTAGCTACAATTCTTATAAGCTTTTGTCAAAGATAAACTCAATGCACCTTATAGCCAATTAAAACATACAAAAGTTGAGCAAGACTACTTTAGAAGGCACTGTAAATCATTTCATATTAACCCTAACCCACACAATCTCTGGAAGTTCTTTGCATCAGTCTTTTCCATGAAAAACTACAAACCCTCAAACTGAAAAGAAGTTCGCTTCTTGTTGGAAAACATCGGTGAAGTTTCAGCAAAACCTATCAATAGATTTGGAGTATTTTCCCTGCTGCTGCAGTCAATAGCAGTCATATATTATTGTTCATGTTATACTGACAGCCAGGAGTTCCTTTCCCTTGATAAATATTGAGGGAGGAAAATATGACTTCACAAAAGATTGCTCTCCATGATCATATGTAGGTGGTGGTGTTTTTTGTAAGGAGGCATTTTTTAAATGTTTGCTATGTTTATTGTATTTTTTTAATGTTTCCAACAAGAATGCTGTTAAATACATTGTGAATGTTTTAAATACTCTTCTTAACAAAATTGTCACCATCCCAACACAGCTATGGTTTCCAGTTGATCAACCCAATGAGAGACGCACTTGTGAGAAGGTATGGATTGAGCAGCGGAGTTCATTCAGACTTCCCCTACAGAAATAATTAGGGTGGGGGAGGAGTACAGAAAGCACTACTTGAACCAAGCTGCCAAGGTATTGTGGTTTTGATAGAACTGCCAACTCAGCGGTGTTTTTCTAATCACTTGGATTTAGCAGCGCTGCCCCCTTTCAACTGTGTGATGCAGCAGCAAAAAAAGTGAATGCTATACTAGGCTGCATCAACCGAAGTCTAGTGTCTCAAACAAGGGAAGTCATAATCCTGCTCTATTCTGCCCTGGTCAGACCACACCTGAAGTCCTGTGTCCAGTTCTGGGCACCACAATTTAAGGCTACTGAAAGACTGGAATATGTACAGCGGAAGGCAACCAGGATGATCAAGGGTCTGGAGACCAAATCATATGAGGAAAAGTTGACGGAATTGGATATGTTTAGCCTGGTAAAGGAGAGACAGAGGAGATAGGATAGCTATCTTCAAATATCTAAAGAAGTGGTTTTCAACCAGTGTGCTGTGGCCCCCTGGGGTGCCTTGAATGCTGGTCAGGGGTGCCACCGGCAACACTGGCCTCTGTCCCTCTTTCCTTCCCTCCCTCCTCTGGTGCCCTCTTGCATCTCTGCCTCCCAAAGGCTTGCACAGACGTTTACTGCAGCAGCCCTGGCTATAAGCTCTGCAGGTGAATGGTGCCTGTGAGAAGCACCTCTCTTTGGGGCAGGGTGGGGGGCAGCTCAGAGACCAGGGACAGCAGCTGCGGCTGCCCAGAGGACTCCCAAGGAGAAGGGAGAGGAGAGATGGGCACACACCACAAGGGAAGGTGTTCAAAAAAGGGTGAGAGGTTGCCAGCTCTGCAGGCAAGGGGTGACCTAACTGGGCTCCTGAGCCCCACAGCAGCCACAGAACTCAAGGGAGCCGTGGGCTCAAAAAGGTTGGAAACCTCTGAACTAAATGGCTGCCACATGGAAGATCGAGCAAGCTTCTTTTCTCCTGCTCTGGATAATGCTGACCTGCCTTTTTTTTTTTTTTTGCTGACCTGCCTTACTGGCTTGCAGCCTTACTGGCTTGCAGAAAGAATGACCACAGTCCACTCACAGATGAAGGGGCATGACTTGGGGCTTCCCTTGTGCTTGGTCTGGAAACTGCAGTTACTGCAGAATGCTGCAAAACAATTGCTTTCAAGACTGAACGTCTGCCAGCATACTATGCCCACATTTGAAAATCTGTGTCGGCTACCAGTCTGCCATTGGGTTGAGTTCAAGGTGTTCCCAGTGCCCATAATACACAGAACTGCTTGGGAACAGTTGACTTAAGGGATCACCTTAGCCCATTCATGCTGACTCAACTGATCCACAGAACAAGTGCCAGGCAACATCCATTCTGTGTCTGTCAGGAGTTTTATGCCTTTAGTGGGGCAGTACCTGTACTTTGGAAGCCCCTGCCTATTGGCCATTGTTTTATTATTTTATATGGCTGCTGAAAACTTTTGGATAGGCAAGCCTACGAAGACACACATGACTGGCTACATGTTTTGCTGTGTTTCACTCCTGTTAAGAAAGTTTAAATCTTTTTATTTATTTATTTCAGATGTGTTTCCCACTCTAGACTCCTTTGGGATGAAGCGCATGATGTAAATCTGATTTATATAAACCAATAAACAATGCAACAGAGGCTTCAACAGGCCCGGCCATGCCCCCTTTCCCCTTTGCTCTGGAATGCAACACTCTTGCAAGACACACAGAGCAATATTAGCCTCCGGGATGCTAACACCCAAGCCACTTGCACTGGATCCTAGCCTGCTCACATGCAGTGCTGAGGATGCCTCTTGGCCTCTGCTCCATGTTATGTGATGCTGGAAACTTCCTGCTGAATTCTGCCACTACCAACGTCATGTAACTTCCCCGAGATAAAGAAGTCTACCATCACTACTGTGCCTGACAAACAGGTTGCCACGACTCCCAACTGAGAGTCTGGGAACCAAGGAATGGCAACTAAATCACCAAAGGACTACGCATATCTCATTGGAAAAGACACTCCTCTTGCCTCCAAGCAAAATGCATCTTTAATAATAGGATACACACGCAGGACTTATTCCCGAAACAGATTAGTGCCTAAAGACTAGCATTGTTGATAGACAATCAATTTTTGTCACAAAGAAACAGAGCACCACCTGGGGTTGCAGCCATCTACTCTGGAGAAGCAGCAGGAAGACACACGCAGGTCAAATGAAAGGAAGGGTAATTTTCGCTTTTTAAAATTCTATTTAAGCAGTCTTGCAGGGGGACTCTGACCTGGCCCTGCTTACCTCACTTAGTTATTGGTGACCTAGAAGACAGCACACACAAATGCACACACACTTAAAGCTTGCCTGCCACAGGCAAGTGGCTATTTGCAAGCCTGTATTTAAATATTTATTGGGAAACTTCCTGTTCCTAGTTCATCAATGGGATAGACCACGATCAGAGTAGGTCATGGTGGGTTGCAGTTATGTCACTGGCAAAGCTGGACAAAAAACAGCAATCCCTATTTATGCCCTTGAAGTCTAGGGCACAGCCCACTAAACCCTGCAATTTGCAAGTCATAATTAATCAACAATATGCCCATTAATAGGATGTGTGCAGAGAATCATTTATATATTGCAAGGACATTTATGAGGTTCCTCTAAACACTCCAAGGCATGCAGACTTTCTTGGGAGGCCAGCCTTTCCTGATGCAGGCAGTGCCCCCAACCAGCCCATTAGTTTCCCCAGAGGAGCAAATGATAGATATACTCTTCCTACATGAAAGAAAAGCCAAGGGGAACAGTCTGGGACCCCATTTGGGTGCAGTCATACCAGCTTCCAAGAGCAACCAAGTCTTCCACCCTCTACATCCACTTGGGTTCAGTTTCTGGGTTAGACTAGTCAGGATCTGGCTTGAACTCTCCTAGTACTTCTCAGGCTGCGTGCACTTCAAAATTCTTACTCCTCTCACCTACAACCCTCTTGGCAGGTCGGTATGACTCAAAGAGCAGAACTTGCTCTTCTGTATGCTTCACTGAGGAACAGGGGTGACCCAATGCCTAAGCCCTTGCAATGCTACAGTGGACTGTATACTCCTGAGCAGGGACTCGTCTGTGTCTATTGGCTCAGTAAACAGCCATGAACATTGATAGCAACATATAAATAAACATAATAATTATGCAAGATGTCCCAAAATGACATATGTAAAAAAATAGGAACAATAAGGGCTAAACCCAGCTACAAAAAGAGTAACAAAAAAAGGCCTGAAAGACTCATTCAAAAGAATATATAAAAGGAAGAAATCTCATCCACGCTACTTAAAAGGCTAAGTACAAAAAAAGAAGCCATAGACATTAGTGACCCTCCCAAGGGACTGGGTAAAGAATGACAGGCACGCCCAATGAAGCGCAACACATCTGCTTCTCTGCTTTGCAATGTTTGAGGCCTTTCACAATGCAAAGGATTCTCTCAAGAACCAGGACAGTATGGAGGGCAGAGAGGTTATGGCAAGAAGCCATGAAGGCTCTGCTCTACCTCCACTGTTGAAGGCACTAGGCCCCTGAAGACCAGTTGCAGAAACCACAGGAGGCAAGAGGGCTGCTCTGGTCAGATCCTGCCTGAGGGCTTCCCAGGAGAGGCAACTGGATGGCCACTATGAAAACAGGTTGCTAGACTGTGGGGGCCCTGGGCCTGATCGGCAACCCGGCTCTCCTGAGTCTCTTAAGAACGTAAGGAGAGCCTGCTGGATCAGGCCTAGGGCCCATCTAGTCCAGCATCCTGTTCTCACAGTGGCCAACCAAGATGCCAGTTATGGGAAATCCACAAGGAGGATTTGAGCACAAGAGCAACTCTCCCCTCCTGCAGTTTCCAGCAACTGGGATTCAGAAGCATTGCAACCCCCAAGCGTGGAGACACAGCAGAGCCATCCTGGCTAGGAACCACCAATAGCCCTCTCCTCCATGATTTTGTCTAACTTAATTTTTAAAGCCATCCAAGTTGGGAGCAAGTTCCATAGTTTAGCTTAGAGACAGACAGGGACGCGGGTGGCGCTGTGGGTAAAACCTCAGTGCCTAGGACTTGCCAATCGCATGGTCGGCGGTTCGAATCCCTGCGGCGGGGTGAGCTCCCGTCGTTCGGTCCCAGCTCCTGCCCACCTAGCAGTTCAAAAGCACCCTCAAGTGCAAGTAGATAAATAGGTACAGCTTTATAGTGGGAAGGTAAGGGTGTTTCCGTGCGCTGCGCTGGTGCTGGCTCGCCAGAGCAGCTTCGTCACGCTGGCCACGTGACCTGGAAGTGTCTTCGGACAGCGCTGGCTCCCAGCCTCTTAAGCAAGATGAGCGCGCAGCGCCCAGAGGCGGACACGACTGGCCCGTACGGGCAGGGGTACCTTTACCATTACCTAATTTTTAAAGCTATCCAAGTTGGGAGCAAGTTCCATAGTTTAGCTTAGAGACAGAAGACACAGGGAGCTCTCTTATGGAGATTCACAAGCAGACCACATTCTAGGACTGGCTGTGCTGCTGTGCAGCCAGCAGAAAAATAATAAAGATCAACAGCAACCCAACCGAGAGACCCAGACGGAGCAACTACACAGCATTCTTGACGGAAGGTTTGATGCAGCCCCCACAGAGGCAATACTGCCAATACAAGCAGGAGGTCAATGGGGCAGGCAGATGTCCACAGGGTCAAAGTCCTGGGGCTGACCTGGTCACTTACAGCATATTTAATAGAGGCAAGGAGACCCTGACATGCTATATATGCTATTGGACTCCAGTTCCCATCAGCTTCAGCCAGCATGGCAAAAAATCAGGGGTGATGGGAGTTGTAGTCCAACACCACCTTGATGGCCGCAGGGTCCTCCCCCCGGTTTAAGGGATCACTCTGGTCCTTGTGAGGCCAAGCACACCTCTGCATTCAGAGCACCACACAGAATGGGGAACAAGTTCCAGAGGGGAAGCAGTGTCACTCCCTTGTGGCAAGAAAACACCAAGCCCTGTGACTGCTTAAAGATTAACAAATCTGTTGTGGCAGGAGCTTACGTGGGTGCCCCCCCCCGGCAGACACGCGAAGAGGTCACCTCAGGAGGAAAAGAAGCAGATGGCAAGCCAAACAGAAAGATGTCTAGGAAGTGGCCAAGGCAGGCCTGAGAGAGCAGTCCGTGAAGCCTCTTCGTATGGAGAGTATAAACAAATAGCAGATTCAGCCACCGTGCTTTTGGAAAAGAGGAGCAGCTTATTGGCAGAGCATCTGCTTGGCATGCAGAAGGGCTGAAATTCAATCCCCTGTGTCTCAGGAGAGACCCTGGCCTAAAGAGCTCTGCCAGTCAGTGTTGTCAACACTAAGCTATGAGGCTTGCTGTACGACTGCTAAATGTAGGAAGTCACCAGCCGCTGATAACAGACTCAATATTTACATGTACTAACGTGGGAAAGCAGGAGAAAGTGAAGCAGGGCTTGTATCAAGCCAGACCATTTCAGCTACTACTTCCCAATCGGACTGCCTTGGAAGATGTGTTGAGCCTCCCCCCTGCCCACGATTCCCAGAACCAGGGCTTTGAGAAGCACCACACAATGCTGCGAGAGAATAGGCTCTGCATGCTGGCAGCCCCCCCCCCCCAATGCCCAGGAGCAACAGGGCCAGGTGGCTGGAATGCACCGGCTGCCTCCATCACTTTCCTCAGCCTGGGAGAGAGAATTTGCAGAGTTCAGCCAAGGAAGATGCAGCTGCTCGCCGGGATGTTCCCGTAACAATATCCAGCCGTGTTGATACATGTTTTCCTGTGAAACCTGAAGAAGAGGCAGGGAGTGAGTCCTGGGGACATGCAAAGCAACAGGCTCAGTTGCCGGGGGGGGGGGGGGCTACGCACCAAGCAGAGGCGCCCAAGACCTGCCCCCAATGGAGAAGGTAAGGGAGCTCAACTGACAGGCCAGCCAACCCTGCACTCACAACAGTCTCCCACCTGCCTCTATACTCTGGGGAACTAGAACAGGGCAAAATAGCCATCCGCTTCAACGAACCTGGACGTGACAAGGACCACCGAGCTACTTCTATTTGGTGGCTACATTTTGTTTCAATAAAAAGAGCACATGCACAGCATGATCAAACCTCACAGTGGCTACAACTGAGGCACCAGTGGTGACCAAATCAAGAAGTCCACAGACACCAGTGGGCTGGATGGAGAGTGCTCGAAATTTCCACAGTGGAGAAACAGCAGGGGGAGGAGATGCAACCAGACGTAAGTTGGGGTGGAAGATTCCCCCTGGTTTATTTGTTTAGTTAGTGGGGCAGGATGCACATCATCAGGTCATCAGCATGGTCATTGGACGGACACCAATTGCAAATGCAACATTAGGCAAGTTTTTAGCTTTGTTCACCAAAAACAAGTAAAATTAGCATGCTGAATCAAATCGCTCTCTGGGGCAGCCTTCTCCAACCAGGAGCCTTCCAAACATCTTGGACTACGACTCCCATCAGCCCCAGCCAGCAATGTGCTCCCACCCCAAGGAGAGGAAGCTCAAGGATGCAGAAAATCTGCTAGAGGCTTCACAGAAAAGGTGGGGCCTGGCGCAGCTTGATAAACCAAACGAACTATAATTTGACACCAGGTAACTCCATGTGGAACTTTCTAGCGGGAAGGTAAACGGCGTTTCCGTGTGCGGCTCTGGCTCGCCAGAGCAGTGATGTCACGCTGGCCACGTGACCCGGAAGTATCTCCGGACAGCGCTGGCCCCCGGCTTCTTGAGTAAGATGGGCGCACAACCCCAGAGTCTGTCAAGACTGGCCCGTACGGGCAGGGGTACCTTTACCTTTACCTTAACTCCATGTGGCAGAGTGCTCATGAAACCTGGCAAAAGTGATACTGCAGTTCTTTTGAAGTGATCGCTCTTCTGACAGTCTTGGGGGCGGGGTGAGAGAGAGAGCTTGACTGATGTGGGGATGAATTCCTTCTTCTTTGCCGTTTGATCTTAGCACACAGAAGCAACAGGCAATGGCATCCATTTCTCAAATATTACAGTGCTAGCCCACCCTTCCTTTAAGAAGCCCAGCAAACGACACTGCCCCATTTTGCTACTCATCTTAAGAGACTGAGGGGGAAAGTAGGAAAGGCAGTCTTCAAGTGTATAACCAAAGTTCTCCTGCAGTATTGGACCAACCCAATTTTACACTTATAGGATCAAATAAGAGACCGATTAAATATGGCCTTCTTCCTCCCCACAAAGGGCTAGAATGAAAGAGGGCTCATTACCATGAACAGAGCTCTACCCCACTCCTCAAAAAGCTGTAATGATCTGCGTGGCCAAAGTCCAAAATGGCAAATGTTTGGACAGTGCCAGATCACCACAGCCCAGCAAGGAAGTCCAGGGAAGGATGCAAAGACCAAGAATATTTCCAACATCTCATGCAATGGGGAAGAGCTCACTGGGGTTAGATTCATGCCCACTGGTCCAATTCCCCAAGGATTGAGGGGAGGTTCCAGATAGTTCCACGTCCGTGGTCAGCAAGATGTGCGGCCATGCACAGAACCAGCAGCTTTCCTGCATTCCTCTTAGAAGCTGTGGCACATCACTGGGAGCACCAGCTGCTTGGACTACAGCTGTGGGGCATGACTGCATTCGCCACTGTGAATCAGCACAGCCTCCTCTGGCTTTGAGCCACTCCTTGTCAGCTATGTAGAACAATGGGGCTAAAGAGGGGAACATGGAGGTGGAAAGAGATAGGCATCTGAAAAGACTGAGCAAAGCTGACCAAAGTTGTAGGTCAAGACTTCTCCAACACGGCCACTCCAAGCCTCCTAAAAGTCAGAGAAGCATCTGACTAGAACAAAAACTAAGGGCAGATGGCAGAGGCAGCAGTGCCAACCCTGATCCCCACCCCAAGGGCAAGCAGATGGAAGGAAGGTGGAAGGCCTTCTGCCACACTGGCCTGTCCCTTTGCAGCATCTCCTCTTGCCAATCTGCCTACGTTCCTCATCCGTGAATCCCATCTTCCCCTTTTCTACCTGTTTAGTTGCTGTGATCCTAGATGGCAGTGCAGAGTTGCCCACACCATGAGCCACTAGAGCCACAGACTCGCCATAGAGTGTCTCCCTGGTTAGAAACAGGTCAGGTAACAGGAGTGACTACCGCCACCACCTGACCACAGACCTTCTCCAACTGGAAGGGATGTAATGGCTCCCTGTTCAAGTCAGGACTTTGCCTAGGCAGCAAGAGACTTCCTAGTGCACCTGCCTGGGTTGTACCTGATGGCTAGCTACAGCTAGGCTCTGACACCACCTCTCTGGCCTGGCTAGACTACTGCTGCTTATATCTCCCAATCCACTACTCCACTCTGACCCCCTTGACCCAATTCTATTCAGACTTCATGATAAATCAGGAATGAGGAGTTTGTGGTTGGAATATATCTCCCCTGACCGCCAGACATGCAGGTTTGGGCTGATGGGAGTGGTGATTCAACAGCATCTGCAGACGCCCAGATGCTCCCCCAGTCCTACGATAAACCATTGTTTATTATGGCAGTAACAAACTGCATGCTCCCCCATCTGCCCCCACCCCACCACAGCTGAGAAATAAAAAGCTTTTACTTCTGTTCTTAATTAATTGCAATTTCATGTTGCAGCCAAACCTGAAAGCTGTAATTAAACTTAGCTATTGTTTGAAACAAGTGAACTTCACAACCCATGGTTTGAAGTTTGTTTCAAACAAACCATGGCTAATATTGACCAGAGTGAAGGATTTGGACACAATGCTCAACTGTGAAAAAACGGAGCTCTGTTTTCCTCCTTGTGTCTGCACCAGAGGAGGAAAAGGAATGGAGCACACAAATCCCAAGGCTTGCTCAACCCCTTCCTGTCACCATAATCCATGGTTTATTGCAACGTCTGAACCAACTCAATGGCCTCTGCTATGCTGCTCTGGCTCAAACAGTCGCCTTTTCTCTTACTCATCATATATCTACATATGCATTTATACAGCTATATGTTTACACAATCTCCTCCCCAAACTTCATCATAAGGTCCCAGGGCAAATTATAACAATATACTGACAGTTAAGTCTATGACCTGAAACATGCTCTCTGGAAGGCAATATCCAATTGAATTGAATATACTTACAAGATACTGTAGCAAGAAGTGGCCCCAAAGCAAAAGGTTATTTGACAGGTCTGATACAGCAGATGACCAAAAGATTGTCAGCCACATTACTGTATACTGGCATGAAAGTTGCTTCATTTTAAAATCCCTTTGCATCTCAGCAGCTGCTCAGTTTGCTGCAGTTTATTTATTTATTCAGTTTGCTGCAGTAACTTTTTCTGTAAAAACAGCATCCCCTTAAAAAACAAGCAAATCTAAAAAACACGAAATTCTCCTGTGAAATTTCATGATAAAGGCCGCAAAAGAATAATTAGGGAGCAAAACCATCTCCTGCTACTGCATCAGAGGCACGACTAGAAAGGTCTCATACACCTGTCCCATTTGAAACAGACAAGAGCTGGGTAAGTTAAATACTGCACTCAGACTTCATCAAGGCTAGAAACTCCATCATTAGGCCCTGATCTAAGAAAAATATAGTGTTTATCCTGGCCCTTGTCAAATCTGCAAAATCCAAACAGGTGACTGAAGGATATTAACACAAGCTAGTCAGATGAGCACTGCTTATTCCCATAATCTTCGCTCTGGAACTTCTGAAGCCCAGAATTTTCAATGCTTTCCCCACCTCTTATTTCTGGACAGGCCCAGAAGCCGCCAGCATTCCCACACTGTTGTGGCTTGCCCTTGCAAACCTGTCCGACACACATGCTTTGCTCAGCGGCCCCTTCAGCGCGTGCTGAACAAAGTACAAGTTTTTCTGGCTTGGCAACTGTCGGGCTGCGCAAGGACTTCCAGCACTGGTTCCTAATTGGATATGGGTATCCCCTCCCAGAAGCGGCAGCATCCAAGCTGGTGCCAGGCACCAAAAAAGAGGCTAAGCCTCTCCCAGCTCATGCCACAGCACCTTACCCCACCCCTCAGACTGGGGCTTGCTGGCAAACACCAACATGTGAAACACATGCCAGTCACAAGAGCTCAGGGAACAGCGCTGACTCCAGACATGCAGCTCTTCCATAGTCCTCATTCACAAAGGATCTGTGCTGGCTTCCAGAGGGGCATGATATCAGAGGAAATGAGAACCTGGACTCCATCAAGTCCACCCATCTCATGGAGAAGCAAAGAACTGCACCCAACAGCAGCAAGGAGAAGTGGAATGCACCCCTGCCCTGAAAGAATGGCAGATCCGCAAAGACAAACTAAGTTAGTTATTGGTATGAGCTTTCTTCTTCAGAGGCATGCATGCACACGAAAGCTCATATCAATAACTAACTTAGTTGGTCTCTAAGGTGCTACTGGAAGGAATTTATTTATTTGTTTTGTTTCAACTTCGGCAGACCAACACGGCTACCTACCTGTAACTAGAGCTGAGAGAGATTCCAAGGTCAGCAGACCTGGCCTCCTGACCTAGTCTTTCACTCCTCTCCAGTCCACAAATCCACCTCTAACCCACAGAAGGCAGAAGCAAACAGTGGTCTATGGATGACTCACATAAACGTGCCAAGCTTCAATATGGAGATGGCCAAAGAAACACTTCAGAAGCGTTTCCTTGTCTGGCCTTAAGAGAAAGCATTGCTGTATTCCCCCCCCCCCCCCCATACACACACTGTTCAGTCTGCTCAGGTGTTAAGAAAGACCCAACCACCAGGTCTCAAAAAGAGAACTGCTATGGAAGGAAAAGTCCAAGTAATCCCACTGAACTCAACTCTGAATGGTTGCCCCCCCATGCCAAAGTTCACAAAGGCTGGGCAGAATGTTCCAGGTTTAGCTGCCACGGGAAAAGGAATGTTTCTTCATTATACAGGATAATTGATGCCCAAGGAAGAGCTCTGTGCACGAAAACTCAGAAACTGGCATACAGAAATCCCAACAACGCCCTCCCCCCCATGGTGCTCTTTATCTTTGGGACTACGTAACCTGAACTATCTATTGCAAAACCAGAAAACAAGGTAAGCAAGGGGGCAGGTTTGCATGGGCCAAGGTGGCTTTCGGGTGTCAGGGCAAGGAACTGGGGAGGGGCAGTAGCTTCATTCACTGACAATCTGCCTAAAGGGCAGCACAGCCAAGGAAGCACTTACGCTGCCAAGCACTGACTGGAAAGTTACCTCTAGCGGACCAGCCCCCACTGTAAGAGTCTCACTTCTCTGAGGCTCTTCAAATTATCCCTCTGTGCCTACAAGAGAAAGCGTGGCTTTGCTTCAGGAGCAGATCGCAACCACTAGTCTCTTCGGGCGGGATGCCCTTTGCAAACTCAGTATTCAAGAGCCCCAGCTCCTCTTCTCTGCTGGAGGGGGGTGGGAAGGCAAAATGCAAGTGGAAAGGCAACAATTTAATCTGCAAAGTGGCTGGCTAGAAGCAGAACTGGAGTGCTGAAAATCGGGTTGGATAAACTGGACAAGGCACCCCAAGGCAGAAAAAACGCCTGACCTGCCAGGTAGGAGAGGCCCCCTCCTTGGAGAAGGCCTGGGGTGTGCCTGCCTGCCCTCCCGCAAACTAGGGCAAGCAGCAACAGCAACAACCCACCCTATGGCGGAAGAGAGGCTACAGGCCAGCCCTGCTGCAGAGCACCCCAGACTCCCACGCCAAGGCTTCTCTGAACTTTCATCTCAAGTTCTGCCCAAACAAAGGGGCACCAGAGCCAAGTTCAGCTGAGCCTCAGCAATTTGGGACAGGGACCCATCTCTTTGTCCTCGCTCCCGCTGACGGGTCTGGAGTCACAGAAGCAGGCAGTCTCTGGCATCAACCTCTCCTGGGCTCCGCCAGAGTCTCCCCTGCCCCAGGGAAGCGGCCAATACCTGTTTATTTGGTCGGCGGCTCCCCTGCCCCACCCTCGGAGCCCAACCCTCGTGGCAAGGGGCGATTACAACATCTTAAAGAGACACAATGAAGCAACATAAAACATGTAGAGAAAACTCCTTCCCAGCCAGGCGCCAGCTTAAAGAAAGTTTTGCTGTGTTTATTGTTTACAAGAGAAGTGGCTGGAGGGTGTTTTTTTTTTGGGGGGGGGGTATGGGACTACCTTCCAACTGCTCGTGCTTTCATATGCCCAAAGAGCTGCCATCACACACAAGAGGGCTATGGTGGGGGGGGGGGGAGAGATTCCCACCTTATCCATATGGCTCCCGTATTCCAAGATGGGAGGCTTCAGCTGAAGGTCTGATGGGAAGTGCAAGCCCAGCAAGGGGAGCCCTGACCCAGAAGCCTGGCCACCATCTGCTGGGGGGCGTCCAAGCCCTGGGTCCCCTCCAGAAGGAAGGGCCAGACCTGAACCGCCCCCTCCCCACGGACAGCATCCCTAGTGGGCAGAGCATCTCCCTGGGTCTTTCTCTGCATCCAAGCGCGTGGGCGAAGTAATGGCGGGGAGGGGGGACACTCGAAACAGCGGGGCCCCCACTCGAATAAAACATTGGGGGTGGGTGGGACACCTGTCCCGCATAATCGATCGCAAGACGCCGCGCGTGCGCACCATTCGAATGGCAAGGCACGACAACCTGGGAAGGGGGGGCGCCCCTCAACTATTTTATATGGGGGGGGTCCTAAGGGACCTTGGCTCCTAAGTCCTGAAGCAACAGCCGAGCCCCCTCCGGGTGGGCGAGGAGAGGCGCCCCCCCCCCGCTTTCCCGAGATCCCAGCAGAAGACCGGGGGGGGGCTTTTGTCGGGGGGGGCGGGTG
>JAXCMG010000015.1:4225088-4239726 GCA_034642415.1 Podarcis siculus
CCCCCCCCCCGGCAGCCCGCGCGCCCCCGGCCCTGAGTGCGCGCCCGTCCGAGGGGGGAGGGGAACCCTCGGGACCCCCCGGGGCTGAGGAGGGTCTTCCTGGAAGGCCCGAGCCTGAGGGGGCGCCGCGCAGCCTCCCCCCTGGCCGTACCTGGCGTGGGCCCCGCAGGGCCGCTCTCCGCGCGCTGCCCGCCTGCCCCGGCCGCTTCCTCAGCCTCCGCCGCCGTCGCCTCCTCCTCCTCCGGCCCTGGCTTCTCCGCGCCCGCTCTTCTCCTCGCTCTCCCTCAGACACGCCGCGCGCGAGGCCCGCCCCCCGCCATTGGCCGCGCCGCCCGCCACTCACCCCCGCCCCGCCCACGCTCGGCGGCCCGCCACGGCGGAAGGGGACGGCCGCTTCGCCGAGCCCAGCTCCCATTGGCCGCTCTCCGCGACGTCGCGCCTTCCCCGCTTTCCTCTATGCGCCCATTGGCCAGCCGCCCCCGTCCATCTCTCTCGGAGCCTTTCCCACCCGCCTACCCTCGCTTTGGCTCGCTTTCCGCTCAAAGGCGGCGAGGCCCCCGTCGAGCACTCGAGCGCTGATTGGCCGAGGGCTTTTCCTCGTAAGCCCGCCCTCCGTCCCCGCCCCTCGGTTCCGAGAGGCGGCGGGCGGGAGGCGTCCCCCACGTGGGGAGGCAGCGCGCGACGGCGATTGGGCTCTCGGCCGACCCGAACCACGCGCGGCGCCGGCGTGGATTGGATGACGTCCCTGCCGCTCAAAGTTGGGACTCAGCCAATCCGGGAAGGCCTCTGCGGACTGAACCATGGACGCGGGGGGGGGGAGCGCAGAGAACAATGCCTTCGTTTGCTGCGGCTGCATCCACTGGCTCCACGGGGGGGGGGAGGTCTGTCTGGCCTGTGCCTTTGCATGCATCTGCTGTGTTTATAAGGTTTTTATTTTAAACGGGGCTGTTGTTTTTTTAACCCCACTCCCGAGCCAAGCAAATACTCTATCCCTCTCCATCTGGCCCATGTCACAAAAGGAAAAGGGAACAGGGAGGGCAGAGGAGAAGCCGGAGCAAACACTTTTGTATTTCTCAGCTACAGAATATCTGTAATGACCAATTGGAACAGGACGATTTCAAGGCGAGAAAGAGCCAAAAGCCGCCCATAGTTCAGCAGTTTATTCATTCAGTTTTTATCCCATCCCTCCTCCCGGAAAGAGCTCTGGAGATGCACTCCAGTGTCTGGTGGGATGACTGTGGCAGACGTTGTGAGCAGCTTTGAGGACCGTGGTGGAAAAACAGCATACAAACCTGCTAAAAATGCAATCTGTGTGAATTTGGCAGACCTGACGAAACGTGATTTTCCATACAGCAGCAAGAAAATGCAGGCAGTATAATTTAAGTTTCAAAAGAGTAAATGCCTCTAGATTATTTTATAGAATCACAAAGATGGCTTGTTTAAGCCATGCGGTTGAAGCTTGGAGCATTCAGCTCAGGCCTCCTGGCTGGTAACATTCACATGGTGGGAGAACGAAGAATTTGGTCACCCTTCTAAGGTGAGGGAATGTGACTTAGCCATACCTGGCAGGACAGCTTCCCCTATGGTCTTAATCCCTTCATGCATTAGAGTTAAGCATGTTGCTTATAGGAGGCAGATTTATCCCACACCTCTGAAGGGCCAAAGGTTCCCCACATAGGAGTTGCATCAAGGCTGGATGACTTTAATGTGCTGCACACTTTCTGAGGTGTGTTCGGAAACTTCAGCTGGAGAATGGTGAGCTGCAAGGGATGTTGGTCTCGGCTGCCGTATTTTTCTGGGACCAAAGTGCTGGCCATAAATGGTCCAAGGCTGGGATACCTAAAACACCCATTTCCCAAGAATCCCACTAATATTGGAGACTTGATTGCTGTAAGCCTGCCATAGGGTTTTGCCATGCCCTTTCTCAGGGGACCTGTCTAGCTCCCTTCCCCCCCCCCAACATGCTTCAGCTGGCAGAAATATGCCTGCACTCCCGCTGTCCCCATTTGGCTCCCCTTTGTCTGCTCCGTGTTTGCTGACTTAGGTGGAATCTACAGATATATATATAAAGCTGTGACATTGCTTTTTTTAAAAAAAAAATTACATTGAATTTGCTATAGCTCACTTTCGCCATCTAGTGTCACATTTTTATGTTGCACTGTAAAGGTAAAGGTACCCCTGACCGTTAGGTCCAGTCGGGGACATCTGGGGTTGCACACTCATCTCACTCTATAGGCTGAGGGAGCCAGCATTTGTCTGCAGAGTTTCCGGGTCATGTGGCCAGCAGGACTAAGCCGCTTCTGGTGAACCAGAGCAGTGGAGTGGTACCTATTTATCTACTTGCACTTTGAAATGCTTTCAAACTGCTGGGTGGGCAGGAGCTGGGACCAAGCAACAGGAGCTCATCCTGATCTGCAAGCCCTAGGCTCTGTGGTTTAGATCACAGCGCCACCCGCGTCCCATGTTGCACTTTACAACACACTTAAAACGTTTCATTTGCAGCTACATAGCTGAGTCCTTTACGTTATATGCAGGTTCCCGTGTTGGTTTATTTACAGGCATTTGGAGCTCACCCTTAGCATGTGGTTCCAGGGCAGGTTACATATAAAAGGTAAAGGTACCCCTGCCCGTACGGGCCAGTCTTGACAGACTCTGGGGTTGGTGCGCCCATCTCACTCTATAGGCCGCGGGCCAGCGCTGTCCGGAGACACTTCCGGGTCACGTGGCCAACGTGACATCGCTGCTCTGGCGAGCCAGAGCCGCACACGGAAACGCCGTTTACCTTCCCGCTAGTAAGCGGTCCCTATTTATCTACTTGCACCCGGGGGTGCTTTCGAACTGCTAGGTTGGCAGGCGCTGGGACAGAGCAACGGGAGTGCACCCCGCCGCGGGGATTCGAACCGCCAACCTTTCGATCGGCAAGCCCTAGGCGCTGAGGCTTTTACCCACAGCGCCACCCGTGTCCCCCAGGTTACATATAGCTCAATGCAAATTCTGTAATGTGTAAATGTCATGAATCGTAATTCCTAAACCGCTAGGCCATAAATTAAAGTGAATCAACAAACAGATATAGGAAACAATGTGGTGGTTGCTGGATTTTATTTATAGGATTTCTTACCCTAAGATCTTTCTTCACCACAAGCTCTCCAGGCAGGTACCAACAACATAATCAGGCAAAACAAGTAAAGCAGTTCCAAAGAAAGTCATTTAAAAAAAACAACTTGTTGTGTAATGACTTTGGTGGTTTTTTTGGATCATGTTGTAAGGCACGATTGCCTGATACTAGGACAGTAAAACAGAATATTATAAATCTTGTTAATTAATTAAGAGGAGGCCTTCTCGTTGGCTACTCCCAGACTTTGGAACTTCCTGCCTAAAGAGGTTAGACAGGCAGGTTAAGAACTTTTTGATTCAACAAGCTTTTGGGAACTGACTGCTTTTAATGAAAGGGCTGAGGCCATGCTCTTTCTACTGTAATCTGTGGCAACCCAGTCAGATGGGTGGGGTACAAGTAATGAATTATTATTATTATGACAATGACTAATATATTTAATTTTTAAAATAAATTTCACACACACAATTCCATTAATTTGTTTCCCCCCTATGTTTTCAGCTCTTGTTTTAACTGTAAGCTGCCTAGAATCCCTGCAATGGGTAAGAAGAAGGGATGTAAATAAATAGATATAATAGTAACAGCAATTCTCTGGTATTGCTGTTTGAAGCTAGTGGCCAGCTGCTGGCTCTCAAGTTTATGGCTTGCTTTGTTTCCGAAAGTTGAAGGTGGTTCCAAACAGACAGTGGCTTGTGAAACGGATCCCTCTGCTGTCTCTGTTAAAGAGCTTTCCCTGGTGCAGGTGTGTGTGTGTGGGGGGGATTTTACCCTCCAGATGTTGCTGAAAGACAACTCCTATCAGCCACAGTAAGCAGGGATTTAAAACACTTGGTGCAGGTGTAGGAAACCCCAATAAGGGCGTTAAATGCCACAGAATTGTAGCAGCATTGGAAGGGAACCCAGGGCCATCTAGTCCAACCCCACTGCCATGCAGGAATCTCAACTAAAGCATCCCTGACAGATGTCCATCCAGCCTCTGCTTGAAAACCTCCAAGGATGGTGAGTCCAACACCTTCCTAGTCCTCTCCTGCTCAGCAGCTGGTCTTGGTAACATTGAGGCAGACCGCCTCTGGAGCTGGAGATTGCATAGCTGCCAACTTTTCCCTTTTCTTGCGAGGAATCCTATTCGGAATAAGGGAATTTCCCTTTAAAAAAGGGAAACGTTGACAGCTATGAGATTGTGCTTGGCTATCCCTGCTTAGGAGCTGCATACTTCTTTCATTCATTCCTTTTGCCTATATCCCACCTTTTGTCTGTAAACCACCTTGTGGCCCTCGGATAAAGGGCAGTACAGTATATAAATTTAATAACCAAACCAATACTAATTCCCACGAAGGAGGTGTGTGGAAGTCTCCTCCTCCTCCTTTTTATCCCCATTATTATTATTATTATTATTATTTGTACCCCGCCCATCTGGCTGGGCTTCCCCAGCCACTCTGGGCGGCTTCCACAAAGACCAAAAATACACTAATATGTCATACATTAAAAACTTCCCTGAAGAGGGCTGCCTTCAGATGTCTTCTAAAAGTCTGGTGGTTGTTTATCTCTTTGACATCTGGTGGGAGGGCGTTCCACAGGGCGGGTGCCACCACCAAGAAGGCCCTCTGCCTGGTTCACTGTAGCTTCACTTCTCACGGTGAGGGAACCGCCAGAAGGCCCTCAGAGCTGGACCTCAGTGTCCGGGCAGAACGATGGAGGTGGAGACGCTCCTTCATGTATTTTTTTCCACAACAACCCTGGTGAGGTAGCTTGGGCTGAGGGGCAGTGGCCGGGCGCCGTGCTCCCACCCAGGGCGTTTCAGGGCCCGAGTGCGGCGGGATTCGAACCGTGGTCTCTTCCAGGTCCCAAACCCACCAACCCTCGAATACCCTGCCTCAGGGTGCCTCAGGGTTCTGTCCTCTCCCACATGCTTTTTAACATCTATATGAAGCCGCTGGGAGAGATCATCAGGGGGTTTGGACTGGGTGTCCATCAATATGCAAATGATACCCAGCTCTACCTCTCTTTCAAATCAGAACCAGTGAAGGCGGTGAAGGCCCTGTGTGAGTGCCTGGAGGCGGTTGGAGGATGGATGGCGGCCAACAGATTGAGGTTGAATCCTGACAAGACAGAAGTACTGTTTTTGGGGGACAGGGGGCGGGCTGGTGTGGAGGACTCCCTGGTCCTGAATAGGGTAACTGTGCCCCTGAAGGACCAGGTGCGCAGCCTGGGAGTCATTTTGGACTCACAGCTGTCCATGGAGGCGCAGGTCAATTCTGTGTCCAGGGCAGCTGTCTCCCAGCTCCATCTGGTACTCAGGCTGAGACCCTACCTGCCTGCGGACTGTCTCAACAGAGTGGTGCATGCTCTAGTTATCTCCCGCTTGGACTACTGCAATGCGCTCTACGTGGGGCTACCTTTGAAGGTGACTCGGAAACTACAACTAATCCAGAATGCGGCAGCTAGACTGGTGACTGGGGGCGGCCGCTGAGACCACATAACACCGGTCTTGAAAGACCTACATTGGCTCCCAGTACGTTTCCGAGCACAAAGTGCTGGTGTTGACCTTTAAAGCCCTAAACAGCCTCAGCCCAGTATACCTGAAGGAGCGTCTCCACCCCCATCATTCAGCCCAGACACTGAGATCCAGCGCCGAGGGCCTTCTAGCGGTTCCCTCAGTGCGAGAAACCAAGTTACAGGGAACCAGGCAGAGGGCCTTTTCGGTAGTGGCGCCCTCCCTGTGGAATGCCCTCCCATCAGATATCAAGGAAATAAATAACTACCTGACGTTCAGAAGACATCTGAAGGCAGCCCTGTTCAGGGAAGTTTTTAATCTGTGATGTTTTAGTGTATTTTTGGTTTCTATGGAAGCCGCCCAGAGTGGCTGGGGAAACCCCGCCAGATGGGGGCGGGGTACAAATAATAAATTATTATTATTATCATTATTATTATTATTATTATTACCCCATGGGCGCCAACAGCCTCTCGCACGTGAGACAAGGCAGAGCGCTGCCGAATGAAGCGGCCGCCCCGACCCCTTTCCCGCCGCCATCCGCCCGCCGGGGGTAGACTGCCTCTGGCCACGGAGGCTCCACCAGTCAGCAAGCGGGGGAGGAAGCGGCGCCGAGAGCGCACGCGCAGGAAAAAAGACCCGGAGCGCGCATGCGCCTTCATCCAGATGGTCCTGAGAGAGAGAGAGAGAGAGCGCATTCCTTCGGCCCCGCCCCCTCTGCCCGCTGGCCAATCCGCAGCCAGGGGCCCGCAGCGCACGCGCAGTACACCCCTCTCCGCGCCTGCGCGTGGCGCTCCGAGGGCGGTTGCGGCGGCGGCGGCGGCGGCAAGAGGCGTCGGATGAGGTAAGCGGCGCAAGATGGCGGCCGGGGCTGAGGGCGGCCGGGGAGGGAGGGTCCGCGCCTGAAGAGGCCTCGTTCTCCTTCCCCCGCTCGCCGCCTTGGCGGGAGAACTCTTCGTCCTCTGCCTGCGGGGCTTCTAGTCCTCAGGGAGGGAAAGAGCGGGCCCTCATGGGCTGCCCCAGGTAGGCCTTTCCAGTTGCCAGGCAGAAGCCGGAATGGGGGCTCCCCGGGGAGGAGGAGGGGGGTGTACCTGGCGTAATAATAATAATAATAATGATAATAATAATATAATGTATTTATTTATGCCCCGCCCACCCGGCTAGGTTTCCCCAGCCACTATGGGTGGCTTCTAACAAAATATTAAAATACTGTACAACAATGCATCAAATATTAAGAGCTTCCCTACACAGGGCTGCCTTGTGGTTGTTGTTATTGTTATTTATTGTTTTGTTCTTGTTACTACTACTACTACAGACCCTCCAAGTGTCCTTGTTTTCCAAGGACAGTTCCAGATTTACAAAAGCTCTCCCAGTTTCTGATATGATCCTGGAATGTCCCGTTTCCCCTTAGGATGCCCCTGTTTTCATGGGAGAAACGTTGGAGGGTATGGAGTTATCTGACCCCAGAGCCGTCGGAAAGCAATCCTGTAGAGGGAAGTTAATGATTTTTTATTCTATTTTCTATATGTTGGAAGCTGCCTAGAGTGGCTGGGGAAATGCAGTCAGATGGGTGGGGTATAAAGAGTAAAATTATCGTTATGGAATAGGACATCCCTATTTTCATTAGGGAAAGGTTGGAGGGCATGTTTCTGCCTTGGTCTGACCACGCTTGGAGTCCTGTGTTCAGTTCTGGGCCCCACAATTTAAGAAGGTGATCAACAAGTTGGATTGTGTGGAGAAAAGAGTGACCCAGATGACCAAGGGTCTGGAAACCAAGCCTGAGAAGGGAGCTGGGTATGTTCAGTCTGGAGAAGAGGAGACTGGTGAGATAGTTGCAATCAAAATTATTCAACCCCCAAGGCAAATTGGGCTTATTATCAAAATTTGCAGACTTTCAGTTGTTTGCCATGAGCAAATCAAACAAAAGCAATAGAAATGGCTCAGCGGAAGGGATGCTTGAAGTGGCTTCCTCAAATTCAGCTGAAATTGCAGCTTATAAATTGTAAATTTTGATAATAAACCCAGTTTGCAATGGGGGTTGAATAATTTTGATTGCAAGTATATGAAGGCCAGCTCTAAGTGTGAAGCTCTTCCCTTGTGTCTCACACTTCTTGTTCTTAGTTTGTGAGCCTGAAGGTAGTGGTTTGCTTTGTTCTGATAATTGCATGCAAGCCACTCTGGCAGCCTTTTTGGTGAACAGCTGAGTAACAAATACTATAAATAAGATAAAATAATGTGATGTGTGTCAGGGCAAAAATATCCCTTAGCTTCACATCTTTCCCGGGGGGGGGGGGGTCCTGAGCTGGCAGTGATGGACCAGGAACGAGGCCTTGTGGTAAGAATAATAATAATATGTCGGGCTTCCCCCAGAGACTCTGGGGGCCTCCAGTACAAGATGACCTCAACCATCAAAAACAGGGCTACCCTTGGATGTCTGCCTTGGCAGTTGCACCTAGCCTGGGGGACAACCTCCTGTCAGTTGTTAAGGAAGTAAACAACTATCTGACTTTTAGAAGACATCTAAAGGCCGTCCTTCTGTGTGCCTCCTCCTTAAGAGGTCTGGAAGGTGGCAACACGAGAGCAGGGTCTTTTCTGCAGAGGCCTTCTACTTTTGGGATGCTGTCCCCGGGGAGGCTTGCCTGGTGGCTTCCTTACTTTAGGCTCCAGGCAAAAAAATTCCTCTTCTGCTAAGCCTTTGGCTGATTGTCATCTGATGCCCTTTTAAACTATGTGTGTGGAATTCTTTGTTGTTGTTGTTTTATTGTCAACTGCCCTGTAATCCTCAGATAAAGGGTAATATAGAAAATTAATAAATTATGATAGGATTAATAAGTACGCACTGGAGACTTCATAGAGCTAAACAATACTCCTACCTTCTGAAAATGGCCATCCAAGTAGGACTGAAAGCATCACAAAACTGTGTCACCCACCCACAACTTTGATAGCTACCCTAGTATAATACCATGATCTGTATTCCTAATTATCAGACCACCGGCTGTTAGGATTCCTCCCTCCCTCCCTGGAGGACTATCTTCAGCACAAGAGGACAACTGCACATCCTCCAAGGAATGGTCCCCTTCTAAGGGTTTGCTTGCCTCTTCCTTAGCATGGTGTTCTTCTAGGGGAGCCTCATTGTCCACAACAGCAGAGGAGCTATCATTCTGGCCTCAGAACCCAGTAGTAAAATGCCCAAATGCCTCATCCTCTCTGCCTCTCTCAATTTCTCTTGGTCAGCCACCCTGGCCTCAAGGACAGCAGGCCAACAGTCATGCATGCGATGCAGTACACTGGAAAGCCTCCGCACACCTCCTTCCTTTCTGATTATACTTTTTTGTCTTTTTACTTTCAGCTTGGTGGGGGTGTCTGATGTGAATTGCTGCAGATTTGGCATTTCCCTCTGTAGTGTCGTCCTCTGCAGCTTGTTCAGTTTAAGACCAAGTGATCTCAGTAGTTGAATCCTGTTTCTTCTGACCATTCTGCCACACTTCATCCTTCCTTAAATTGGTCATAGGTGTAATTAGCCATGGTCAAGTCTAAAAAAAAGAAAAACCAACAGAAGAAGGGGAATTTCCGGGATTACAGGTGGGGACCTAGAGGATATATGCCCCCATGGATGAGAGGTCCTTGCCGAGGTGGCATGTGGGGACCCAGAGGAAATATGCCCCCATGGATGGGAGGTCCTTGTCCAGATGACACGTGGGGACCTGGAGGAGATATGCCCCCGTGGATGGGAGGTCCTTGTCCAGATGACACGTGGGGACCCGAAGGAGATACAACCCCATGGACCGGAGATCCTTGTCCAGATGACACGTGGGGACCCGGAGGAGATATGCCCCCGTGGATGGGAGGTCCTTGCCCAGATGACACATGGGGACCCGAAGGAGATATGACCCCATGGACCGGAGGTCCTTGTCCAGATGACACATGGCAACCCAGAAAGAAACGCAGAAAATATACGCAGCCAAATATGAGCGGCCCCTGTCCTAATATGTGTGATCCTAAAGAGAGCATGTCTTCAGGACCTAATGCACCTGACCAAAGGCAGTGTAGGACTTTTGGAGGGCCAGGAAAGTTGTCTTCTGGGATGGAAGGATGTGGCACTAACAGTCAGGAGAATGATCCATTGCCACCTGGTAATTGTAGCTCAGAACAGCCCGCTTCAGAAAATGCTGCAGATAGGCATTACACAGAAGAGAGTGCTGCAAGAATTCTCTCAAACTTTGGCTTATCTGCTAAAGATTTGGAGGAATTTGGCCACTATTCAGATGATCAGCTGAAGCCTGAAAACATGGCTATGATTCTGAGGGACATCGTTGAGCGCAAGAAGGCTCGTCAGTTGCCCACTTCATCTCAGGGCAAAGAAGAGGAATCGTCTGGCGGACAGGGTGGATCTGATTCCCTGATGAAAAGTAAGTCCGGTTATGAATATGGCAGTAAGTGTGTAGAAACCAGGCTAACCAATAATCCCATGAAGACTTCAGGGTTAAACTATGGCATTTTCTACCACATGATGCAGTGACAGCCACCAATGTGGATGACTTCAAAAGTGGATTAGACAAATTCAGAGATTAAGGCTTGTTATGATGGTTGCTTGTCATGATGAGGGATGCAACCTCCAGGATTGGAGGATGGGCACATCTGTATACTAGTTGTTGGGGAACAGAAGCGGGCAGTGCTGCTGAGCTCTGCAGAACTGGCTGCTGGGCTAGATAGGCTGCTGGCCTGATCAGGTTGCTGGGCTCTTTTCAAGCTCTTACAAACACTGGTGGGGAAGAAAGACAACAGTTGGGGTTCCAGGAAAGCACCGTAGATATCTTGCCCTCTCACACACCCATGGGTACTATAAGCAAGGAGGTTTTTTGGGGAGGGGGTGTTTTTTGTTGTTACAGTTATTTATATCCCGCCTTTCAGGATCCAAATCCTTCCAATGCGGTTTAGAGGTAACATGAACCTACATTTTTTCAAAAAAAGATACCGTAGTATAGAATCCCATCAGTATCCTGCCTACTGGGCAATGTCTGGCAGAATTATTTATTAGTTTATTTATTTCATTTCAATCCTACCTTTTTATCCAGGGACCTTGAGGGGGCGTACATGGCTCTCCCTCTTCTCTTTTTGTCCTCACAACTGCTCTGTGTGATAGGTTAGGTTGAGAGGCAGTGACTGGCCCAAGGTCACTTTGCAGGCATTGTAGCCGAGTGGAGATTTGAACCCTGGTCTCCCAGCTCTGTGTCCTACACTAACCACTACACCACTGTGGATCTTCAGAATGGCCCTGGAGGATGGGAGGGGTTCAGCTGGAACAGACCCTGATGCATTATTTGGTTACTGTCCCCTGCGCAGAGTAGTTGATGGGAAATGATCTTGGGGGGGGGAGGGGATATCCAGTAGGAGCAAGCTCCAAGGTGGCCTTTGCCCTTGGCACCCTCTCTCCTGGAATTTCGTTGGCATCCATCTGTGTTGCATAACAGAATCATGCCTTCCTTCAGCAGGACCTGGTGTACCGTCAGCAGCTCAACCAGCAACAACACCTGTGGCTTCATTTATGTCTCAGTCTTCAGGATCTCCATCTCCATCAATGATGAACGATTATCATGCTGTGTCGCCAACAGTACTTCCACACGTGTGTTCTCTGTGTAAAATAGAATGTGCAGATATGACGGTGAGTTCTTTGTTTTTGCAGAAAAAAGGGCACACAGTTGTATTGAGCCCAGGATGAGTGCATTTTCCACTCTGGCTTTCAAGCAGATCTTACGCTATGAGGAGTGGTTGATGTTATCCTGGGGAAGTCAACATGGTGGCTTCCAAATGTTGTTGGACAGCATCACTGCAGCATATCTCCCCTCCCCTAATCCCCAAGGAGACATCTCTGCCACCTCAGGGCATCATGAATCCCCACATCCAGAAAGCCCATTTGACATTGGTGGGATTCGAACCTGACACCATGTCTGGAGACTCTGTCTTATCTGACTTTGAGCTGCTGTTGTCTATTTTAATATAAAATGCATTGCACAGTATTGAACATTGTCCAGTGTTAAACTCATACACAGGATTGAAGGGCAGGTGAGTGTGTTTTTACTCTGCTGTAGAAACTCAGATATATAAGCTAGGTGACAAATGGCTTCTTAAACCAAGGTGTCAGTTGGCAAAAAACGTATATACCGTATATACCATTAGGGTTTTTTAAAAATAAATAGTTGCTGCTCAGCAGCAGAGGAGGCCCCGTCTGTGGGTTTCTCAGAAGCATCTGGCTGACGGCCGCAGTCGACGGGATGCTGGACTAGGTGACGCTTTGTTCTCATCTAGCATCCAGGCTTTTTGTGTTCTCATGCTGATTTCTTCCCTCCCTCCCTCCCTGTAGAGCTGGAATCTCCACGTACACACTGCTGCACACTCCGAGAAATGTGATGAGCTACGCCAACAGTAAGGCCTTTCATTTTAAGTTATTGGGAATAGATTGAGGATTTGAAATGGTTTGGAAATGACTTCCTGGATAGCTCAGGGCTTTGCTAAAATCAGCAGAGCCATTGCTTAGATGCCTTGCCACAAACCTCAGCCAAGGAAGTTGTGGGAGCTCACCTTTGAAGGTGTGGTGCCTGCTCTAGGTTGTGTTTTGCCTGAATTTGTATAAGTGGTCTGTAGGCCGATTGTGGAGCTGAACCAGGGAAGAAGGCAGAAGCTCAGAGGCATCTCATCTTGCGTTCTGTGGCTTTTAGATGCCTGTGGAGCATGAGCAGAGTTTTATGAGGGGTGGCTTCAGGACAAACCAGTTCTTGGAGGAGCTGGGAATCTCATGCCGGGGAGCTTTTGGAATACTGGGTCCAAGAGTCAGGGTACCCTCATGGAATCACCTTAAACATCCCCAGAAGATCAGTAGTAAAAGATCAATAATTTGGACAAAAGGGAGAGAAGTACTGGACAGTTTTAGAAACTTGCCTGAATGATAATGGAATGGAGTACATGTACTGTGTCAAAGGAATAACACAGCTGTTTTGCTGGCTTTTCTTGAAACAGGTATCCTGACTGGAATCCAGAAGAATGCTCTTCGTTACAGAGGTAACCTTTCAGTCTCAACATGAATACTCAGTAATGAGAATTAGGCTGCAGTGATCTCATTTCCCTGTTGTCTCCGATGGTGTGGGTTTTTGGAGACATTTTGAGTGGGAAATTTGTATGAGGGCATTCTGCACTGGGACATTTTCTGATGCCCAGGAAAGTGACCTGTGATCTAATTCTTGTCCTTCATTGTATTTAGTAGAGAAAACTCAAAACTTTAAAACTGCCAAGTATCTGCAGTTAGCCCCCGTTCACTGCTTCTTAGGAACTATGCAACAAGAAACACTGCTGCAGAAAAAGTAACACCCCCCCCCCCGGGATAATTTTTTCCACCCCAGGTTTCTGGTTGTCCCTCACCAGTACATGTAGGAGCTGTTTAACTCAGACTTCATTCTCCTCGTGTCTTCATTCTAAGGCTCCAGGGGCCAGCTGGCTGAGCAGCTGTTGGTTTCACTGCAGCTATAAGCCACTAGCAGGCAGGTAGCCATTCCAAGTGCAGGTGGCAGCCATAATTTTCTGGTATGAAGCTGGGCATTCTGTTGCCAGCATCTGAGTTCCTTTAGTCATTGGATGCTGCAGTCCCATCAGCCGTCTTTTGTAGGCTTTTGATGCTTTTAGCTTTAACCCTGAGAGTTCCTATTTCTAGTTGATTTCCATTTGCAAAAATAACATTTTGGCAGATCTGATTTCTCCTTTTACATTTGAAAAAGAGAAGTCATTCAAATCCTGTTTTTTCTGCCTTTTGCAGACATGAAGGCGACAAGAAGGAAAAACATATTCCAATGCCATGCTCTACCAGTTCTAACCCAAACACTTCACAGCACTCAATCCCTGGCCATGCCTCAAGTCAGACTCGGTCACGATCTAGGAGCCCTGGGCCCCACAGCAAACGGTCACGATCTAGGAGCCCCAGATGTAGCTCCAGGTCTTCAGAGCGACCCAGCTCCCCCACCTCGAGTTCTCAAAGCTCTTTTAGCCAGAAGAGAGAACTGAGAAAATCAACTAGATCTCCAGGTAAGGTGGATGTTACAGATGCTTCATTAACTGGCCTTTGGTTTTTTGTAAGCAGGATTACGGTATGTGTGTGATAATGGCAGGCGTGTTGCAGTGGCTTTGGCTCAGTGAATAGTTTGTTCTGTTCTGGGGTTTTTTTCCTGGTTTTGTCATTGCGTCAGTATAATGCCTGCCAAGGAGACCAAGCTTGTTCCTATATTGGATTCTGTGAGTGACTCTGCAACCCATTTCAAAAGGGTATGTTGGTTGATCTCAGCCATTTCACTCCTCTGGAGTTTCCCCCACCCACTTTGTAGTTTTTACAGTTGCTTAGTACAATGACCTTCTTGCACTCATGCTATGCAGGGTAGAACTTGGTTGCAAATTCAGCAGTGACCAAGGATCAGGGGAGATATTCTGCTGCTTCCTTGCAGTATTGTTGCCAAAGGTAGACCTGAAGTTGTTGCAATAGAGAGTTGATGAACTGCGGGGGGGGGGGGGGTATTGGTTCCATTTTGCCCTTGTTTTTATTTTATAACTTTTGGGTTCTAAATCTTGTATTTTTATGTTGTGAACTGCCCTGAGATGTATGGATGGAGGGCGGTATACCAATTTAATCAATACTACTGCTAATAATAATCATAATAATAATGAGCCACTTGCTTTTTCTCCCCCTCTTTAGCGTCGTCTGCAGAAGCAGGAAGCTCCAGGGAACCTCCAGCCAAATCTGATGTGGCAGAACAACCACCCAACAAGTCGGAGCATCCACCGCAGACAAATCTCGGCCACCAGGAGCCGCCCAAGAAGGAGGCCGCAATGCGGGAACAAGGAGACCAGCAACCTACATCCAAATCTGATGTGGCAGAACAACCACCCAACAAGTCGGCCCGTCCACTGCAGACAAATCCCGACCATCAGGAGCTGCCCAAGAAGGAGGCAGCAACGCGGGAACAAGGAGACCAGCAACCTCCAGGCAAATCTGATGT
>JAXCMG010000015.1:4239736-4255484 GCA_034642415.1 Podarcis siculus
AGCCAAATCTGATGTGGCAGAACAACCACCCAGCAAGTCAGACCATCCACTGCAGACAAATCCCGACCATCAGGAGCCCCCCAAGTTGGAGGCAGCAACGCAGGAACAAGGAGACCAGCAACCTCCAGCCAAATCTGATGGGACAGAACTCCCACACAAGTCAGAGCATCCACTGCAGACAAATCCTGGCCATCAGGAGCTTCCCAAGAATGAGGCAGCAATGCAGGAACAAGGAGACCGCCAACGTGAAGATCAGTTGCGCTTCTCGTTGACGCCTCTTGTAGAACAAAGTGTCATGCAGGCCCTGTCGCTGCTGCAGCCTGGAGGCACAGTGGGTGCTGGACTCACCCAAGGAACAAGCTTGCCCCCTGTTGTGCAGATCGATCCAGCATCCCTTGTCTCCATGATGCAGCTGGTTGCAACCCAGGTGGTGCAAGCTGCCTTAGCCTCCAAGGAGGTCTCAAGTGTGCGGGAAAGCCCAAGTGTGGCTGGCCCAAGCCCTCAGTTAAGTATCCCTGCAGGAAGCGAAGAAAAGAAGCAGGAGAGCAGTCAGGAAGTGGTGCCAGGAGTCGTTCCTCCTTGCTCAGGTGAGGAGTTGTCGGGAAGGGGGCTGAGGGTGGGTCTGGCTGTAGAGGGAGGTTGTTCTGTGTTGGAGATATCCGTCTTGCATTGGTGATATAATGCACAGTCCCTGCTCAGGTTCAGGACTGCCCTGAGATCCAACCGACTTCTCTGGTAGTGGTGAACACACCTGTGCTGTTGCTTCTTGGTTGCAGGGATCTTTTCTGCAATCCATTGGTCCGGGCGACTGGTTCCTTTTGTGGCATACCGAATACACAATGATATGTGATTTTACTGATTTATGGCTACATTTCTATCCTCCGATGAGCTCAACATAGCATACATGGTTCTCCCGCTCCTCATTTCACCCCACAACAACCCTGAGAGCCAGTGTGGTGTAGTGGTTAAGAGCAGTGGACTCGTAATCTGGTGAACCGGGTTTGATTCCCTGCTCCTCCACATGCAGCTGCTGGGTGACCTTGGGCCAGTCACACTTCTCTGAAATCTCTCAGCCTCACTCACCTCACAGAGTGTTTGTTGTGGGGGAGGAAGGGAAAGGAGAATGTTCGCCGCTTTGAGACTCCTTCGGATAGTGATAAAGCAGGATATCCAATCCAAACTCTTCTTCTTCTTCAACATCACCCACTGAGTTTAAATCTGAATGGGGATTTGAACTCGGGTCTCCCTGGCCCTAGTCCAGCACTCTCACCACTTCACTACGCTGGCTCTTGGGCCAGTGAGGAAAAATGCTAGTTAAGGCTTCAAGAGCTGTGCCAGGAGAGCTGGTGCATTGCTGTTTAGGTGTTCTCATTGCTGTGGATGGATCTCTTGTGCTTCAGATACAGCTTGATGGAGAAGCAAGCGATTCTCAAGGAAACGGAAGTAATGAAGTCAGATCAGGGTTGTGTCAGAGCACATGTTGCTTATGTTGTGGTTTGAGGTTTTGCTGAACAGGAAGCTACATGTGTTCAGGTATGGTAACTGAGTACGGAAAGGCAGGCGAGAATTTATTAATCCTCCAGTGTGCTTTAGCACATAGTTTGTGGATAGTATCAAATCTAGCTATTTTGCTAAGGGTCATGGTTGATGGGAGCTGGGAGTCCTGCATTGCAGGGGTTGGACTAGAGAATTCTTGGGGACTTCTACAATTCTGTGATTCCATTCACAGCACCTGGATGGCACCAGGATCTTCTATTCTTGACATAGTCCAACAATGCTTGGACATGAGGGGAGTCAGAGATTTGCTTGCAGGTCACCAGTCTGGGTGATTGAAGAGCAGGGGTAGGCAACCAAAGGCCCAGGGGCCGGATGCAGCCCAATCGCCTTCTCAATCCAGCCCTCGGATGGTCTAGGAATCAGCGTGTTTTTACATGAGTAGAATGTGTCCTTTTATTTAAAACGCATCTCTGCGTTATTTGTGGGGCATAGGAATTCGTTCATTTCCCCCCTTCAAAATATAGTCCGGCCCACCACATGGTCTGAGGGACGGTGGAATGGCCCACTGCTGAAAAGGTTTGCTGACCCCTGTAGAAGAGGATTGTAAATGCACCAGAGATCAAGAGCCTCATGGCCTACCAACTGAGCTAAATAGACTGCACACAAAGGGATACGTGGTGGCATCACGTTGACTTTGTTTCTGTTTAGTTGCAGCCCCTGCACGTAAGGTTTTCTGGACACAGTTGTGTGCAAGGAAGCGAATGCTGGTGTCCGGGAGAGAATCCCACCTTGGGCTGGGTCACAGGCTGCACGTCGTGCGGCTGGGTTAGGAGGACATGCATGATTTGGGAGCGGCTGGTGCCTCCAGATGTTATCCTCCTGCAGCTGGGCAAGAATAAGTTGGAAACACAGAAAGGCATAGAGCTCAACTATTGGCAATGTTGGATCCACCTGAGCTCAGTATTTTCTATACCATTATTCCTCAAACTTGAATTTCCAGCTGTTGTTGGACTACAACTCCCATCATCCATAGCTAGCAGGACCAGTGATCAGGGATGGTGGGGGTTGTAGTCCAACAGCAGCTGGGAATTCAAGTTTGAGAAATAATGGTATGCACGGACTGGTGGCTTCAGGCAGGGAGTCTCTCCCAGCCCTTTTTGGAGATGCTGGGAACTGAACCTGGGGCCTTTTGGTGCTAGAAGCTGCGTCATCCTGAGTCAGACCACTGGTCCATTTAGCGTAATATTGCCTCATTGACTGGCAGAAGCTCTCCAGGGTTTCAGGCATGGAATGCCGCCGGCCCAACGGCCTCAGCCCTGTATACCTGAAGGAGTGGCTTCACCCCTGTTGCTCGGCCTGGACACTGAGGTCCAGCTCCGAGGGCCTTCTGGCAGTCCACTCATTGCTGGAAGTGAAGTTACAGGGAAACAGGGAGAGGGACTTCCCGGTAGTGGCCCCTGCCCTGTCGCTTGTCAAAGAGATAGGAATTCTGAAGGCAGCCCTGTATCGGGAAGCTTTTAATGTTTGATGCTGTATTTTTGTTGAAGCTGCACTGAGTGGCTGGGGCAACCCAGTCAGATGGGCAGGGTAGAAGAAATAAATAGTTGTTGTTTCGTTGTTTTTGTTTTAATTACTTATTTGTCCTTTTATCTTGTGAACCATCCTGAGATCACTTGTTAAAAGGCAGTACAGTGGTACCTCGGGTTAAGTACTTAATTCGTTCCGGAGGTCCGTTCTTAACCTGAAACTGTTCTTAACCTGAAGCACCACTTTAGCTAATGGGGCCTCCTGCTGCCGCCACGATGCCAGAGCACGATTTCTGTTCTCATCCTGAAGCAAAGTTCTTAACCCGAGGTACTATTTCTGGGTTAGCGGAGTCTGTAACCAGAAGCGTATGTAACCCGAGGTACCACTGTATATAAACCTAATTATTGTTATTATTATCTGGAGATGCTGCTGGGGATTGAACCTGGGAACTTCTGCACACAAAGCAGGTGATCTGCCACTCCATGGCATGGGACTTCAGGTGTGAGGTTGGTGGTTGAGACTTGGGGAAAACAGTGTCACAGGTCAAACTGAGGCCTGTGCCGGGACAGAATAAGCTTGTTGGCTGGAGACCTAAGATATTTGGGCAGGGAGGGTGGCTGGCTAAGCTGACCTCCCTGGTGATGCTCAATTGCAACTCCCATCATCCTCGCTTCTTAGCCTTGCTGGCCAGGGCTGTTGGGAGTTGAAGTCCAGCAACCTCTGGAGTGCCAGAAATTAGCTACCCAGGTTTAGGGCCACGGCTGTAATGTAGGAATTTTTGAAACAGCTAGGTACCTGCGTACAAACCCCTGACATAAAACTAAAATGTGAGAGAGGGCACTGGCTCTTCATGCAAAAGGCCTCCGGTTAATGTGTAATTATCCAGTTTGTTTGTGGGTTGGAGTAGGATCTGTGTATGCCCCCTCCTGCAGTTACTTGCATAGTAGAGGGATTGCGATGGCATCTTGAGAAGGGTGCAGGAGGCAAGGAAGCCAAGCTCAAAAGCAGCCCACCAAACAGCCTCAGGATTCTTCTTCCAAAGAGGAGGCAGGCCCAGACATGAGGTCCGCTGGAGGCCACAGAGTGGGTAGCGAGTAAGAAACCTTCCAAATCTAGTAGAATGGCTACTAAACCAGCTTTGCTTGGTATTGCAGCATGTGTGGAAAGATCGGAGGCTTCGGGTAGTAAAGGGGACTTGTTCACCTCAAGCTTGTTCACCGTGCCATTGCTTCAGAAAGAAGATGCAAGACCTCCGAAGCAGCATCTTCCAGCAGAGATATCCTCAGGTGATAATCTGGCACCTGCCTTCACAGTGGTGGGGCTGGCTGGCTTGGAGCTGGGTTTCACCACGGGGCTCCTGTTGTGGGGTTGAAGGGGTTACGCAAATTTGGCCATTGCCGCAGCCAGTTTAGGGGGAGGTACCAAAGGATGGGACAGAGCTGACTGAAGAGCTGACACACACACACACACACACACACACAGACATTTAAAATCTATATTTACTTATAGGTGCTCTCTATATTTAGAGAAGCAGAACAAATGAATAAAATCAGAGGGAATATGAATGAGAAGATAGAAAAGGATGTATAGAAATTAATTTATTAAATTTGTATGCCACCCTTCCTTGAAAGATCAAGGGCAGCTCACAACATAAGAAATACAAAATGAGAATGCAAAATAGAAAAATGAGTCAACCTGGCCAGCAGGATTTTTGGCACCTGGTGGAGCGACATTGGAGAAACGGCCCAATTAAGGAAGAGTCCTGATGAAGTACATGGGCATAATATTGAGGGCTTATAATGAATTCGTGGGTGGAGTATGGTGAGCCTTCCAAATCAAGAAGAATGGCTACTAAACCACCTTTGCTTGGTATTGCAGCATGCGTGGAAAGATCGGAGGCTTCAGGTAGCAAAGGGGACTTAACTCCCTCAACCTTGTTCACTGTGCCATGGCTTCAGAAGAAGGAAGATGCAAGACCTCCGAAGCAGAATCTTCCAGCAGAGATATCTGCAGGTGAGAATCTGGCACCTGCCTTCACAGTGGTGGGGCTGGCTGGGTTTCACCACAGGGCTCCTGTTGTGGGGTTGAAGGGGTTACGCAAATCCGGCCATTGCCACAGCCAATTTAATGGGAGGTACCAACTCTCTGATCCTTTTGTTCTGGTGCTTCCTCCTCTTTGGGAGAATGGGGAGCTAAAGTATATGAAGCTGCTAAATCTGAGTCTGCGTCAGACTCACCTGAGGCTTTTGGGCTCTGATAATCTGTGCCACCATCCGGAACTACATTGGCATCAGGATTATCAATCACATCAGAACTTGCCTCCCTCTTAACTGTCTTTGCCCCTTTTACACCATGATCACAAATGGGATAATACTGAAAGACACCAACTATGACCCGGAAAACTGTCTGTGGACAAATGCCGGTTCCCTCGGCCTGAAAGTGATGTGAGTGCTATTAACCCCATAGTCGACTTTGAGTGGACTTAACTGTCCAGGGGTCCTTTACCCTTTTTTTAGTTTACTTTTAGGTGGGTTGGTAGCTGGTTGACAGACTGCACCCAAAGAGTGCCCAGTAATGGTTCCTCATCATCCTGGAAAAGTGACAAGTGGGGTTCCGCAGGGTTCTGTCCTAGGTCGTTGTTGTTCAACGTCTTTATATATGACTTGGATGATGGAATTATGGGGATGCTCATCAAATTGGCAGGTGACACAAAACTTGGACGGGGGAGCCACTTCCGGTTGGTTGCCCCGGTGAAGGCAGACAGGAGCTCTTTCGATTGAAAGAGTTCCAGCGCAGTGAAGCTAAGGGGTGACCGCTAGAGTGACGCGGTACCCCGGGAAACCTCAGAGCGTTCTGAGGGCATGGTGTTCCGGCGGGTGCCTTCTGCGACTCCCCTACTCCCTGTTAAGCTCTGGGAAAGAGCCCCGAGAGCGAGTGGGGTTGGAGACACGGCACAATGGAAACCACTCGTTTCCTTCACAGTGCGAAGCTCCGAGTCTGGCGATCGTGAGCGGCCGATTTCTCCGAAAAAAGGCTAATATTTGGAACCGTCAGTAAAAGGAAAAAAGAAAGCATAAATTTGGCAACAATTCGGACAGAAAGGGATTTAAATACGCAGGTCTATCCATTTTCGCTGACCTAAAAGTGAAAGCGGTGATTGTTGACCGAAGCTGCAAAGAGGAAAAGACGGTCAAAAAAATTACAAGTAAATGTCAAAATCCCCCCTTCTGGCAGGGGGGAGGGGGAGAACTTTTACTTCAATGAACCTTGCCAGACTGAGTTTCAAGCTAAAGAGACTCTTTCTTTCTGCAACGGATTCCCCGGTGGGGAAAGGCTAGACTCCATTGTGACGTCATAAAGGGAGAGGAAACTTTCAACTTTCGCTTCCTCTTTGTATGATACAAAGTATCCTATTGCTTTCTGGACTGGTTTCTGTGTTACAAAAAGTATCTTTTACCTCCAGAATTCTTTAAAAAAATTCTGAGGTTGTGAAAGTATTTAATAGCCTGTCTTTATAATAAAAAGGAAAAGAGGATCTGCTGGCTATCTGCAACTGACTGTTTTGGGAATCTGTTTTTCTCCTTTCCCCCTCTGACTGTGTGACTGACCTTGAGATTCCTGAGCAACTATGAGTTGAGAGAAAGGAGATACGGGTGCAGTAAGACGAGGCTCCAGAAGTGCGACTTTTGAGGATAATGTCATGCAATCGTTGACTGAAATAAAAGAGGCCATACAGTGGTACCTTGGGTTAAGTACTTAATTCGTTCCGGAGGTCCATACTTTACCTGAAACTGTTCTTAAACTGAAGCACCATTTTAGCTAATGGGGCCTCCCGCTGCTGCCACGCCACCGGAGCACGATTTCTGTTCTTAACCTGAAGCACTATTTCTGGGTTAGCGGAGTGTAACCTGAAGCCTATGTAACCTGAGGTACCACTGTAAAAGGTAATTCTCAGGACATTGAAAAATTTGGCAAAGACTTAGAGAAACTGAGAGTGGAACTGAAAGCGGTGAAAACAGGTTACAAGTCATTGACACAGCTAGAGACAATTAGAGTGACTGATTTAGAAAGATTACAATATGAAAATTCAAATTCGATCTCATTTCTTCAGATGAGAGAGCGGGAATCTCAGCTAAGAGACTCCCCAAAAAAGGAGTCAGATTTATCATGTTTTGTCAAAGCGGAATTTGGACGTAATTTGTTTACATGAAACACACATCACAAGACGACATAGAAAAATTCTTTTGAATAAGAAACTTGGTCAAGAATTTATTACCTCAGATAAAGTTAAAAAAAGAGGAGTGGTGTTTTATGTTAAAGAAAAATGGAATCCAAAATTGATTTTTAAAGATGAGGAGGGAAGATACATAGCAATAGAAATTACAGCACAAGGCAAAAAACATCTATTGGGAATCTATGCACCTAATGATGGCAAAGCGGAATTTTTTAAGAATGCGGAATGCTTCTGGACTTCTTGGATTATATATTAATTCTAATGAGAGATCTGAATGGAGTTGCATCAACTCTAATGGACAGGACTCAGAGACAAATAATACTGAATGCTGGCAGACTACCTAAGACATTTTTTGACATAACAGATAAATTTGATTTGTCAGACATACGAAGAATTAGAAATCCAACTTAAAAGACTTCACATTCTATTCAGATGCAAATCAATCATTTTCGAGAATCAACTATTTATAGATATCTAGAGACTTGGTTTCCAGAGTAACAAAAATGGAATTTTCCCCCAAAGCCTGCTCAGATCACTATGCAGTATTTATGGAAGTGAAATTGTTTTTACAGGGATCTTTCAGATGGAGGATGAATGATGATTTGTTGAGGAATGAGCAAATAATCAATAAGGCCCAAAAGACTCTAAAACAGTGTTTTTCAACCTTTTTTGGGCAAAGGCACACTTGTTTCATGAAAAAAATCACGAGGCACACCACCATTAGAAAATGTTAAAAAATTTAACTCTGTGCCTATATTGACTATATATAAAGTAATTCTCTTGAATAGGAATCAAATTTTTCCCACGGCACACCAGGCAACATCTCGCGGCACACTAGTGTGCCACGGAACAGTGGTTGAAAAACACTGCTCTAAAAGACTATTTTGAGATGAATATGACTTTTGGAATGGAAAAAAGAGTCATTTGAGACGCAAGTAAAGCAGTAACGAGAGGATTCCCCATTCAACAAAATTCAATTAAGAGAAAGATACAAAATGAAAGAAAAGATAAAATTTTGGACCAATTAAAAGAAACAGAAGAACCTTAGAAGTAATCCAACAGATTTGCAGATACAAAAGAAAATTAAAGCCTTACAGATCCAGTATTCACAGATTATAAACCAAGAAATAGAATGGAAATTAAGACTGATGAGACAAAGGAATTTTGAATCTGCATATAAATGTGGGAAACTCTTAGCTTGGCAGTTAAAAAAAGGACAGAAACAAAGTACTATTACAAATACTGTATCAGAAGGAAAGTCTGTAGAGACCCCTGTGGAGATAAGATGTTTCCAGAAGTATTACAAACAAATGTATAAAAATGGTAAAGAAGACAAGGTCAAAATTGAGCAGTTTATTAAAACTAATGGCTTGCAGAAGATTCATGAAGGTAAAAGGATCCTACTAAATGGTTTAATTACACGACAGGAGGTTGAAAATGCAATAAATTCAATGCAACTTGGCAAAGCCTCAGGACCAGATGGATTGTCAGCAAAATACTATAAGATTATGAAAGATTGGCTTATTCAGTCATTGTAGAAGTTTGCAATAAGGTAATAGGAGGCGACAAAGCACTCGAAACCTGGAAGGATGCTTATATAACCCTGATTCCAAAACAAGATCAAGATAGATCTAATGTCAAAAACTATAGGCAAAAACTATATGAAAGATAATATTAGGAATATAGTTGATATTTTGGAAAAGTTAGAAACAAGAAAAAATTGTAAAGCAATGTTAATGTTTATTGATGCGGAGAAGGCCTTTGACAACGTGTCTTGGAGTTTTATGATACAAAATTTAGAAAGTATTGGGGTTGGACAGGAGTTTTTAAATGGTATTAATGTGGTTTATCATGAACAAAAAGGCGCAGCGAATCCAGCAGGCTGCTGTGGAGATCTGTATGCAACTGTTAAAAGGGACTTGAATTCAGGTGGCACAGATTTTGGGAGCACAAGGGTTCCATTCTGAAAGGAAAGGAGCAGATTTCTTGACTATCGGTGACCTAAGATATTTGGGCAGGGAGGGTGGCTGGCCGGCGAAGCCAGCCTCCCCTGGTGATGCTCAATTGCAACTCCCATCATCCTCGCTTCTTAGCCTTGCTGGCCAGGGCTGTTGGGAGTTGAAGTCCAGCAACCTCTGGAGTGCCAGAAATTAGCTACCCAGGTTTAGGCCCACGGCTGTAATGTAGGAATTCTTGGAACAGCTAGGCACCTGCGTACAAACCCCTGACATAAAACTAAAATGTGAGAGAGGGCACTTGCTCTTCATGCAAAAGGCCTCCGGTTAATGTGTAATTATCCAGTTTGTTTGTGGGTCAGAGTAGGATCTGTGTATGCCCCCTCCTGCAGTTACTTGCATAGTAGAGGGATTGCGATGGCATCTTGAGAAGGGTGCAGGAGGCAAGGAAGCCAAGCTGAAAAGCAGCCCACCAAACAGCCTCAGGATTCTTCTTCCAAAGAGGCCCAGACATGAGGTCCGCTGGAGGCCACGGAGTGGGTAGCGAGTAAGAAACCTTCCAAATCTAGTAGAATGGCTACTAAACCAGCTTTGCTTGGTATTGCAGCATGCGTGGAAAGATCGGAGGCTTCAGGTAGTAAAGGGGACTTGTTCTCCTCGAGCTTGTTCACTGTACCATGGCTTCAGAAAGAAGATGCAAGACCTCCGAAGCAGAATCTTCCAGCAGAGATATCTGCAGGTGAGAATCTGGCACCTGCCTTCACAGTGGTGGGGCTGGCTGGCTTGGAGCTGGGTTTCACCACGGGGCTCCTGCTGTGGGGTTGAAGGGGTTATGCAGATTTGGCCATTGCCACATCCAATTTAATGGGAGGTACCAAAGGATGGGACAGAGCTGACTGAAGAGACGTTACTGGTGCAGCCAGGAGATGTGCGAGGAGAACTTTGTGCAGCCACCCAGACCGACAGTCAGTCAATTGGGTGCAGTCAGGTAAGAAGGTGGACACAGTTATGAAAGGTGTCGCATACGGGGAAGCCTCGAGTTGGATATCCTTGATTGCCTGCCACCAATGAGCAAATATGAAAAGGGGAGTTTGTGGATGTGGTTGTCCTCTCTTGATTTATTTGTTCTTTTTATTAAACGTATTCGTCACTTTTTACCAAAATAACTAAAAGCAGATTGCAATACTTTTAAGCAAGCAAGCAAGCAAACGAACGAAAACACACACAGAGAGACATTTTAAATATCTATATTTAATTATTGGTGGTCTCTATATTTAGGGAAGCAGAACAAATGAATAAAATCAAAGGGAATATGAATGAGAAGATAGAAAAAGATGTATAGAAATTTATTTATTAAATTTGTATGCCACCCTTCCTTGAAAGATCAAGGGCAGCTCACAACATAAGAAATACAAAATGAGAATGCAAAATAGAAAAATGAGTCAACCTGGCCAGCAGGATTTTTGGCACCTGGTGGAGCGACATTGGAGAAACAGCCCAATTAAGGAAGAGTCCTGATGAAGTACATGGGCATAATATTGAGGGCTTATAATGAATTTGTGGGTGGAGTATGGTGAGCCATTTAGGATGCAGGTAGGCTTTGGTGGTAGTTTTGATATGGGATAGCACAGTGTTCGAAGCTCCCATTGTTCTAGGTGCATTTTGCGACAGGGAATTTCATTAGCGCGAGCAGTTTCTCAGCTCTGGGTTCAATACTTTGCCTAAGATTTCAGATTAAAACTGCAGAGTGGAAGGAAAGGAGGACCTTTTTCTGCCTCCCCACATGAAGACTGGAGAAGAGACCCTCTTAACATTAGGGAGGTTAGCAGGAGAAGGACTAGGTCTATGGTGCCATTGAGCTACTAGCTTCCATATCTCAGTTTCTAACAGGAGATAGGCAGGAGACCGAGCTCTGTTAAAATGTGTGTTAGGGTCCAAGTAAGTCACTATCATTGGTAGGTCCATCTGTGAGCCTTGGGTGAATAAGCAACAAAACGTCCACACGGCTCCTCAAAGTACGAGGCAGCTGCCTGCTCTTTTGGTTCTGGTCCTTAACACGACGCAACTGATTGACCAAGTTGAAATACTGGGAAACTTGGGAGGATGTGATCATGTCCTGGGTTTCATGATTTAGAAGGAAGGGAAAGCAGAGTATAGTCAGATTTTAAGAAGACCAATTTCAAAAAGCTTAGGGAGTTACTGAGTGAGATCCCAGGGTCAGAAATACTTAAACAGAAAGGGAGTCCAAGATGGATGGGAATTTCTGAAAGGTGAAATATTGAAGGTACAAAGGCAGACAATTCCAACAAGAAAGAAAAGTAGGAGGCATCCAACAAAACTTGTGTGGCTGCATAAGGAGCTTACAGGTGAGCTGAGATTTAAGAAGGGCATGTATACGAAATGGAAGGAAGGACAAATCACGAGGGATTAGGGTACACAGTAGCCAACAGCTGCAGGGAGAAGGTAAGGCTTTTGACCAAGTCCCCTGTGATAGACTTGCAGAGAAACTGGTAAAATGTGGGTTGGACGAGCAGTTTGAAAGCATGCCAGTGCAAGTAGATAAATTGGTACTGCTGTGTCAGGAAGGTAAATGGCGTTTCCGTGCACCCTAGATTCTGTCATGCCAGAAGCGGTTTAGTCCTGCTGGCCACATGACCCAGAAAACTGTCTGTGGACAAACGCCGGCTCCCTCAGCCTGAAAGTGAGATGAGCGCCGTAACCCCATAGTCGCCTTTGAGTGGACTTAACTGTCCAGGGGTCCTTTACCTTTTTTTACTTTACCTTTAGGTGGGTTGGTAGCTGGTTGACGGACTGAACCCAAAGAGTGCCCGTTAATTGTTCCTCATCATCCTGGAAAAAAGTGACAAGTGGGGTGCCCACAGGGTTCTGTCCTGGGTCGTCGTTGTTCAACGTCTTTATGTATGACTTGGATGATGGAATTATGGGGGTGCTCATCGAATTGGAAGATGACACCAACCCTGGAGGGGGGAGCTAATGCTGCAGAAGGCACAATTGGGATTCAAGATGACCTTAACAGATTGGAGAACTGGGTCCAAACTAACAAAATGAGTTTTGATATGGGCAACTGTCAGGTTCTGCACTTAGGCAGGAATAACCAACTTTACAAATATAAGACTGGAAATACTTGGCTTGCCAGTAAGACACGTGAAAAGGATCTAGGGGTCTTGGTGGTCCACAAGCTTAGCATAATTCAATAGTGTGCTGCAGCAGCAAAACTAGCTAATGCTATTCTAGGCTGCATCAAGAGAAGTCTAGTGTCCAGATACAGGGAATTAATAGTCATCTATTCTGCCTTGTTCAGACCATACCTGGAATACTGTGTCCTGTTCTGGGCACCCCAGTTTAAGAAACATCATTGATAACCTGGAAAGTGTTCAGAGAAGGGTGACCAAGATGATCAAAGGTCTAGAAGCCTAAGGCTTACAAGGAACGGTTGAAGAAACTGGGTATTTTTTGCTTGGAAGAGAGGAAGCTGAGAGGAGATACGATACCCTTCTCTAAATACCTAAAGGGCTGCCACATGGAAGATGTAGCCAGCTTATTTCCCCCCTCTCTGCAGGGTAGGGCCTGAACCAGTGGCTTCAAGTTAGAAGAAAGATTCTGACTCAACACCAGGAAGAACCTTCTGACAGGGCGAGCTGCTCAACAGTGGAACGGTCTCCTTTGGGAGGTTGTAGACTCTCCTTCCTTGGAGGTTTTTAATCAGAGGTTGGATGGCCATCTGTCATGGATGCTTAGCTGAAATTCCTGCATTGCAGGGTTGGACTAGTTGGCTCTTGGGGTCCCTTCCAACTCTACTATTATATGATTCCATCAGTTTTCAATGTTCAGATTAGGGTAGGGGTGGTAACATATATGGCCTATAGCTGTTGAGCAACTTGGGGAGTAGAACTTGCATATTAGGCAACAGGACTACTAGTTGGAACGTTAAGAGGTAAGGTGTCTCCTTGTATTTACCGGTTCAGGCCAAAGTGCTTGCAAATGTTTCATCTGACTTTATGCTTAGGAAAATGCTGGGATGGGAGAAGGAATGCCCCTCCCAGCCATCATGGGGAGGCACTCTGTGTCTCCAAATGAGGCTGCATTATTCAGTGCGTAATCTATGGGAATCATTTCCACAAGTGGCATTGTTTCTCTTATTATTTTCTAGTAATAGGTTTGTTTTGTGGTTTTTATAAGGAAATCTGTTTTTAAGGGGATAGGTTCAGGGAGTGAGTCCTAGCCAATGGGATGGCTTGGGCAGGTTCTACGGGGGGGGGGGGATTTATTGGGACACCCGATTTCCGTGATCATGGGCAGGAGGAGGAGTTATGCTAGGACCAGACCATGTCATTACCGAGGGGGCAGGTTTACTCGTTGTTTGGAGACTATCCCTGCCTCTGGGTCTGGTCCTGACCAGAAGGTTACAGGTATCAACAAGGGTGTCCCACATGACCTTCAGGTGCTGCTGTGCAATGCCAGGTCAATGATCCAGAAGACCACTGCTGTCCGTGACTTGATCGTGGATGGAGGACTTGAACTGGAATGTGTAACAGAGACTTGGTTGGACGAGGCATATGAGCCTGTTCTTGCTGGTGCTTGTCTGCCATGCTTCCCTTATGCACAGCAACCCAGGTCCTATGGGTGGGGAGGGGGGGTTGCAGTGATTTTTAGGAAGTCCTTTGTTTTCATTGGGCGTCCTTATTAGGAAGACCCACTTCTCTAAAGTTGGGCAATAGGGGCAGTACAGGATTGCTATTGGTGTACCAACCTCCCCGCTGCACCAAGGATTCCCTGCTCACACTGCTTCAGGTCATGTCGGATGTTTTCCTGGAGCCCCCCATCTTGGTCCTGGGTGAGTTTAACATCCATGCCAACATGACCTTACACGGCGCTGCTTGGGACTTTGTGGAAAGCATGGCCTTCATGGGGCTGTACCTGAATAAGTTTGGCCCAACTCATAGTGGCGGAAATGCCTTAGACCTGCTGTCTATGGATGTGGGTGATCTGACACTAAAAGTGAAACAAAAGAAGTGCTATGTCGGATCACTTCCTGTTGCAACTAGACTTCTCCGCTACCATCCACTGCATAGGGAAGTGGGACTGATAGAATGGTCCGCCACAGCCACTTAATGGATCTAGATAGTTTCCAGAGAGTGGTAGGGGATGTTTTATCCCATGTTGATGTCCTTTCAGCTGATTTACTGGTGGTTCGTTGGAATGCGGTGTTAACTAGGGTTGTTGACTTGTCTGGTTCAGAAGTGCCCACTCCGATTGCATAGAGCCTGGATGACCCCATGGTTCTCCCCTGGGCTGAGGGCAATCAAACGATGGCTAGAGTGCCGGTGGCAGAAAACGCACTCTGAATCAGACTGAACATGGGTTACAGCTCAGCGTTGAGCCTACCAAGTTTTGATAACGATGGCAAGGAGGACCTTCTTCACCGCCTCTGTTGCATCTGCAGAAAATAGTTCCAGGAGACTCTTCCAGGTGGTCTGGAGTTTTACAGATCCACCTTCACCAGCTTGAGTCCAGCACGGACTGCAAGGTCTCCTATGATGACTTCACAAAGTTTTTTGCAGGTAAAAATCAGATTCGGAGGGAGGTAGACCCCACAATGGGGCAGGGTTGGGGTGGGAGAGTGCCAGAGCTCTGCCTAGTCATGTCGCATGGGAACAATTTCAGTCTGTTACATCTGAGGGTGTGGAGAGGCTGCTTGGACAAGTGAAACTGACCACCTGTCTCCTTGATCCTTGCCCATCCTGGCTCATAAAGAGAGCTGGGAAGGGCTGGGCGATGAGCTGTGCGGGGTGGTGAATGCTTCCCTCCGTGTGGGAATCTTCCCATACCCACTTAAAGAAGCAGTTATTAAACCTCGTCTTAAAAAGCTATCTTTGACCCCAGCCATCATGGCCAACTATCGCCCAGTCTCAAATCTTCCATTCCTGGGCAAGGTGATTGAGCAGGTGGTTGCTGAACAACTCCAGGCACGCCTGGAAGATGCGGACCATTTGGATCCCTTCCAGTTGGGATTCAGGCCTCATCATAGGACAGAAACTGCCTTGGTCGCACTGGTTGATGATCTCCGGCAGCCTAGGAACAAAGGTGAGAGCTGTTTCCTAGTTCTGCTGGATCTCTCAGCAGCCTTTGACACCATCGGCCATGACATCCTTCTGGACCGTGTAGAGGGGCTGGGAGCTGGGGGCACTGTCATACAGTGGTTCCGCTCCTTCCTCCTGGGCCGTGTTCAGAAAGTGGTGGTGGGGGATGAATGTTCGGATCCCTAGGTGCTCACTTGTGGGGTGCCTCAGGGTTCCGTCCTCTCCCCAATGCTTTTCAATATCTATTTGAAGCTGCTGGGAGAGATCATCAGGGGGTTTGGGCTGGGTGTTCATCAGTATGCCGATGATACCCAGCTCTACCTCTCCTTCAAATCAGAACCAGTGAAAGCAGTGAAAGTCCTGTGTGAGAGGGTTGGAGGATGAATATGTTCAGTTTCTGTTAATTGATTCTCATGGGAAACTTGCAGATTCTG
>JAXCMG010000015.1:4255494-4286078 GCA_034642415.1 Podarcis siculus
GACTAGTCATTACCGCCGCAACTAGCTTCTTCGCTGTGCAGGAAAACTCTGCTACGTTTGGGCTAAAGCCAATAGGGCTATGCCTGACACTTCAAAGTTCCATGAGAATAGTGGCTAATGCTGAATCCTGACAAGACAGAAGTATTGTTTTGGGGGGGACAGGGTGGGCAGTTGTGGGGGACTCCCTGGTCCTGAATGGGATAACTCTGCCCCTCAGATATGAGGTGCGCAGCCTGGGTGTCATTTTGGACTCACAGCTGTCCATGGAGGTGCAAATCAATTCTGTGTCCAGGGTGGCTGTCTACTAGCTTCATGTGTGATCCTCTCTGCCTGTGCCCTGTCTCACCAGAGTGGTGCATGCTCTGGTTATCTCCCGCTTGGACTACTGCAATGTGCTCTACATGGGGCTACCTCTGAGGGTGACTCAGAAACTACAATTAATCCAGAATGCGGCAGCTAGACTGGTGACTGGGAGCAGCCGCCAAGACCATATAACACTGATCCATAAAGACTCACATTGGCTCCCAATACACTTCAAAGCACAAAGTGTGGGTGCTGAACTTTAAAGCCCTAAACAACGTCAGCCCAGTATACCTGAAGGAGCGTCTCCAGCGCCAAGGCCCTTCTGGCAGTTCCCTCACTGCGAGAAGTGAGGTTACAGGGAACCAGGCAGGGGCCTTCTCAATAGTGGCGCCTGCTCTGTGGAAAACCCTCCCACCAGATGTCGAGGAGATAAACAACAATATGTTTTTTAGAAGACATTTGAAGGCAGTTCTGTATAGGGAAGCTTTTAAAGTTTGTTGGTTTACTATGTTTTTATGTGTGCTGGAAGCCTCCCAGAATGGCTAGGGAACCTAGTCAGATGGACAGGGTATGAATAACAAATTATTGTTACTATTACATGAAATGGGGAGGCTTTGTCACTGCCACTACTGTGCATTCTGAAATTGCACATCTGTGACTACCAGGTTCCAGCGAGAGATCCCAAGAGGTCTGTGAGATCTCCCTGGAATCCGGAAGCCACAGCCGCTTTTCGTTGCTTTTCTGGTGGAGCACTTCTTTGCCACAGGAGAAGTGAGGAGACGCTGGGGCCGTGGCGAGATCTTGTGAGTGTTCAGTAGGAGCAGGTGGGGTGCCTTTGCGGGATTCCAGCGCCTGAGGAGGCTGCCTCAGTCCGTTTCATTTGTGGTCCGGCCCTGCCTGTGATTTCTCAGTCTGGTGTTCTTGGAGGTTGGGGTTCTACTGAGGACGCGGTTCAATACTGACCAAAGAGCTTGATGGTGCCGTTAAGCCCACGCTTGGAGGCTGATCTCTGAGCAATGACTGTCTTCGAGGAATATTCAGAGCATAGGGGCAACTCTCCAGGGATCTTCATGCCTCGTTCGCATGGCCATCTTCTTATGAAGTTTCAGTTCTGGACAGAAACTAAGAAAACACTTGAGCAGCTGGTGCTGGGTGTGTTGGAGGTACTCTGGGCCTGTTCATTTAGGATTACGGTGGCCCCAACTGCAGTACACCTGGAAACACCTTTGAGAGGTATACGAAACATAAACAGGTCATGTTTAGCATCTTACCAAGCACCAATAGGCATCTGAAAAGCCGGGGGAAAGAAAACTGTCCGGAGTTGCAATTTACTGATGATATTTTTTGTTGACAGATGGCTGGGATGGAGGCAATCGTGTCCAAGTCCTCATCGCAGGCCACCGTACAGTTCTTCAGGCCAGACGTAGAGCGATACATTCCAGTCTGGGAACTGACTTGGGTCTGAGCCACATGGCCTTTGTTCAGTGGTTGGGCAAGAAGAGTTGCAGGTGGAGTCATCTGTTGCACACAATCTTCCAGGACAGGGTGGTCTGGCAGAAGCTGGACATTGTGGTTCTGCACTTGGACGACTATGAAATGAGGTTTATGAAGAGTGAAGATATAGTTTCTCAAGTGGTAGCGGATTTGGAGGCATTTAGGCAAACGTGGCCAGGGATCCTTATCCTGTGGTCCAACATCTTGCCCAGGAGTGCCTCATGCACTAAACCGTTCATGAAGCGATTGCGCCAAAAGCGGCAATATATTAATAGAGAAGTCAAAATGGCGCTGTTTGCAACGGGGGGCGGAATGATATCTCACCCCCAAATTAATCCCAATAGGAACAAACTTTACCAAAAGGATGGGATTTCCTTGTCTGCTGCTGGGAACGATATTTTCCTCTCTAATCTCCACACAGAAATAAAAGCACATATTCGGCAGCGGTGGGGGAACATGGGCTAAGCCAAGCTTTATCCTCCTGCGAAAGGGGAGAAGTTGGCAAAACCAGCGAGTACCCCAAATCACTTTTCAGGTTGCTAAGCGGCTCCAGGGGGACCTGTGGGGCAGGAAAGGGATCTCTCTTGAGGTTGACCCGTGTCACTTGCCTGGATTTGTGGGGCTCCAAGGGTGCATGAGTCAGCCAGAGCTCACCTTAAGGGGTGTGGTGGGGGGAGAGGAGAGCAATGGAGACCACCTTCCTCCCTGCAAGGTAGGCTCAGCCATTCACGACCGGATTTGGAGTCTCAGGAGAGACTTGGACTCCTGCCCACGCGTCTCCTTTCCTGCCTTCCCTTTGTAAGTTACTCTGCTGTGGTTAATAAAGTGACCCTCCTTAAATCCCACACTTTGTGTCTTGCCTCTTTAGTCTTGGCCTCCTCATACAGCTGTCTTCAACCAATCAGATCCGAGACCTATCTCTGAACAAGAATAAGAATAACTATTTTATTATTTGTATCCCATCCATCTGGCTGGGTTGCCATTCTGGGCGGCTTCTAACAAATATAAAACATAATAAACCATCAGACATTAAAAACTTCCCTATACAGTTCTGCCTTCATGAGACCCAACTTTATTTTTTGTACATACTTAATAGTGCTAACCATACGTATTGTTAATCACACAGAGCAATATACTTTGTCCTACCTTAGCCTTACTTCTAAATAAGAACCCATGATTTTTATACTTTGCCAAAAGACTGGAAAGCATTTTAAAATCGGCCCTTGATATATTTGGAGATGGCTCTCGGATCTTCTCATTGTCTCCTCTTGTCCAGGCTAAATATGGCCAGCTCCTTCAACTGTTCCTCTTATGCCTTGTTTTCCAGACTCTTGATCATCTTGGTTGCCCTCCTCTGCACATCCTCCAGCTTGTCTATATCTGGTGCCCAGAATTGGACACAGTATTTCAGGTGTGGTCCAGCTAAGGCAGACTAGAGTGAGACTAGGACTCCCCTTGATCTGGACCCTATACTTCTGTTGGTGCAGCCTAGAAGAGCATTGTTGCTGAATTTCTTTTAGTTTGCCCTACTTCACTGCCTTGGGCTGCAGGAAATGTTCATGCCCTACATACAGTTTGCATTTTGGTCAGACAAGCAGGCTGAGATCCTGATCTTGCCTCTTGGATGTGAAATCTGCAAAAGGGCAGAGGGCTCTTTTGCTGGAGTCCTATAGGTATCTCGTTGGCTACTGTGAGAACAGGATGCTGGACTAGACGAGACACTGGCCTCATCCAGCAGGCTTCTCTTAACAGCATCAACCCAGGGAGCATTTACAACAGGGCAGTTGGCAGCTAAATTGGACATTCTGAGTGTGCCCTGCAATCAGGCGTGGTGTGTCCCATTTCTCCGCCTGAGATGAAATGGGGAGGCTTTGCCACTGCTACACCAAGGACTCGCTTTATGGAATCGCGCGTCTGCAGGTTCAATGAGATATCCCAAGAGGTCTGTGAGATCTCCCTGGAATCTGGAAGCCACAGCCACTTCTTGCATCTCTGTGGGGCACTCCTTTGCCACAGGAGAAGTGAGGAGGCGCTGGGGCCGTGGCGAGATCTTGCGAGTGTTCAGTAGGAGCAGGTGGGGTGCCTTTGCGGGATTCCAGTACCCAAGGAGGCGGCCTCAGTCCGCTTCATGTGTGGTCTGGCCCTGCCTGTGATTTCTCAGTCTGGTGTTCTTGGAGGTTGGGGTTCTATTGAGGATGTGGTCCAATACTGACCGAAGAGCTCGATGGTGCCGTTAAGCCCACACTTGGAGGCTGATCCCTGAGCAGTGACTGTCCTCGAGGAATATGCAGAGCATAGGGGCAACTCTCCAGGGATCTTCATGCCTCGTGCACATGGCCATCTTCTTACGAAGTTTCAGTTCTGGACAGAAACCAAGAAAACACTTTAGCAGCTGGTGCTGGGTGTGTTGGAGGTACTTTGGGCCTGTTCATTTAGGATTGTGCCTCCATTTGGAAACACCTCTGCGAGGCTTCTGTACCATTGGGTTTCTGAAAAGCTGGGGAAAAGAGAACTGTCCGGAGTTGCAATCTACTGACGATGTTTCTTTTTAACAGGAGGCCTGGCTGGAGGCAAGCGTGTCCGAGTCCTCATCGCAGGCCACAGTATTGTTCTTGGCGCCAGTCATAGAGCGACATACTACAGCCCGGGAGCTGACTTTGGTCTGAGCCCGGTGGCCTCTGTTCAGTGGTTGGGCAAGATAAATTTGAAGTGGAGTCAACTGTTGCCCACAATCTTCCAGGATGGGGTAGTCTGGCAGAAGCCGGACATGGTGGTGCTACACGCAGGTGGCAATGACCTCGGGTTGGTGTCATATAACAAGTTGCTTAAGAAAGTGATAGAGGATTTGGAGGCGATTAGGCAAAGGTGGCCGGGGGTCGTTATCCTGTGGTCCAACATCTTGCCCAGGAGAGCCTGGATTAACATCCCAATCATGAAGCTATTGTGCAAAAAGCGGAAACAGTTTAATAGACAAATGAGAATGGCACTCTTTGCAACGGGGGACGGAACGATATCTCACACCCAAATTAATCCCACTAGGAACGAACTTTACGGAAAGGATGGGATTTCCTTGTCTGCTGCTGGGAACGATATTTTCCTCTCTAATCTCCACACAGAAATAAAAGCACATATTCTGCGGCGGTGGGGGAAGAAGGACTAAGCCGAGCTTTATCCTCCTGCGAAAGGGGAGAAGTTGGCAAAACCGCGAGTACCCCAAATCACTTTTCAGGTTGCTAAGCGGCTCCAGGGGGACCTGTGGGGCAGGAAAGGGATATCTCTTGAGGTTGACCCGTGTCACTTGCCTGGATTTGTGGGGCTCCAAGGGTGCATGAGTCAGCCAGAGCTCACCTTAAGGGGTGCGGTGGGGGGAGAGGAGGGCAATGGAGACCACCTTCCTCCCTGCAAGGTAGGCTTAGCCATTCACGACCAGATTTGGAGTCTCAGGAGAGACTTGGACTGCTGCCCACGCGTCTCCTCCTTTCCTGCCTGCCGTTTGTAAGTTACTCTGCTGTGGTTAATAAAGTGACCCTCCTTAAATCCCACACTTTGTGTCTTGCCTCTTTAGTCTTGGCCACCTCATATAGCTGTCTTCAACTGATCCAGATCCGAGACCTATTTCTGAATAATAATAATAATAATAATAATAATAATAATAATAATAATAATTTTATTTTATTATTTGTATCCCATCCATCTGGCTGGGTTGCATCCTGGGTGGCTTCCAACAAATATAAAACATAATAAACCATCAGACATTAAAAACTTCCCCATACAGTTCTGCCTTCATGAGACCCAACTTTATTTTTTATTCACACTTAATTGTGCTAACCATACGTATTGCTAATCATACAGAGCAATACACATGGTGCTACCTTACTAGGAAGGAGACCCTGGGGCTCGTAGGGGGTAGCCTGATGAAGGTGTCAGTGGAGTGAGTTGCGACTGAAAACTTCAGATTCCATCCCAGGGATCATTACAAAAAGTGTGGAAAATAGAATTGCAGCTATCATAACACTGTCATGCAGATCTGCCGTGTGAACATGTCTGGAATATTGCATACAGTTCTGGTTGTCGCGCCTCAGAAAGGATTTTGTAAAGATGGGAAAGGTTCAGAAGAAGGGAAACAGGGTTCCAAGGGGATGGATGGCATTGGGGGCTTTTCAGTTGAGAGAAAAGGTGAGGAAGAGGCAACATGATAAAAGTTTATGAAATGATGCAGGGCATGAAGAAAGTGGATAGGGAAAGGTTTCTCTCTTACAGCACTGGAAGTAAGGAAGCTGGATAATGGTAGAATCAGGACAGATAAAAGTAAGTGCCATCTAGTCCAACCCCCTGCAATGCAGGAATATTGACTAAAGCATCCCTGAGAGATGGCCACCCAACCTCTGATTAAAAACCTCCAAGGAAGGAATCCACAAGCTCCCAAGGGAGACTTCGACTGTTGAAGCAGCTCTAAGTTCTTCCTGCTGTTGAGTCTGAATCTCCTTTCTTGTAACTAGAGCCCTACCCCCCGGAGCAGGAGAAAACAAGCTTGCTCCATCTTCCATGAGAAATTTGAAGATAGCTCTCTTATCTCCTGAAGAAGTGTGCATGCATACGAAAGCTCATACCAATAACATTAGTTGGTTTCTAAGGTGCTACTGGAAGGATTTTATTTATTTATTTATTTGACTACAGCAGACCAACACGGCTACCTCCCTGTATCTCTCTTATCTCCTCTCAAGTCTCCTCTTTTCCAGGCTAAAGATATGCAGCTCCTTCAAGTGCTCCTCATAAGGTTTGGTTTCCAGACCCTTGAACATCTTGGTTGCCCTCTTCACACCTTCTAAGTTTGTCAGTATTTGTCAGGCGTCGGGGAAATGGCTCCCTCTTCCCTCTTCCCCTGTGCACCAGCAGAACAAAGCAATTAAGAGTCCCTTACCAGATTAAGAGTGTTTAATGATCATAGAGAAAGAACACCGCAGCCATTCTTGGAGTGTAGGTGCTCCTTTCACTTGCTGGATCATCACCTTGTCATGGTGAGTGGGCTTGCACGTTCCTATGACCCTTGTGAGTGAAATAATAAATTATTATTATTATTATTATTATTATTATTATTATTATTATTAATGCAGCATTGGATGAGTGAAATTGCTAACACTTAGTCTAGTAAGAAGGGCAAGCTCCTGAGATGCTTCTGCAGCCTCTGTCCTCTCCTCCTCTGCAACATTTGCTGAGTCTGAACCGCTTTCTGCGCCTGGCTCTTCCGGCTCGAGAAAGCCTGTTGCCTCTTCAGCACCCCACCGTTCCTCTCCTCCTTTTCCCTCTGACCTGTGCTCTCTGCCCCACCACCACACCCCAGGCTCTGAGCCTTCCTCCTCTGCCCGGCTAGTGCCTCCCAGCTAACCCCCCACATCACGACAAATTGGGACTTACTAGCAGATAGAATTGAGTCCCTCAGGAGATGGCATTCCAGGGCACACCTGCGCCCCTGAACTTACACTGTCTTGTTTATTTTCTTGGTTTTTTGAGGACTGGCCACCAAGAAGGTATGGATTTGCGGGCACAGCGTTGTGTATTGGGCCGAAGTCCGCGCAGTTTCGTCCAGGTGGGGCAGCAACCTGGGCTTCCCCTCGAATATACAGCTGTCATGGATCGGCCAGAGGGGAATGAGGTGGCACCAGCTCCTACCATTGCTGACTGCTCGGATCTCTACGGTGGGCCCACCTGATATCATCATCTTTCACCTGGGTGAGAACGACATGGGCGGACAAAGGAATAATGACCTAATCAAGGCTATCACTGAAGACTTGGAGACCTTGCACTTTCAATACCCACGGACCAGCCTCTGTTGGTCCGAGCTACTGGAGAGGCAGCACTGGCCTATTATTCCGAGGCCTGGCACCCCAGCCCCGCAGCAGGAATCCGTGAACAAATCAAGGGACAGAACAAGGAAGAAAGTGAACAAAGACGTAACGGACAAGGTGCAGCTGCTGGGTGGCTGGGTGATCCGACACCCTGACATCACAGTCAAACGAGAGGCCTTATTCCGACAGGATGGGGTAGACCTCTCCGATGAGGGACTTGATGTTTGGTTGACTGACCTGGTGGGAGGCCTAAAGTATTGTTTTCAGATGTGAGCGGTTTGGCGGCGAGCATTTGCTTGAGGGCCGGTTGATGCATTGGATAGGTGTAGTCTTGGATTGAGGGGAGGCTGTAGCCTCTGCCTACCCCTCCGCAAAAGGGATCCAGGAGAGATGCTTATGCCCGGATGCCCAGGTGGGGGCTAGGGCCATAGCACTCCCCAGGTGCAATCCAGCAAGGGACTTACTCTTTGATGCAGGTCAAGAACTCGCTCACTTCCAGTTGACCCCAAATTAAGTTCTTCCGGCAGACGGGCCAGAAATTGTTGGTTCTCCCTGATGCCTATGTGAAAGCTCTTAGACCAGTAGTTAATAAAGCCATGACCTGATTTTACCCAAATACTACTTGCCTTGTCTCTTTATTCATTGAATTTAAGGGGTGGGGATTTCCATAGGACAGGGGATGCATGGTCACATAATTCCGCTCCCTGTCCTTGGTTGGCGCCATTGAGTGCCAGCACATCCTCCACCATGAACAATCTGATGAGGGTTACCCTTGGGTGACTTTGTGGGCAGCAAAGGAGGTCCTTGGGCTAAGCTTGCTGCCGGGGAGGTGGATCCTGGCTGCTTGCTCAAGCGAGGGGGCAGACTCAGTCTGGTCCCTGGGCATATAACCAAGGCCCCTGGCTTGCCTTAGCAGCCACTTCCTTGTTATTTTAGGATGCTCTTTGGGGTGGGGATTTCTGAAAAGGTGGGAAGGCATGGCGTTTGCTGCAGGGCGAGTCGGAAGTTAGGGCTCACTCCCACTGATTAATTCTCCCGGGGGGCCGAGAGTTTCTCTCCGTGCCTTGCAAAAGCTCAATCTTATGTGCTGAATCGGGTCTTACCAGAATGTGTGGAAAATCAGAAGAGAGGTTTTCCATAACCTGAGCTTCAGTGCAGAGGTGAGGAGGGGAAGGTGATAACTCCAGCAAGCCTGGCACCTCTTCAGGAGCAGCAGGGAATTTATGCAGTGAAGGAGAGTTCAGTGTTTTGGTTTTGATAAGGGACTGCAGCGTAACCAGGAACTTGAAGGCTGAAGTCTTAAGTTAGAAAAACAACTTTGTCTTTTTCTGCTGCATCCCCTCTTTCAAATTGGGAGGCACTCTATCCTGTCTTCTGCCTTGGCACCAGGATATGATGCAAGATCTGACATGCTATTACTTTGCTATGGTTTAAATGGGTAATAGTCTTGTGACATCTCAGATTGCATCATGTGTCAGGGTTCACATGGTCGAAAGCTTTTCCGTTTCCTACAGAGAGAAAATGAGCACATCGGGGCGACGGCTCGGCTTCAACCCGTCCCTGACATGCTTGTTTTCTACAAGCAGGGATATTTTTTTAATTGCCCAGTAAGTAGACCGCCTGTGCCAGCTTCTGCCTTTGACAATATGGGGGCTATCTATGTAGTAGGTTGGATGGCTTCAAAAGGGATTAGACAAGTTTGTGGTGATGATTGGAGCAGAGCTAAGCGTCCTGGATTGTCCTTGATCTCCAGGCGGCTATTTCTTCTGAAAAAACTGTCCGGTTGATTGATTAATCTGGCGCGACCCCCGCTAATTGATTTATTGGTCCACAATTAGCTCTTTACTACCGCAGCTGAGTCCGGCGCGCTTCCCCTGCGGCACGCTCTCAGTCAGCTCCAGTCACGCCAGTAGCAGAGTTTATCACAGCGGTGAGAAAGCTGTCACGTCCTTCACTTAGCTTCCAGACAAACACACACAGAGTCCAGGTTTGTCCATTTCAGTTCTTTATTCCGACATTCCCCCAGGGATCTCCTGGGCTCCTTGCAGCCATTACAAAGCTGCGTCTTTCTCCCTCAACGACCAGAGAGGAACAGAAACGAAACTCCTCCCAGCTTCTAAAGCTGACGTCAGAATGTTGAGGCATCATGGGAACAACTTAACCTATTAAGTTCCAAACCCCATACCCCCTCTTGCTGAAACCATTCTGACAAGACCTTCTGAGTTCAACACCTTTCCCTTTGCCTTGTGCTCCTTTCCGGCATCTTTCCCAGGCACCTGTTGAACCCCTTCAACACTCCCAGAATCACACTGTGCGACACTTTTCCACGCACCTGTGACCTGATACCCTACTGACCCATTAGGGCCAGCAGTTGTGTCTTCTCCGTCAGACTCTTCCCCCTCTGACTTGACACCCTGTTTGTGAGCTTTCTCCATTACACTAACCGGAGATGAAGCCTCACACCTGGACACTCCTTTCACAACCCTTGGAGATGCCCAAACCTGCCCTGAACCCTGACCCTGGACTTGGTCCCCATCACCGGGTTCTGAACCCTGATCCTGGACCTGATCCCCATCACCGGGTTCAGCCACAGCCTCCCTTCTCCCTTGAGAAGACTTTGCACCCGTCACCTGGTGACGTACTTCCTTTTCCTTGAAAAACTCCTCCAGAGCAGACCCAGTAAACTGTGACCTTTGGTCGCTCTTGAACCCTTGCACCCTGGTGGAAAACCTTAGTTCCACCTCCGCTTCTTTGGCTACCCTCCCAAACCCGGGAAAACCATGTACCTTTGCACCTGTGCATGCCCTGCACCCTAGGGACCTCCCACATTTCCGGAGTTTACACCCTTTTGTGCACCTGTGCAACTTTTGCACATGACTGGGAACCTTAGCACACTGCGCCTGTGCTTTTCCAGCATTCCCACTACCCTCCAGAGGTAACTCCAGAACAAAGAGATTGTTCTTGCTCTTCTCCACGTTGACCAGTTGTTTCCCTCCTCTGAAAATGGAACAGGTGTCATTTTCAAAGCAAACAGACAACAATTCAGTCCCGGCACAACGTAGACCTCCAGCCCCTCCTGTAAAGGAGAAAAAAACATGTTAGCCACAGCACAGACTGCTTTTCGTGTGCCATCTGCGAACACAACAGTCATTCCTGTTGAAACAGCCCTGCAGTTCCGCATTTTGCCAGCAGGCTTGCCTATCAGGTGCTGCCTGATAGTAGAATCCAACACCCAGCACATCACCGTGTCCTGGCTGGAGTTGTTCTTCACAGTTGCCATAGAAGCGGTGATAAGAAAACAACCCTCCCCAGCGTCTGAGACACGTCTTTCCCTTGCGTTCCCACGCTGGCCTTCTTCTCCCAGACTGGCTCCCATGAGAACTCAGCTGGTTGACCTTGGCAACATCCTGCCTTGCCCCTCTGCTCCGGTGGGGGCAACAGCGTCGCAAGCGTCCCGTCAAATTGCACACGTAGCAAAGACGAACTCCAGTGGAAAAACACTGCTCCGGGGCTCCTCCCAGCTGGCCTTCTTCCGGAAAAGCACTCCTTGCCAGCTCCGCCCCCTCTGAACCTCCACTTCATGCCAGCACGTACAGTGGAAAACTTTTGAAACGTGCCTTTGGAAATGTCCGCCCCCCCGACCTGCTCACTAGCACTCCTTGAGGCTAAAGCATCAGGGACAGGGGCTCCAGCCATTTTTTAGGCTTTTGTCCAGGGCTCCTGCTGAAGCTTCACAGCACACGCAGCACATTCCCAGACAGCCCTTTTAGACTCTGCAAACCTGGCAGCAACAGCAGCAGTGCCAATAGTCCCTTCGCCCCCCCTCTGGGGCCCACAGCCCTTCCCAGCTGTGCACCGGCTCTCACGAAGGTGTTCAGCGCCATCTTGCCTTCCTGTTCTGAAGCAGCCATCTCCCGGCCCTTGCTTCCTGGCACCCAGAACAATAGACTTCAGATCAGCAGCCAGGTTGCCCAACTTCTTAAAGTGAGCATGGAATGTCCTCCAAGACCTGGCAGCCTGCCATCTTCTTCCGTTCTCCCAAGGGGCCCCAAGCTGTACTTACAGATCACAAGCTCCTCTGGCTCACCCTTCCGTGGAGAAACGATTTTTCAGCTACTTTTCAGCTTCGCAGCAACACAGGCAACCACTTTGTGTCTTTTTGCCAGCCGCTTTTAAACTCCGCAGCTACTCCTTTGCCCCCAAGCACCAGGCAAAAACTCCTGCCGACTTCAAACGCATTCCGGCACTTCTAGTGACAGTTTTACGGTCGGTGATTAAGGACCCATAACCTGTCCGGTTGATTGATTAATCTGGCGCGACCCCCGCTAATTGATTTATTGGTCCACAATTAGCTCTTTACTACCACAGCTGAGTCCGGCGCGCTTCCCCTGCGGCACGCTCTCAGTCAGCTCCAGTCACGCCAGTAGCAGAGTTTATCACAGCGGTGAGAAAGCTGTCACGTCCTTCACTTAGCTTCCAGACAAACACACACAGAGTCCAGGTTTGTCCATTTCAGTTCTTTATTCCGACATTCCCCCAGGGATCTCCTGGGCTCCTTGCAGCCATTACAAAGCTGCGTCTTTCTCCCTCAACGACCAGAGAGGAACAGAAACGAAACTCCTCCCAGCTTCTAAAGCTGACGTCAGAATGTTGAGGCATCATGGGAACAACTTAACCTATTAAGTTCCAAACCCCATAAAAACCACAGAGGGCTGTCCACAAGTGCCACAAGGGTTGGCACTCAAAGCTCACTAAATGACAGCTGGCAAAAACTAGTGCAGCTAATTTAATGCAGGGTAGTGGAGACACATATCAAGGGAGGCTTTCGACAAACAGATGCCAGGCGGCAAAAGCTGAAAAGGAATCAGGAGCATCGGAAGTGAGCGCATGAATGGACATGCGACCGGGCCTGCAATTATGATGACATCTGTTCTCGTAAATAAAGGCAGCAATCGTTCCATTATTTTATCCTTTGCCAACCGGGTGCCCTCCAGCTCTTTTGTGCTGCAGTGCCCATCAGCCCAGCTTGGTGAAGGCCGCATTACTTATGGCTGGCCTAAGAAGAGCCTGTTGGTTAAAAAGAATGGAAAATGTTTACTGAATATATAGGAGAAAATTGTAAAACGCTGGTAGCATTAAGATAAATTCAACAGTGTAAGTAAGTTTTGATGGATGTAACAATGGATTACTAATGGTTTAGTTCATGTAGAGTATGCAGGGATGTATGATATGCAAAACGAACCACGGAAGGAGAAGGAGGGAAGTCATAGATGTAAGGTTGTTTAAATGAATATTTTGAAACGTAATTTAGAAAAGTTAATAAAAATTATTTATTTAATTTTTTTTAAAAAAAGAAGAGCCTGTTGGATCAGCCTTAAGGGGGCCAACCTAGTCCAGCATCCTCTGCCATCGATCGCCCTCTCCACCTCCATGAATTTGTCCAATCCTCTCCTAAAGCCACCTAGTTTGGTGGCCATTCCTGCCTCCTGTGGTTTAATGGTGTGTTGCACAAAGAAGTCTTTTCTTTATTTCTCCTGCGTATTTTGCATCCGCTCCTCCATCATGTTGTTTTTATTAAGGATTGCGTTCACTTCATTATGCGTTACATTTTCTTTTGCTAAAATAGCTTTTGCTGCTCTTCCTGTGTGCTGGGCTTCCCCTCCTGTGGTAATGGCGGTCCAGGACCTGACTTTGGCGTCTGTCAAGTATTCAAAACAAGGTTTACAAGCAGCTGCAGGAAACAGACCAATGCGAATTGTCAAGGCAGTTTCTTTTGGCATTTCTTGAAATGATGGCTCGGGATAAGAGCTCTTTCACTCACAGGCTGTTTCCCTCTTTTTCATCCCCTTAAAGACTTCGGTCCCGGAAGCGCCAGTGTATTGAGCTGGGTAATAATGGTGGCCAAAAGGAAATAGTGTTTGCAAATTGGGCAGAAACCTGCCATGAGTCATAGCTAGTGCTGCCATCCCACTCACCCAGCAGACTTCTGCTTCTGCACCAGAACTCCTCCTCCTCCTCTCCCCTCTCCCATGGTCTTCTGCACTCAAAAACTGCTCCAAAAGGTTTGTGAAGTCTCCAGATCACATTTTGAGAGGGGCGGTGCACAGCGAGAGGAAGAAATCCTGCTGCACAAGTGGAACTCCGTTGGCATACCATTTGAGACAACCCATGATGATGATGATGATGATGATTTGGCTTGCGCCCCAGGCAGGTCACTTCGGTGTTGCTAGCGCACTGTTAGACTTCTCCCCCGGAGGTGCACTCCATTGTCTCTCGGTGTAGACTTTCTTGATACTAAGCCACGCTCCCTGGTACGTGCTGCCCATTATTGTAGACAATATTGATTGGTGTTGCTGCCAGTCTGTGAGGGTAATATTTGATTCAGGTGGGCTGCCTGCCAGTGTAATAATAATAATAATTATTATTTATACCCCGCCCATCTGGCTGGGCTTCCCCAGCCACTCTGGGTGGCTTCCAAAAAAATATTAAAATACTATAATACATCAAATGTGTAGACATTATTGACCTCAGTGGTTTGCAATCTTGTGTATACGCAGCTGTCTTTTATCGTTTGCTATGCCTGCCAACAAGAAGCAAGCTTCTGGTGCTTCTCCCCCACGCGCTAGGCACAGGACTGCTAGAGTATCTCAGTACTCTGCTCCTTTGTCCTGTTGTGTTTGGGTTTGAACATCGTTTTCCCCACCAAATTTATCCCGGGGGTTAATAACAACTTGGCTGACGCATTATCTCAGTTCCAGATGGATAGTTTTCCATTTTTAGCTCCCGAGCCCCAGCAGTTACCAGAGCATTTTTTGGAAGCTTGGAAGCTTGACGTGATGCAGGGAGTATCTGCCTCTTGCACCATCCATGCTTAGATCCTACAAAAAGGTGTGGTCCAATTTTATTGCTTTCCGCACAAAATCTCACTCAGACCTTGCCAGCCTCCTACGGAGGATCACGTATTGCCTTGTGCACCTCTGGAGGCTAGGTCGCATGGCTAAAACATTATCCATCCAATCTGCTGCTCTTGCCTTCTTCAGCAAATGTATTTTCTGTTGATCCCTGCGCAGCATTTATGGTATGTAGGGCGATGAATGTTGGGGTAGACTTCAACCACCAAACACGGAGAGTAGAAAAACGATCACTTTTGACCTCCTTTACCATATCTGTAGGGTTTTAAGAGTCATTTGCTGGTTAAAATACAAGTCTCGCCTGTCTTGGCAGTATGTCATAGCATTATTTGGGGCCCTCAGAGTGGGCGAAGTTGTCAATGAGGGTGAGCCAGGCATTTCCTCCAGGGGGTTGCTGTTAGAGGACATAAATTTGTCTTAGAATTGGTAATATGCACCCAACAATCTAAAATCAGGGAAAGGAGCCCTTATCAGACTCTCGGCATCAGAGCACAAGGGCCCGTGTCCCGTAAAGGATGCCAGGAGATACTCCTGCTTCAGGCGTCCTGGTCCGGGCCCCTTCCTTATTCACCAAGATCGCTCTCGCCTGGCTCGACACCAGTTTACCCGCGTGATGCGGAAAGCTCTCCAGTCCTGTGGTCTCCCGGCTGTGGATCTTGCTGTGCATTCCTTTAGGATTGGTGCTGCCATGATGTCTGCCCATTGGGGTGTGCCAACCGACAGAATCAACGATATGGGATGCTGGAGATCTTATGCATATAGAAGGTATATCTGCAAGAACCCATGGTAATCACGCTCTGTCACTCCTTTATTTTCAGGTTGCCCCGTGATAAACATATGGATCGTAGGACACTGTATTATACACTGGGCCCATGTGCGTGCCATCAATACTGGCTTGGGTAGCTGCCTAGGGCTTCCTGAAAATGTCAGTGTCTCCTGGGTCACAAGGTGTGACTTGAAATGGGAGGAGCTTATGCCAATCGTGATGGCCAAAGCTGCCTTGCATGGCCCCCCCAACGCTCTGATTGTTCAACTTGGAGAGAACGACCTGGGTCAAAGGAACGGCAAGGGCCTAAACATAAGCATGAGAGAGGACTTTGATAAACTGGCTGTTTTGTTCCCAAACATGACCTTAATCTGGTCTGAAATGCTGGTGAGGCGGCATTGGCGAGATTGCTCCCGCCCGCAGAGAATCGACAAGGCCAGGAAAGCTATTAATCGTAGCGTGGCATATGAGGTGCAGCTCTTGAATGGACGGGTGATACGACACCCCAACATTACTTACAAGCAGGAGGACTTGTTTCATAATGACGGCGTTCACCTTTCCGATTTGGGAAGTGATGTTTGGCTGGTTGATATCGTCAAGGGCATTAGGGATTGGCTGCAGGCGTGAGGGTGTTGGCAGCGATCCTTTGGGGCTTGAGTGGCGGTTAGGCATTGGGTAAGTCTTGTTTATGGGAGGGGAGATTGTAGCCTCCGCCTGCCCCTCCTCGTTAAGGGTATCCCGTTAAAGGGATCCGGGTGTGTGGTGCCTGTCCAAAGCCTGGGCGTGGGCTAGGGCCTTGCCACAACCCCATCAGGGACCCTGGGGGTGCCACGATTTGATGTATATCATAGGGCTCCCACTACCGGTGGTTTATTCTTAGGAGGCTCCCTGCAGACAGGGAGGAGTCAGGATATAGTCTGGTTTCGCCCAATGCCTAAGCCAAACCGCTCACATGTGTAACCAATAAAGTTATGGCCCATTTTATCCCATTAACCTAAATATTTGTGTCTGTGTTTTTATTATCTAAGGGGGCTTAAGGGCCCGGGGTCTCGACACACAGTGAGACCAGGCTTGATTTCTGTTTGAATCCAAGACCATGGTAGGCAGTAACCCCCAAGCTGTGGGGTCATCCTGGGGTTCCTTTGGCTCGTGGGGAAGGCCACTTCAACCCGCTGCTCCCACCACCACCCGTAAGTAGTAAGGAAGTAATTTTTTATCTATACCCCGCCCTGCCTGGCCAAGACACAATCAAACAATTGATTAAAATACAGTTTAAAAATTAGAATCGGGATAAAATTAAGTAACTGCCCGTGAATTACAACCATAGGGGTTGGGAACCTCAAGTATTCATCAGGGCCAGCTATCCATGTTGATCCCACATGAGCCAATAAAAGGGCCAAAGAGGTAACTTACAGGTTTCCATAGAGGGAGGTCAAATTGGGCCCGGACCGAAGGCCATGCAGAACAGCTCCATCTTGCAGGCCCTGCAGAAGGATGTCAAGTCCTGCAGGGCCCTGGTCTCCTGCGATAGAGCGTTCCACCAGAATGGGGCCAAAGCCGCAAAGGCCTTGGCCCTGGCTGAGGCCAGTTTAACCTCTTTGAGACCTGGGACCTCCAAGATACTATTATTTGTGGACTGTAAGGTCCTCTGCAGGGCATACCAGGAGAGGCAGTCCTGTAAGTACGAGGGTTCTAGGACGTATAGGGCTTTAAAGGTTAAAACCAGCATCTTAAACCTGACCCTGTACTCCAGCGGGGGCCAGTGCAGCTGGTATAGTACTGGATGAATGTGGTCCTGCGGCAAGGACCCTGTAAGGAGCCTTGCAGTGGCATTCTGCACCTGCTGGAGTTTCTGGGTCAGCTTCAAGGGCAGCCCTGTGTAGAGCGAGTTACAATAATCGAGCCTGGAGGAGACCGTCGCTTGGCTTACTGTGGCTAGATCAGGGCGAGAAAGGTAAGGAACCAGCTGCTTAGTAAGCCGAAGGTGGAAAAATGCCGCCTTTGCTGTAGCTGCAACCTCCATAGAGAGAGAGGAGTCGAAGGTTAAACCCTCTCTCCATAGAGAGAGAGGAGTCGAAGGCGCTGGCACTAATTGAGCCCCCGCAAGAGATGGGAGTTGGCCCCCCAACCCCATGTCATCCCGACCCAGCCGGAGGACTTCTGTCTTTGAATGATTTAACTTCAACCGGCTCCCACGCAGCCATCTAGCCCCAGCTTCCAAGCATCTGGTCATTGTGTCCGGGGCTGAGTCAGGATGGCCGTCCATCAACAGCTAAAGCTGGGTGTCATTAGCATATTGATGACAACCCAGCCCAAAATTCTGGACAAGGGGGTGCATAAAAATGTTTAAAAGCATCGGAGAGAAGATTGCGCCCTGCGGCACTCCACACACCAAGGGGTGCCGCGACAGCTCCCCTAGCGGCACCCTCTGTCCCCGACCTGAAAGGAAAGAGCGCAGCCATTGTAAGACTGTGCCCTGAATCTCTACGTCGGCAAGGCGGTGGTCCAAAAGTTCGTGGTCGACCATGTCGAAGGCTACTGACAAATCTAAAAGAATCAGCAGTCCCGACACACCTCGATCCAGCTGTCTACGGATGTCGTCTGTTAGGGCGACCACAGCAGTCTCAGTCCCATAACCAGGAAGGAAGCCAGACTGAAATGGATCCAAAGCCGATGTTTCATCTAGAAACCTACAAAGCTGTTCAGCAACCGCTCTCTCAGTTACCTTACCCAGGTACAAAAGGTTCAAAACCGGACGGTAATTGGATGGATCTAAAGAATCTGATGGTGTTTTTTGTTTTAAGAGCGGACGTACAACTGCCTCCTTCAACTCCCCTGGGAACGTCCCCATGCCGAGGAACAAATTGATGATGTAACCCAGGGGGATCCGCACCTCATCTGGACACGCTCTAATCAGTCAGGGCGGGCACGGGTCAAGGAGGCAAGTGGTGGGCCTTCCAGCTAGGAGGAGTCTGTCCACATCGGCTGGGGGTATCCGATCAAAGTGGTCCAAAACTGGACCAGAGGACAGTCGAGGGGTCTCCAGTTCTGTTATTGTATCCAAACTGGCATGGGGGTCACGGCGGAGCAGCAAGACTCTCTGCAAAAAGGCTCGCAAATGCCTCACAGCTATGAGTCAAATTCATACAGGGGTACCTCAGGTTAAGTACTTAATTTGTTCCAGAGGTCTGTTCTTAACCTGAAACTGTTCTTAACGTGAAGCACCACTTTAGCTAATGGGGCCTCCTGCTGCCGCCACGCCGCCGGAGCACGATTTCTTTTCTCACCCTGAAGCAAATTTCTTAACCTGAAGCACTATTTCTGGGTTAGCGGAGTCTGTAACGTGAAGCGTATGTAACCTGAAGCGTATGTAACCTGAGGTACCACTGTATTTAAATTTGGCTGTCCCTCTGGGGACGTTAATGACCTAATTATTCTAAAAAGTTGTGCCGGGCGAGAGCTAGTGGATGCAATGGAAGCTGAGAAGTAGGACTTCTTAGCAGCTTTCATTGCCATCTCATAGGCTTTCATAAGTGTCCTATAAGATGTTCATGAGCCTCTGTCGCGAGCATGCTGGCATACTTGCTCTAGCTGTCTGAGGTCCCGCTTCATTTTCCAGAGCTCCTCGGTAAACCGGGGCCCCGGTTTTGGCGGGATCACAGAGGGCGCCTAGGTGCAATCTCATGGATGGCCGACAAGAGCCAGTTATTCCAGCTCATGACAGGCTCATCTAATGCGCTGGCAGGGAGAGCAGGGTCCCGCAAGGCCTGACTGAATCCATCAGGATCCATCAGCCTCTGTGGGCGAACCCAAATAGGCTCGCCACTCAAGCGGGGTGGGGGCGGGAAGTCAATCCTGGCTTTCAGAGTGTAGTGATCAGACCATGGCACTTCCACAGGGGAGGACATGATCACATCTATGCCTACACCAAAGCTCAAATCCAGCGTGTGGGCTGCTTGATGTGTGGGGCCCAAAACAAACTGGGAGAGCCCTAGTGTCGCCATGGAAGGCACTAGGTCCAGAGCCCATGAGGAGGGGGCGGCATCAGCATGGACGTTGAAGTCCCCCAAACCAATAGGTTAGGGAACTCCAAGGCCCAGCCTGCCACCACCTCCAACAGGCCTGACAGGGTGGCTGCCGGTTTGCTAGGTGGTTGGTACACCAGCCAGACAGCCAAGCTCTCCTTGGTGCCTCACTTCAGGCCAACACATTCAGTGCTGGACATTGATGGTGCTGGCAGAGCCCTAAAAGAGCAATCCTCCCGAATTAACAATGCTACCCCTCCCCGAAGGATGGAGAAACCCGGGGTGTGTGTGTGCCATCTCATGCAAAGCAACTGTTTCACCTTCGTGCACCCAAGTTTCCGTCACACAAGCCAGGTCAACTCCCTGCAAGGTGAATTCTTATAAGGTGGCGGTTTTATTGCCTATAGACCTGGCATTGGACAACACCAGTGACAGAGGTGGGTAATCCCTGCTCACCCTACCTTCATCCCCCAGGATGGGGCACAGATTGGAAGGGGTTCGAGCATCTCCGCATCTCAAGCTCCTTCGCCTATTGTATCTGCCCCCAACGCCATACCTGCCTCGCCCCTCAACAATGGTGATCCCAAGCCCAGTGTTGGCCTCCCTTATAAAAGAAAGATGTCCCTTTAATGAGATATCATCCCTGGTCCAGGTCTTCTGAATCAAAAGGTGTGATGTTGAGATAAAAAGTCAGTGGGACAAGTATCCCTGATGGATGCAGCCCATCCAGCTACATTCCAGATAAAGAGGGTGGCCTGTTGGTTGTCAGTCCCTCTTTCCCTCATGGGATGGTTGAGAGGCTATTAATTCCTTCTGTGCCTTTGGGAGTATTAAGGAGGCATGTGCTGCAAAGTGGGGATCACTGGCTAGCGAAGAGCCAACTTCATAATCAGGGACCTCATTTGTCCTGTTTTGCCAGGGGTGTAGTAGGGAAAGTTGGTCCTCCTGTGTAAGGGTAAGTATCAGGGCACCAGTTGAATCCTAAGTTTTAGGAGCATTAGGCAAATGTACGTGTATAGCCTGGGTACTATTGTGTGGTTACAACTGTCTATCGGCAACATGAGGTTCTTTGAACATTTTTAGCTTAGGAATGTCAGGGTTATCAGATTCCCCCTCTTCATCACTGTCGCTTGGGAAGAGAGGATGAGCTGGGACAGCCGAGACCCCTTCCCACTAGGGACTTCCTGGGAGTATTACAGGACTCTCTTTCCTTTGCAATGTTTTGTTTTTTAAAGTGGAGATGGAATTATCATGTTGTGATTTTTGAAGGTGGGTGGGTTTCATTTGGCTTGGTGAAGCACCATGTCACCTGGAGGAGGAGGAGGAAGAAGAAGAAGAGTTTGTATTTGATATCCTGCCTTTCACTCTCTTTAAGGAGTCTCAAAGCGGCTCACATTCTCCTTTCCCTTCCTCCCCCACAACAAACACTCTGTGAGGGGAATGGGGCTGAGAGACTTCAGAGAAGTGTGACTGGCCCAAGGTCACCCAGCAGCTGCATGTGGAGGAGCGGGGAAGCGAACCCGGTTCACCAGATTATGAGTCCACCGCTCTTAACCACTACACCACACTGGCTCCTCTTCTCTTCTTGGCCTTGGGGGGTGGGATGGCTTGCAGAGGGAGCCTCATCTGGTGCATGGAGGTCAGGAAGGGGGAGAAGCTGCAGCCAAAGAGCACTGTGGGGCTGTCTCTGCTCAATGCATGAGGGCTTCCTGGGCTTAGCCCTCGCTCAGCTGCAGTTTCTCCACCTTCTGCACTCACCCCCACCCTTTGGTGAGGCACCATGAGGGTCTTTATGGTGACGTCGACATTCCTGCATGGCCAGGGGTTGGGTCTGGATGACCCTTGGGTATGGTTACCATATATTTTTCAATAAATCTGGGGACTTTTTTTTTTAAAAAAAACATGCTTTATTATCCATAATTACATCTATAAATCAAAGACGTATCTTCCTTATTTTACATAAATCAGTTTTGTCAAAGCAAAAATCCAACAAAAGAATATAAGTCTTCCTACAATAATTTTGTACATAAACTTGACTTCCTATCCTTTCCAAGAAAAAAATATCTACGTTAATAAACCTATTGTTTCAACAAGAAAACTCCATGGACAAAAACAACAGGCATATAAAAGTTATGACGCTGGAAGATGAGCCCCTCAGGTCAGAAGGCGTTGAACATGCTACTGGGGAAGAGCGGATGACATTAGGTAAAAAAGAAAAATGGGGGGGGGAGGGACTGAAAAGTATATTTTTAAATAATATATATGTATATTTTTTGTAAGAAAGGGCAGACAAATGCAGAATTTTCTATGGGAACTGATGGTTCTGATGCACAAGAGAAACAACTTTGTAAATAAAATGTGTTCTTTGATATCCAGGATTATTTTATCATTTGTCTGGACTTATTACAAAGCCACAAGCTTTTTATATTTTCCTTGCCAGTTTGTTTCAGCATAAATGCTGATTGTAAAGAGTTGCATTGGGAATGCAGAAAGTTTGCGGGGGAGGGACGGACTGACTTGGAACCATTTTCACTTACAAATGTTTAATTTGTTTTAAATATTTTTTTTAAAGGGGATGGAAATGGAAAATTGAAGTGGGAATAGCCTTGGTGCATTTCTATGAATGGCATTGTACAGTTAAAAATAAATCTAATTGAAGCTATTGTGGGGCGTGAGGCACTGAGGCAAATGGCTGATTAATTAGGGATGTGGGTGGCGCTGTGGGTTAAACCACAGAGCCTAGGACTTGCTGAGCTCCTGTTCCTGCCAACCCAGCAGTTTGAAAGCACGTCAAAGTGCAAGTAGATCAATAGGTACCGCTCTGGCGGGAAGGTAAACGCTGTTTCCGTGCGCTGCTCTAGTTCGCCAGAAGCAGCTTAGTCCTGCTGGCCACATGACCCAGAAGCTGTACGCCGGCTCCCTCAGCCAGTACAGCAAGATGAGCGCCGCAACCCCAGAGTTGGCCACGACTGGACCTAACGGTCAGGGGTCCCTTTACCTTTACCTGTGCTGAAAGCTGCTCCCTTCTGGCAGGCAGGGAGCATCTGCAAAGTCCTACACGCAAGGTTGGGGCAGACCTGGGTATGCTTTGCCCGATCCCAACGGTTATGCCAACCTGGTTAGCCCCCTAAAAACTCTGATACCCCATAATTAAATACAATATATTCCCACAGAGACCTTACACTGCGTTTAAAACCAAAATCGCATTTGAATAAAAACTGTTTCTCAGGCGGCTGGTCTAGGAGGGGGGAAGGAAGAAAAGAAGGGCGAAGCAGCAGAAGCAGCCAGAGGCTCCAAGCCATAGCTGCCAACGTTTCCCTTTTTTAAAAGGGAAATTCCCTTATTATGAATAGGATTCCTCACAAGTAAAGGGCAAAGCTGACAGCTATTGCTCAAAGCGGGGGCTGCAAAGACCCCTCGGCGACACGGCGTTGGGAATCTCCCCCCCCCCCCATTTTTGAATTTTTTAGTCCCCCAAAATAGGGGGGTCCTACACAAGGGGGGCATCTAATAAAAGTACAGTACTTTCTGGGCCCGCTCTCTCGGGTCAGGCTCTCCCTCTCCTCAGAGGCTGCAGCGGCAAAGCGAGGTCGGGGCTTCTTTTTACCTCCTTTCGCGGCGGCCGCGAGCCGACAGGAAGTTCTCCGCCTGCCGCCTCAGTTTAAATACCCCCCGCCCCCGCCAGCGGATTGGCTGGCTGGAAGGCTCCCTCGTCCCAATCCGGGAACCACCCGGGCGCGCATGCGCAGCCTGCGGCGCCGCCGTCCGTGTCGCTTGTTTCCCTCAGAGCGGCGTCGGGGGCCTTCGCTCGGGCCCGTCTCTCCCTCCGCGCAGGCGGGACCCGAGGCCCAGCGCGGCGCCGGCGCAGGTGAAGCGGCGGCGGGGGCGGGAGGAGCGGGGTCCCGGCGGGGGAGGAGGCGGGGGAGGGAGGCCTCGGCGCCCCGGAAGCCGCTTCTCCGAGTCCCTCAGGCCTCAGGCTCCGTCGCCATGGCCCCCAATGCGTGAGGGGAAGGCCGTGAGGGGGGAAGGGAAGAATATTATTCGTGGGAATCAATAATAACCAGTAACAACACAGTGGTTTTTCATGGGGGCTGCGCATACCGATAAACATACGGCCAGAACAGGACCACCTTTGGTTATCAACCTGGGTCTGGTGCTCCTACTACTCCGTTTACTCTTTGGCACATTATACTGTACAGAAAGGCCATAGCTTAGGAATAGAGCATCTGCCTTGTATATCCCTGGTATCTCAAGATAGCGCAGGAAGACAGCCCTGGTGAGCCATTGCTAGTTATTATAGGCAATACTGCACTAGATGGATCAGCTCTCTATATAGTTTACTATGTTCATAGTACAGTCTTGCAGAATCTGCCAAGCCAAGTTAAGAGCCCATAAAATCTGTGAAGAAATTTCCTGTGGCTTCTAGGGTGTAACTGAATGTTTCAGTTCTTGGCATGTGGTTTGCACTCCCCAGATCAAAACCTCATTCGCTAGAGGAAATGGGTCTCACATGCTTTCCTCCCCTCCCCCCGTTGCATTTCAACATGTTGAAATTTTATTATCATGGTGGCAGCATCTCATGCGCGGAGCTGAGGTGAGGGAGGCTGGAGGGTGGACTTGTTTGGTGTGGGAGCTGCTGGCTGGCTGCTTCTGGGTTGAGGCTGTGGCGCTCAAGGGGTTTCTCTCACCACTTGGATGCTTTGAGCCAGGTACGACTTCAAAAAAATGGCATCTTCCAGTGCTACTTCCACACCTGCCTGGTTATATGTTCCTGAAGCACATGTGCTTTTGCCTTCCGTGTAGACCAGGATGAAGGAGCCTTACCATGGCTCTGCATCTGAGACGTGCAGAGCAAAACAAAATGTTAGTCACCTGGTGAATTTGAGGCTGGACAGGAAGCCAGAGTTCATGCCCTCTTTGGCAGATCTTGAGCCTGGAGGAAACCTTGGGCTCTCTTTGCTTGCCAGACCTCTCACTGTGACGGAGGTGGTCCAGATTGTCAAATGACGTTCATTGTCAATGTAACTTACTGAATTGAACTTCTTTAGAATTGGTCAACATTTGATCCTTGCGGTAACTTGGTTTTGCCTTGAGCACCTGTGATCCCTTCCCTAGCTGTGTTACATTCATACTGATACCTTCCCAGATTTCTAGCGCCGTAGTGGGATATAACACAGGTAGAAATCTTGGGTTTACAGAATAAAGAAAGATATTTCTGCATGTGCGGTCTGAGCATGTCATATCTCGGTGAGTTCACACGGTGAAAGAGAATGAACAAAGGAGGAAAGTTAACTTCCTTCCAGGTGACCAACTGAGTCTTGGCATACAATTCTGTGGTCTCAACCCTTTCATGCATTAACTAGTCAACTTGCTAGTTATATTTGACTGCAATTTCCCACACTTAATTTCATTGGTTGATTTCATAAAATTTGTACACTGCTTGATTGTGAGAGAAAGCCACAAAGTGGTTTACAAAAAATATAAAACAATAAAATTGTTCATTAAAAAACCAATCATGTAAAACATTCAGAACATTAAAATGACCCTAAAACCAAAAACATATTAAAACATGTTTCAGCATCACTTTAAATCTTGGGGCAGGCTTGTCTAAACAAAAGCAAGCACCCAAAGGGATGCAGTGAAAGCTCCTGCCTAATACCAATCATGCTATTCATAGTTCAGTAGGTGGAAGTGGTGGCCGTGCGGCAACTGAATGCTAGCAAAGGCTTTTAAAGGCAGCAGGGAAAGGCAGAAAATGAGTTCCCTCCTTTCCCTGGAACTGTGCTAAATGATGCTGTGGCTCTTCTGGTCTTAAAAGTTGAAAATAGACATTGCTAGATAAAAGAGGCAAGAGGTCATTCACAAGCAACCAAAAGACCTGTATGCTCTTCTCAGTGACGATAGTCCTCTGGGTGCAGAAATGCATCTTTGATTTGATTGTTTTGTATGTCTTTAAATGGCCCTAATGCTTTAAATGGCCTTTAGAAGTCTTCAAACTGCATATTTTCAGTCAGTAAAATCTTGTGTTAATATGCATTTGGCCCACTTCAAAGGAGAAAGTAATTCGTAGGATTTGATCGCCATCTTCCAATATCTAAAGGGCTGTCACATGGAAGATGGAGCAAGCTTGTTTTTTGCTGCTCTGGATAGTAGGACCCAAAACAATTGATTCAAGTTACAAGAGAGGAGATTCTGAATTAACACCAGGAAGAACTTTCTGATGGTAAGTGTTGTGGAACGGAATACCTCAGAAAGTAGTGGACTCCTTTCTTGGAGGTCTTTAAGCAGAGGATGATTGGGCACCAATCGGAGATTCTTTAATTGAGATTACTGCATTGCAGGGGGTTGGACTAGATGACCCTTGAATGTCCCTTCACTAGATGCGGAAGCTGGAAGAATTTTGTGTGTGAAGAAAACTATTTTCTCTTGGATTTTTATGGGCCTTCACATTTCTGTTTGAAGCCTGTTTGAAAACATTAACTGCTTGTAACATGCACAGCAACTCTATGGGGCTGAGGTGTCTTTGGCTTCCTCGAAATCTGTTGGGAGGGGGCCAGGCCTCCTGAATGTTGGGGTGGAGGAGGCAAAGCGCGAAGCCAAATGCGGCTACAGTGGCAGGCTCCCCCTGAGCGAGAGAGGGGAGGAATTGCTAGCCATTGAAGCCGCGCTGCGCTGGGCTTCCCACTGGGCCCCTCCTGGCGACGCGACTTTGCATGTGTAACGCGTGTCACATGCATGACCTCACATGAGCATGATGCGTTCTGAGCACACGATGTCACACACACGCTGGGCCACCTCGATCTTGGGCACAAGTTGACACCTCTGGTGTGTAACACGTCCGGTCTAAGAAAGAAAAGGTCCCCCCCCCCCTTTTTGAGTTTTATTTATTTATTAACGTTCTTATGTTACATTGGTAAACATATTACATTACAAGGCTTATTATAATATAATTTTCTGCATGTATACAAAGATTATATACCTAAAGAAAGAAAAAACAAGGACAAAATATTACAAAATCATATATGTACCAACACTTTGGACTTCCTATCTATCCTGTTGTATATTCCTTTTTTACAAATGAATGTAGTCTTATTATTGGATATTTCTTTACATTTTATTTAATACATTCCTATATCAATATGTACCCTTTGTCTTATTTCTCAACTTAGTCTCTCTCCAACGTCAATTGAATGCTAGCGTAGATAGAGAACCTTTACTGTATTTTTGAACATATATCATATATCTATCCCACTTTTCCATAAATTTTTGTTTTGAATTGCCTCTCAGGCTATTTGTCAACTGCACCATTTCAGCAAATTCTTGTGGCTTGTTATGCCAATCCGTTATTGTTGGGACATTTTCTTCCTTCCACCCCTTTGCCACCAAAGTCCGAGCTGCAGCCGTTGCATATAAAAATACCTCCTGAAAGGCATTTGGGATGTCCCTGCCAACAATACTTAATAGAAATGCCTCTGGTCTTTTTAAAAAAGTTATTCCAAATATTTTTTTAACTCATCATAAATTAAGAAAGAAAAGATTTTGGGACATATCAAGGCTAGAATCTCCTGATGGAAGGCTATGAAATTATATTGGATAGCAGTGGTAGGTAAACCTTCAGAAGAATTTTCTAAAGGCTGGTAAGTCACCAATATAGCAGGTTACTGAGACTGATGGTAGTTTGACAACTTACTTGATAGGGGTCCAGCCAGGGGAATGGACCAGGTCAGGGGTCTGCAACCTTTAAGACAAAAAGAGCCACTTGGACCCGTTTCCGAAGGAAAAAAACCTGGGAGCCGCAAAACCATTGCGACATTTGAAACAAATATATCTCCGGAGCCGCGATCTGACAGCGGGCGGGAAGGTGACGTCGGGACGGTGCGTGACTAACGCACGCACCACCCCTATGCGACATCACAGCCAGTACAGCGCCCGCCACAGTGGGGAGTGTCGGGGCGCACAATGCGCCTCCTCCCCTCGCTAGTATCTGCCCCGGAGCTGTGGCAAAGGTGTAAAAGAGCCACATGCAGCTCCGGAGCCGCAGGTTGCAGACCCCTGGACCAGGTGGTCTGTTAATGCACTTTCCGTGCTACTCTTCTGTGATTTTCCCCTGCCAACATAGTATCTTTAAGTAATTTCTGTGTTGAAATTGTTGAAGCCATTTAGTTGGGAAATTGTATGTAGCTCTTGCCACAAAGTTTCAAACATCCTCTAGTTTTATTAGTTAATGAGGTCACATAAATAGTGGCTGTAGCACATCTTCATTGTCAAATACATTGTTTTATAGGACAATCCTTTACCTAATTACTTGGAAGTAAGTCACATTGAATTGAATGGAACCTGCTGACTAGTAATAATAATAATAATTTAACTCTGCATATCGTTGTAGTGTAAATTATTATCTTATTTTTCTAATGGCCTGATTAAATTACACTTGATATGTGGCTAGAATGCATTAAAATCACATGGGTTTTCAATTGAAAATGCTTGTTTGCATGGTTGGTTTAGAGTGGGATATAAAGCGTTTTAAATTCAAAAGTTGTAGTGCGTTAAAACACATATGAAATGACTTTCAGTTGACAAGTGAGTAAAACCCCCAACCCCTTTGCTAAAACAAGTTGTTATTGAGAAAAAACCGAAACTGTTGTGTTTTTCAAACAATTTACTTACAGGCAGTAGAACCATTTTAGAAAGTAGATTAAAAATAAATGTAATCTAATTTTTGTGTGTTTAACTTTCAGCTTTGTGGTGTTCTTGGAAGATTTTGCACCTTTTGTGAATTCTCTGAACCTTGGCATTGCCAGCCCACTTCTGTTGGGCCCTCCTCCTCCTCCTCCTTTGCAGCTTGCTCAGATTAAGACACAGTTGGCTTTTCACCAGTTGAACTCGGTAGCTTCAACCCATTCTATAGCATCTTGTGCTTTGTTAAATGAAGCATTTCTGAAAATTGCCATGTTTAACCCTAGAGGAAACATGCCTCCAAGGCCGAGGGGGCCTAATGCACCTGGTCCAATGCCGCGTGGCCCTTTTCTGGGGCCAGGACCGGGACCGGGACCTGGACCGGATGGTCTTCAAAGGCATCACCCATCTGCTCCTCCCAGAATGCCTCAAAGGGTCATGGAACCAGAAATGAGGGCAAGATTCCCAAGGCCAAATGTTCAGGTCACGCAACATGGAATGGATCCTAGACAAGAGCGGCACCAGAGGGAAGAGGGATGTGCTACTCACTTTCCGCCTGTAAATAGTAGCCAGATCACTTCAGGAGAGTTTGCACAACAAGCCACACGTATCCAGAACCATTATGCAACCAAGAGTGCTTCGAGCATCTTAGCACACTTTGGCTTATCTAATGAAGACTTGGAGGAACTTAGTCGGTATCCGGATGATCAGCTGACAGCAGAAAACATGCCTTTGATTTTGAGGGACATCCGACTCCGCAAAATGACTCATCAGTTACCAAGTTTACCTTCTCAGAGCAGAGAAAAGGAAATGTTTCACAGTGACGATGGTCGTGGTAGCATGGTGAAGTGCAAGGTAATTGATTACGGGCATAAAAGCAAATATGAAAATACTGAAACTCTTCTTGAGGTCAAAGACTATAATTCTGATGCATCAACTGAGGGGAACATGAAAGGATTTCCAACACAGCAGACGACTCTTGTGTCTTCGGCGCCCTCTGGTGTAACCAGTAGTCAAATGAAGGCGGTAGAAGAGCTGATACGAAAGATGGGATTCCAGAGAAGCACATCAAGTACGCAGTCCTTTCCCCCCATGGATGCTTCCAACAAGGGGCCAGGACTAGGCCTCCCTCCAGCAGGAGCTGAGATACCACCTGGACCTGCCAGTGGCCAGAAGAAAATCCATGAGAAACCTCAGCATCCTATTGAGTCACCTTTTGTTGTGGTGAAAGCCTCTTGGCTTCCAGTTTTTTCACAGGCAGATGTCGAGAAGCTAAAGAGATTGCCAACTCCGTCGATGATGAATGATTACTATGCTGCACCTCCAAGAATATTTCCACATGTGTGTTCTCTGTGTAATGTAGAATGTGAACAGTTGAAGGTGAGTCACTCCCCCCCCCCAATTACATACATTTGTACACAATGTGTTCTATGTACTGGGTTTAATTGACTTCTGGATATCTGTAGATTTTATTCCCGTAAAATGTCCAACAATCAAGAAGTTTGGGAATAAATACTTCGTGTGTCTGATTTGCACAATCTGACTGGCTATTTCTGCAGGTTTCACCTGTAAAAGCTGCCTTATGATAGACATGTTCTCAATTGACTTTGGATTCCCAGTTCCCTCTACTGCTTCCTCTGTCTATAATTAAACTTGCTTTTGTAGCTTCTGGGATCAAAGGAAGTTGGACTTAAAGTAGACAGTGGATTAAGGTTGCAGTCCAATCAGAAACATTGGTAAAGAAAGCATTATAGCGTTAGAATGTAACATACGAATGATAGAAGACTCTGTCTTATCTAACTTTGAGCTGCTGTTGTCTGTTTGAATATTAAATGCATTGCACAATATTGAATATTGTCCAGCGTTAAACTCATAAACACGATTGAAGGGCAGGTGAGTGTGTTTCTACTCTGCTGTAGAAACTCAGATATATAAGCTAGGTGACAAATGGCTCCTTAAACCAAGGTGTCAGTTGGCAAAATGGAATGTCTAGTTGCCATTTGGGGGCCAGATGGATCTAAAGTCTTTATTTTTCAAATGGTGGACTGACTGTAATTGATTCTCAGTTAAACATCCAGCTGGTTCAAGTGACAACCTTGAGCTAGGTTAAGAACTTAAAGAAGATAAATCACTTGGTGCAGGGATTATGCAGTTTTATAGATGGAAGCTCCATCAGTGGGTATTGGGCATATCACTAAGTGGAACTTAGTGTTTTATTTTTATAAAAAATGTATATACCGCTATGTTTTGTTTTTTTTAAATAGTTGTTGCTAGGAGTAGCAGCAGCAGCAGAGGAGAGCCCTTCTGTGGGTTTCTCAGAAGCATCTGGCTGACTGCCACAGAGAAGGGATGCTGGACTAGGTGATGCATTGTTCTCATCCAACAGCCAGGCTTTTTTGTGTTCTCATGCTGATTTCTCCCCTCCCTCCTGTAGAGCTGGAATCTCCACGTACACACTGCTGCACACTCCGAGAAATGTGATGAGCTACGCCAACGGTAAGGCCTTTCATTTTAACTTATTGGGAATAGATTGAGGATTTGAAATGGTTTGGAAATGACTTCC
>JAXCMG010000015.1:4286088-4301831 GCA_034642415.1 Podarcis siculus
TTTTCTTGAAACAGGCATCCTGACTGGAATCCAGAAGAATGCTCTTCGTTACAGAGGTAACCTTTCAATCTCAACATGAATACTCAGTAATGAGAATTAGGCTGCAGTAATCTCAATTCCCTGTTGTCCCCGATGGTGTGGGTTTTTGGAGACATTTTGAGTGGGAAATTTGTATGAGGGCATTCTGCACTGGGACATTTTCTGATGCCCAGGAAAGTGACCTGTGATCTAATTCTGGTCCTTCATTGTATTTAGTAGAGAAAACTCAAAAATGTAAAACTGCCAAGTATCTGCAGTTAGCCCCCGTTCACTGCTTTTTAGAAACTATGCAACAAAAAACACTGCTGCAGAAAAAGTAACCCCCCCCCCGGGATAATATTTTCCACCCCAGGTTACTGGTTGTCAGTGACCAGTACATGTAGGAGCTGCTTAACTCAGACTGCCGGTCCTTTTGTCTTCGTTCTAAGGCTCCAGGGGCCAGCTGGCTGAGCAGCAGTGGGTTGCACTGCAGCTATAAGCCACTAGCAGGCAGGTAGCTATTCCAAGTGCAGGTGGCAGCCTTAATTTTCTGGTATGAAGCTGGGCATTCTGTTGCCAGCATCTGAGTTCTTTTAGTCATTGGATGCTGCAGTCCCATCAGCCGTATTCTGTAGGCTTTTGATGCTTTTAGCTTCAACCCTGAGAGTTCCTACTTCTAGCTTTTCTATTTCCGTTTGCAACAATAACATCTTGGCAGATCTGATTTCTGCTTTTACATTTGAAAAAGAGAAATCATTCAAATCCTGTTTTTTTCTGCCTCTTGCAGACATGACGGTGACAAGAAGGAAAAACATATTCCAATGCCATGCTCTACCAGTTCTAACCTAAACGCTTCAGAGCACTCAATATCTGGCCATGCCTCGAGTCAGACTCGGTCACGATCTAGGAACTACAGACGTAGGTCCAGCTCCCCCAGCTCAAGTTCTCAAAGCTCTTCTAGTCAGAAGAGAGAACTGGGAAAATCAACTGAATCTCCAGGTAAGGTAGATGTTACAGATGCTTCACTAACTGGCCTTTGGTTTTTTGTAAGCAGGATTATGTGTGTGATAATGGCAGGCGTGTTGCAGTGGCTTTGGCTCAGTGAATAGTTTGTACTGTTCTGGGGGTTTTTCTCCTGGCTTTGTCATTGCGTCAGTATAATGCCTGCCAAGGAGACCAAGCTTGTTCCTATATAGGATTGTGTGAGTGACTCTGCAACCCATTTCAAAAGGGGATGTTGGTTGATCTCAGCCATTTCACTCCTCTGGAGTTTCCCCCACCCACTTGGTATTTTTTACAGTTGCTTAGTACAATGACCTTCTTGCACTCATGCTATGCAGGGTAGACCTTTGTTGCAAGGGGGGGGGTGCTATTGGTGCCATTTTGTTCTTGTTTCTATTTTGTATGTTTTGGGTTTTTAATCTTGTATTTTTATGTTGTGAACCGCCCTGAGATGGATGGATGGAGGGCGGTATACCAATTTAATACTATTGTTAATAATAATAATGAGCCGCTTGCATTTTCTCCCCCTCTTTAGTGTTGTCTGCAGAAGCAGGAAGCTCCAGGAAACCTCCAGCCAAATCTGGTCCCCCAGGTCTGTGTCCGACACACTAACCACTATACCAGAGTGGCTCTTCAGAATGGCCTTGGAGGATGGGAGGGGCTCAGCTGGAGCAGACCCTGATGCATTATTTGCTTTCTGTCCCCTCTCTACTGGGCACCTCACTGTGTAGAGTAGTTGATGGGAAATGATCTTTTTGGGGGGCGGGAAGGGGATATCCAGTAGGAGCAAGCTCCGAGGTGGCCTTTGCCCTTGGCACCCTCCAGGAATTTCGTTGGCATCTGTCTGTGTTGCATAACAGAATCATGCCTTTTTTCAGCAGGACCTGTGGTACCTTCAGTGGCTCAACCCGCAACAACACCTGCGGCTTCGTTTATGCCTCAGTCTTCAGGATCTCCATCTCCACCAATGATGAACGATTATCATGCTGTGTCGCCAACAGTACTTCCACACGTGTGTTCTCTGTGTAAAATAGAATGTTCAAGTATGATGGTGAGTTCTTTGTTTTTGCAGAAAAAAAGTGCACACAGTTGTATTGAGCCCAGGATGAGTGCATTTTTCACTCTGGCTTACACTATGAGGACTATGGCACCCAGGCATCTCCACTTGTTTTTAAGTGTCTGATAGCCAAGTGCAAGATGTGCTTGGCACCTGGCTAGTTTTGAACACTGCCACAGACTCTCATGACCTTTAATGACCAGATTTGCAGTTTTATAGACGGAAGTCACATCAGTGGGTTTTGGGCATATCACTAAGTGGAACTTAGTGTTTTATTTTTATAAAAAAAGAATATGCCGTGATTTTTTTTTAAAAAAATAGTTTCTGCTGGGAGAAGAAGCAGCAGTAGAGGATGGCCCTTCTGTGGGTTTCTCAGAAGCATCTGGCTGACGGCCGCAGTCGACGGGATGCTGGACTAGGTGACGCATTGTTCTCTAGCATCCAGGCTTTTTTGTGTTCTCATGCTGATTTCTTCCCTCCCTACTTATAGGGCTGGAATCTGCACGTTGGCAGTATTGCACACTTCAAGAAATGTGATGAGCTACGCCAACAGTAAGGCCTTTCATTTTAATTTATTGGGAGTAGATTGAGGATTTGAAATGGTTTGGAAATGACTGGCTGGATACCTCTGTCAGGATTCACAGAATGCTGTGTGAGATAGTATGTCTGCAGGGTTGAGTTTGCTAGCTGATGCAACCAGCCTGCAACACTTTCTATGGAACTGCTGGGTCAGAATGACTCAGCAGTAATGTGCTGTCAGCTGATTGGCTGTCATCGGTTTAAAAGGGAAACCTGTCCAGCAGTAAGGTGGTGGTGTAGAGGTGTGTGGTCAGATAGAGTTAGAGGTCTTCCTATTTGCCTTAAGGTGCAGCCAGGTACTCTGACTGACTGTATGAACTGCTCGTGTATTATAGCTTGTAAATATTTGTGTATATATATCTCACAATAAATTTACTGCACTGAAGAACCTGGAACTCTGAGCATTTCTGCTAAAGCGCTGCGACGAATTCGCGACAGGGTTATGGGCCCAGCACGCTTCCGCTGTGCAAGAGTACAGGTAGCAGTTATCTAGCTGTGGGGAGCTGGAGGTGAGGTGCAGGTATGTAGCAGTCCAGAGCTGCCATGTTGCTGGAGAAGCTGACGGCCATGAACTATAGCTCCTGATCGGTCCGCATGCAACACTTCCTCAAGCGTGAGGGCCTGTGGAAAGTGGTGGAAGCCCCCTGAGGAGGATGAGGACGATGATTAAAAGAAGCAGAGGCCCAGCTAGAAAAGGATGAGAAAGCCTTGACTACAATCATCCTTAGATTGGACGACAGCCAGCTAGTCTACGTAACTGATAAGGTGACGGCAAGTGAGGCGTGGAATATGCTCAAGGCTGTCCATGTGCGAGACAGCTGGCTCTCTGATAACACTGACCAGGAGAATGTACCGGTGTCGGGAAAAAATGGGTGACTCTCTGGTAAACCACCTAAAATTCCTAACAGGCTGTTTCCAGGAGCTAGCCTTAAGAGGGAAGCCTGTGGGTGAATAGGACAAAGTCTTTATGGTCCTGAGTTCCCTTGACAACAGCTATGATATGCTGTTAAATTCCCTCAAGTCAGTAGAGAATGATAAGCTGACTATGGAATACGTTACCGGACGGTTGTATGCAGAGGAGGACATGCATGCAGAGCGAAAGACGACCTCAGCCCAGCTGTTGGAGCCTCCCAGAGAGAACAGCCAGGAAGAGCAGAGGTGTTGGGAGCCGGAGAACAGTCAAGACGAGCTGCTGCAGACCAGCCAGTGGTCAACAAAGTAAAAAGGTGTTTTTGCTGCAAGTCCAGTGGACATCTGCTTCGGGACTGCCCGAGAAAACAACAAAAACAGCAGGAGGCAGCAGAGAGAATCTACCGCTTGGGTGTCTGCACATGGCCAAGAAAATGAAGAGATGTGGTTCTGGACAGTGGAGCTTCTCAGACTTTTTGTAAAAGAAAAACATTGCTGACTGATGCTAGGGCTTTGAAGGAAAAGCATGTAAGTCTTGCTACAGGCCAGAAAGCTAATGTGATCTGTGTGGAGGAGATTGTGTTCCCACAGCTGAGACACACGTTCAGGAACGTGTTGTGTGTGCCTACTTTGCAAAACAATCTCCTCAGTATTCCGGACTTGGCAAAGGTAGGCTTTGAAGTAACCTTCGTGGGAGATGAGTTCCAGATAAAGCAAAATGGGGCAGTGTTGGCAAATGCTAACCTTAGAACTAATATGTATGTACTGCGGTGTGAGTCTAAGGTTGCGAATGTGCAAAATGTCCCAATCCACAATATGTGTATTTATCTCCTGCACAGGCATCTGGCTCATGCTAGCTTTAAGGTGCTGAACAAAACATTGGAGTTGCGTGGGGGGATGAAAAACATTAAAAGTTGTGATAATTACTTAGACTGCAATATTTGCAAGAAGGTTAAAAGCAGGGCTTGCCTAGTAGCAAGAGCAAGCCAGAGAGAAACCAAAAAACCACTGGAGTTTTTTCATGCTGATGTAGCTGGTCCTTTTCCACTAAGTGTCTCCCGTAGCAAGTATTGTTTAATCCTAGTGCAGGGGTCTGCAACCTTTAAGACAAAAAGAGCCACTTGGACCCATTTCCGAAGAAAAAAAAACTGGGAGCCGCAAAACCATTGCGACATTTAAAACAAATATATCTCCGGAGCCGCGATCTGACAGCGGGCGGGAAGGTGACGTCGGGACGGTGCGTGACTAACGCACGCACCGCCCCCATGCGACGTCACAGCCAGTACAGCGCCCGCCACAGTGGGGAGTGTCGGGGCACACAGTGCGCCTCCTCCCCTCGCTAGTATCCGCCCCGGAGCCGCGGCAAAGGTGTAAAAGAGCCACATGCGGCTCCGGAGCCGCAGGTTGCTGACCCCTGTCCTAGTGGATGACTATTCTAGGGTCTGCTGGGTCTACCCACTAAAGCAAAAGTCTGAAGTTGCCCAAAAGGTGTGCTCTTTTCAGATGGGCAGGGGAGGAGAATTTATGGCTAGCTCCCTAAGAAACATATCCCAAGGGATTAAACATAGGCTTACCAATGTAGCAACTCCTCAGGAGAATGGAGTAGCAGAGCGTAGGGGAGGTGTCTTGCAGACACAAATGAAAGCATTGTTAGCAGATGCAAATCTTCTTAATTAAATATTGGGCTGAGAGTATTAAGACAGCCAATTATATTGGAAATGGTTTGTGGTCAAGGGTATTAGACGACATACCTTACAAGATTCTCTATAACAAAAGTCCCAGTTTGCACCATTTGAGAATTTTTCGGACAAAGGCATGGATTGACATACCTGTAAAAAACCCCGAAGAAAAGGTGGGAAAAGGGCACAGCAGTTGTTATTTCTTGGGTATGAAAGCAGAACGAAAGCCTATAAGTTTGAAGACGATAAAAATCTTTTGATTTCTAGTCGGTCAGCCAGCTTTAATGAGCAGAGAAATTGGCCCAAGGTACATGCAAACCAACTGCCAGAAAAGGTTTTACTGCTGAGCGTACCTGATAAGGCAGTTGAAACAAAGCTAAGAATTGGTAGCATTCCCAGGGAAATTGAAAGGGAGCGGGTAGAGACTGAGCATTTTTCTCCAGCTACTCGCATGGAGCAGTGGGAAAAAGAAAGTGCAACCGGGACAGGAGGAGGTAAATCTCCAGAGTCAATCTACCCCAAAAGCAGTCCTGAAGGTAACCTGGGGGGGGGGGAGATTAATGACCCAAGGAGGTCTGAAAGAAGTAATAAAGGTCAACCTCTGGTCCGTTATGGGTTCCCAGTCACCATAAACCAGGTTTATGTAACTGAGCCAGAAAACTTTGAAGTGCAAGAGTTACCTACTCTAGAGAAAGAGGCGTGGTTAAAGGCAATGCAGGCAGAGTATAACTCTCTGCTGAACGGCCTAGGACCTCGTACCCACGGGACTGCCTCTCCCGGTATGCCCCACAGAGAGCCTCAAGGTCCATAAATAGCAACACACTAGTGGTCCTGGGCCCTAAGGAAGTAAGATTAGCCTCAACCAGAGCCAGGGCCTTTTCAACAATGGCTCTGACCTGGTGGAACGCTCTGCCTCATGAGACCAGGGCCCTGCAGGATCTGATTTCTTTACGCAGGGCCTGTAAGACAGAGTTGTTCTGCCAGGCCTTTGGCTTGGAGCCAATTTGATTCCCTCCGCCTCTTTCTTTTTCCTTTCTCTTCCTGTGATGAGGCTGCATTTTAATATTTTATTGTTTCAATATTTTAATGTTGTATTTTAATCTTGTTTTTAAGTTGTATTCATTCAACTTGTTTTTATTACTGCTTGTTAGCCGCCCTGAGCCCGGTCTTGGCTGGGGAGGGCGGGGTATAAATAAAAAATATTATTATTATTATTAAACAATGTGTTTGTACCTACAGAATTGCCTGAAGGTAAAAAGCCCATAAGCTGTAAGTGGGTTTTTAAAGTGAAAAAGCTGGCTGATGGTAGTTGTCAAAGGAAAGCCAGGTTGATCGCAAGGGGCTTTACACAAAGGAAAAAGATACATTATGATGAAATGTTTCCCCTAACAGCAAAGGCTGAAACAGTAAAATAAGTTTTAGCAATGTCAAGTCTGAGGGGGTTGAAAGTTAATCATTTTGATGTTGCCTCAGCGTATTTAAATGCTCCTATTGACACCAAGGTGTATTGACCGCAAATAGCAGGTTATGAGCTGGAAAAAGACAGCATGGTGTTAAAGCTGCAAAGGGCACTATATGGTTTACACCAAAGTGCACATCTATGTCATAAATGCATAGACACAGCTTTGAAAAAGATGGGATTCAAACAAAGCCTGGCTGATTCCTGTTTATATACAGCAATGGTGCAAGGAAGCGTTTGTTATTAGCTCTCGTCAACATACAAAAGTAAATAACAACTGCACAAAAGCAAATGTCTTGGTTTATGAACAACCTAGGTAACAAATACACACTGAAGTATGTGGGTGAGATTCAAAATTACTTAGGAGTAGCGATTCAGAGAAATGAAGAGGGCGTCTACTCTCTAAATCAGAAAGACAAGGTCAAAAAATTACTGAAGACATATGGAATGGAGAAGGCAAATGAGGTTGACACTCCCATAACTAAACAGTACAAAAATGAACCAGAAGGACAAAAATGTGAGAGTGCAACAGCATTTCATTCTTTGTTAGGTTCTCTGTTATATTTAAGTTGCTGGATGAAACTCGACATAACATTGGTAGTGCACATGTTAAGCCAAAGAAGTGGAGACCCGGCTCAGAGAGATTGGGTAACACTTAAAAGAATCCTAAGGTATCTGAAAGGCACAAAAGATTACAAACTGGTGCTGAATACAGGGTATGATCTGCAAGTGTATACATACGCTGATGCCAGCTGGGGAGAAAGAGAAAATGGAAAGTCTACCACTAGTTATGCTATATATATTGGAAATGCCCTGGTTCAGTGGAAATACTAGGAAACAAACATTGTTGCCACAAGTACTTGTGAAGCAGAGTACTCGGCCATAAGCGAATGTGTGTCACAAATAGAGTGCTTTGCTTGCCTAACAAAAGAACCGGGAATACCTCCTGAAATGCCAATCACTGTGCTCAGTGATAACATGGCAGCACAACAGCTTGCCAACCAACAGAACTTTGAGAGCAAAAGTAAACATATTGCGATAAGATATGGCAATGTAAAAATGCTTTGGAAAGAAAAGTACAGCATTGTAACAGAAGATGTAACGTGGCAGATTTATATACAAAATGTTTGGATGCTCCTAAATTTCGGGACTTAAGAGAATTGTTAGGTCTCAAGCCTTTGACTTAAGGAGGAGTGTTGGGATTAACAGAATGCTGTGTGAGATAGTAAGTCTGCAGGCTTGAGTTTGCTAGCTTATGCAACTGGCTGATGCAATCTGCCTGCAACACTTTCTGACCCACATTCTGGGTCAGAAAGACTCAGCAGTAATGTGCTGTCAGTTGATTGGCTGTCATCGGTTTAAAAGGGAAACCTGTCCAGCAGCAAGGTGGTGGTGTAGAGAAGTGTGGTCAGAAAGAGAGAGTTAGAGGTCTTCCTATTTGTTTTAAGGTGCAGCCAGATACTCTGTTTGACTGTATGAACTGCTTGTGTATTATAGCCTGTAGATATTTATATATATATGTTGTTGTTTAGTCGTTTAGTCGTGTCCGACTCTTTGTGACCCCCTGGACCAGAGCACGCCAGACACTCCTGTCTTCCACTGCCTCCCGCAGTTTGGTCAAACTCATGCTGGTAGCTTCGAGAACACTATCCAACCATCTCGTCCTCTGCCGTCCCCTTCTCCTTGTGCCCTCCATCTTTCCCAACATCAGGGTCTTTTCCAGGGACTCTTCTCTTCTCATGAGTTGGCCAAAGTATTGGAGCCTCAGCTTCACGATCTGTCCTTCCAGTGAGCACTCAGGGCTGATTTCCTTAAGAATGGAGAGGTTTGATCTTTTTGCAGTCCATGGGACTCTCAAGAGTCTCCTCCAGCACCAGAATTCAAAAGCATCCATTCTTCGGCGATCAGCCTTTTTTATGGTCCAGGTTTCACTTCCATACATCTTGTGTGTGTGTGTGTGTGTGTGTGTGTATATATATATATATATATATATATATATGCTTTCGTAGATTTTCACGGGTACAGGAATGCAGGTTTTGGTGTCCTCGGGTGTCTTCCCGTGTAAAAGTTGGGGTGTCTAGGCGACGTTTCGACGAGGTCTCACTCGTCATCTTCAGGCTGGTGCTTTCGGCTTCTTGTTACTGGAACAGAGCAGAGAAACACTGAGATCCTGCTCTGTTCCAGTAACAAGAAGCCAAACTATATTCCAATAACAAGAAGCCAAAATATATGCACCAAAACCTGCATATATATATATATATATATATATATATATATATCTCACAATAAATATACTGCACTGAAGAACCTGGAGCTCTGAGCATTTCTGCTAAAGCGCTACAAAGAATTTGCGGCAACCTCGGGGCTTTGCTAAAAGCAGCAGAGTCATTGCATACATACCTTGCCATAAACCTCAGCCAAGGAAGTTGTGGGAGCTCACCTTTGAAGGAACAGTGCCTGCTCTAGGTTGTGTTTTGCATGAATTTGTATAAGTGGTCTGTAGGCCGATTATGGAGCTGAACCAGGGAAGAAGGCAGAAGCTCAGAGGCATCTCATCTTGCGTTCTGTGGCTTTTAGATGCCTGTGGAGCATGAACAGAGTTTTATGAGGGGTGGCTTCAGGACAAACCAGTTCTTGGAGGAGCTGGGACCTGAATCTCATGCCAGGGAGCTTTTGGAATACTGGATCAAAGAGTCAGGGAAACCTCATGGAATCACCTTTAAACTTCCCCAGATCAGTAGTAAGAGATCAATAATTTGGACAAAAGAAAAAAAAATTCCTTCCAGTAGCACCTTAAAGACCAACTAAGTTAGTTCTTGGTATGAGTTTTCGTGTGCATGCACACTTCTTCAGATACCACTTTTGACTATGGCAGACCAACACGGCTACCTATCTGTAATTGGACAAAAGAGAGAGAAATAATTGACAGTTTTAGAAACTTGCCTGAATGATAATGGAATGGAGTACATGTACTGTGTCAAATGAGTAACACAGCTGTTTTGCTGGCTTTTCTTGAAACAGGTATCCTGACTGGAATCCAGAAAAGTTCTCTTCGTTACAGAGGTAACCTTTCAATCTCAACATGAATATTCAGTAATGAGAATTAGGCTGCAGTAATCTCAATTCCCTGTTCTCCCCAACGGTATGGGTTTTCAGAGACATTTTGAGTGGAAAATTTGTGTGAGGGCATTCTGCACTGGGATTTTTTCTGATGCCCAGGAAAGTGATCTGTGATCTAATTCTGGTCTTTCATTGTACGTAGTAGAGAAGACTCAAAACTGTAAAATTGTTAAGTTATCTGCAGTTGACCACTGTTCACTGCTGCTTAGGAACTATAACAAAAAACACTTCTGCAGAAAAAGTAACCTGTCAGATGCTGCTGGTGGTTGCTTGCAAGTAACCAGGCAGGGCTCCAAACCTGTCTTTTACAGGTTCTATTGTGCAAACTATTTACAGTGCAGATCTCCAAAGTTCGTATCCGTCTTAGTCACTTACAGAATCTGGGAGTGGCCCCTTCCGGCTTCTCCCCCAACATAAGAACTTCGACACCCCAAGCCCCCCTCCCCTCCTTGCGTTTCACCCTTCTGTGCAAGCTGGGCGGCGGAAGTGGCATGCATCCCTCCTGGCCAACCTGGCGAGTTGAGGCGCTGGGGCTCTCCGCAGCATCCTTGAGCCCATTCCTCACTTGGCTGGCCCCTTCCCTCTCTTCTCCACTGGAGGTGTGGCTTTTCCCACTGCTGGAAGAGGAACTGCTTCTCAGGAGTTTCGGAAGTTCTCTGTATTCCAACGTCCCCCTGCCTCCCTTCCTTGTTCCGATAGCAGTCCCCTGACATCCACCCCCCTCAAAACCTCCCGCCCTGTCGGTGGGGTCTAGAGCTGCTTCCCACTCACTGGTGTTGCCAGGAGGGGGGGTGGGAAGGAATCGTCGTTCTCCTCTGTGTAGTCAACAACTGCTCCCCCCCCGACAATTCCGGCTCTGGCGGGAAGTCCCCGGAAGGTTCCTCCTCATCAGAGACCTCGGCAATTTCGTCCTCTATTTCCTCCCCAGGAATCACTCAAAGTCCCCCTCATTCTCTGTGGGTCCAAACACTTCCCCAAATAACAACTTTGGGGGTTTGGGCTTGTGCAGTAAGAGAGCGTGGAACTCCTCTAAAAGATACTCCTCAGTCACGCGCCCTGCCGGAATCCACACGTTTTCCGAACTAGGAGCCCCCTCCCAGGCAACTAAGTACTCTAGTTGATGTCCGTTCCACCTGGAGTCAAGTGTCTCTGTCACTTCATTACAGACTTCCCTTCTATGTTTGGCGAGGTGGGCATCCCCTGTTCTCTCCCCGGGAAGCTATGGCCCTCCCTGTAAGGCGACAGCAGAGACCTGTGAAACTCCGGATGTATCCTCATGTTATCCGGCAACTTCAGCCTGAATGCTATTGGGTTGACCTGCTGTGTCACCTCAAAGGGACCAACCCTCCTAGGCTGCAGTTTCTTGCACCCCCCTCTTACGGGCAGCCCCAGAGTATGACAACCACACCTTGTCTCCCACTCTGATAACCTCCCCTGGTCTCTTATGTTTGTCTGCCGCCTTCTTGTAGGCCTCCTTGGCTCTTTCCAGAATCATCTTGAGCTGTTGGTGTATGGCCTCCATCTCTTCTGCGAAATGTTTTGTGGCTGGTACACTCCATTCCTCCTCCTCCTGCCCTGGAAAGGCCCTGGGATGACACCTGTAATTGGCAAGAAAGGGACTCATCCCTGTGGACACGTGTGCAGCATTATTGTACGCAAACTGCCAGTGCTAGCTTCTCCACCCAATTGTTCTGCCACTGATTGACGTAGCAGTGCAAGTACTGATGCAAAATGGCATTTGCTCTCTCTGCCTGTCCATTAGTCTGTGGGTGCCAGGCTGTGGAAAAACTCACCTCTACCTGCAACAAACTCATGAGCTTGCGCCAGAAATGCGAGGTGAACTGTCTTCCGTGGTCAGAAATTACCCTAGAAGGTAATTTCTTTCACAGCCGAAAGATGTGATCCAGGAACAGCTTGGCAGTTTCCTAAGGTGACACCACATGGGAGGATGCCGCAAAGTGGCATATCTTGGTCAGCAGGTCCACCACCACCAGGACTGCCGTCTTACCTCAGGACATGGGCAGGTCCGTCGTGAAGTCTATGGACACCACTTCCCAGGGTTTCCCCAGTGTTGGTAAGGGTTCTAGCAGCCCCGCTGGGGCCGCCCTTTCCCTCTTTGCTCACTGACACATGTCGCACCCTCAGACATGTTCCCGCACATCCTCCCTTACCTTGGGCCACCAGAAATCCCACCTAACTAAGCAGGGACTTCTGCTTAGTAATCCGAAGGGCATAATGAGGTATTCAAATGCCCCTGTGGGGGTAAACATTGTCATCTTCCATTCATCTCCCTTCCGTACTCTGATCAGGTTGTAAGCTCCTCTGAGGTCAAGTTTGGTAAAAATTCTGCCCTTGCGTACACTCGCCAGCACGTCGTCGATGCGAGGCATGGGAAATGCAAGGAGTTCCGTCAAGGAGTTGACAACCCTGAAATCCACCACCAGACGGCACTCCTTGGTCCCCTTCTTGTCCACGAAGAACACTGGACTTCCCCCCCACCGTCTTTGATTCTCAGATGAAACCTCTTCTTAAGTTCTTGTCAATAAAATTCAGATCCTATATCTCTTGGTCCGACATCCAGTACCGCTTACCCACCGTCAACCTGCCCCCTGGGACCAAATTGATCTGACAATCATACGGCCTGTGGGGAGGTAACGTGTCAGCCTCCCACTCGCTGAAGACGTCCTCAATCCACATATTGCTGAGGAATTCTCTTCTCCCCCAGACTCACAGTAGTGACCTTGGCTTTCTGCTCCCCCCTGGCTCCTTCCTCCCCAGAAAGTGTTCCACACAGTGGGCCAACCCAAAGGTGATGGATTGCTGGAGCCACGACACCACTGGATCATGGAGAGGCAGCCAACTCATCCCCAGAATGATGGGAGGTCCTGCCAAGGTGGTCACATGAAAAGCAATGGTCTCCGCGTGTTTGGAGACCCTCATTCTCGTGGTGGTTGTGTCTGGTGAGAGACTTCACCCCTCCCAACAACTCTCTCCCATCAATGGGGGTGACTTGCAATGGAAAGTCTAGTGGGAGTAGGTGCAACTGGTGCTCCAAGGCTAAGTCTCTGCTGAAGAAGTTTGCACTGGCTCCTGAATCATCCAAGCCCTGCGTTTCCACTGGGTAGCCATTAGGGAGCTCCAGTAGCACTGTGACCAGTATGCCTGCCTTGGGGGGGGGGGCATGGTTGGGGCCCTTCTGCTTGCCTGGCTGGCTGCTGCCCCTGTTTTCCTGCAGTCAGGCACTGTTGTTTCTGTACTCTTTGGGCTCCTCTCCTTCCTCCATAGCCGCTCCCCCCACCATTCGTTGCCAGTCTTTGCGCTGCGGGCAAACCTTGGCAAAATGTCTCGGTTGTTGGCAGAGGAAGCACTTATTGGCTGACTTCCATCCTGTTCCCTCCTTTTTGCTTGGAACCGCAGCATTTGAAATTTCCTGCTCCCGGGCTCCATCAATTTCCATTGGCTCCGCCTGGGGCAGCCTGTGTGTAGTCCCAGCTGGTGTCTTCGGAATGTGGTTGCCATAGAAATGCTCCCCTCTGGCCTCCCGCCTTGTCTGTGTGTGTCTCTTGCCGAACACCAATACCTAATACTGCTTTGATCAGCTCATACATCGATCTCGGCCACGGTCCCCTGGAGAGCACATCCTTAATGTCTGAATTTAAGCCTGCATGGGTTCGGACAACAAATCCCAGCCCAGTTTATGCACCAGCATTGCGAACTGGGACCAGTAGCTACAAACAGGGATCCCTGTTTGAATGACAGGAGCTCCTACTGCGTGACATCCCCTTGAATTTCGCTGGTAAACATTGCGTCCATTGCCTCGTAAAGTTTCTGCAAGTCCTAGAGGGCATTGTTTCCTGCCGCTATCAGGGCTGCGCTTTCTAAGTGGGAAACTACAAATGCCACCCTTTCCTCAGCATCAGCAAATTCCTTCTTTTGCAAGTCCAGGGTGTATTTAATTTCAGTCTTAAAGGCAAGGTACTCTTGAGAGTTCCTGCTAAATTTGCTCACCAGCCCCGGTACCTTTCTCCCCACCGGAGGTGCTTTGATGCGCTGCTCCTGCAACCTGCACTCCTCCAGCCTTGTTGTGAGGTCAGTGATATATGCTTCCAGCTCCACGTTCCTCTGCCCCAGGGCCGCTATATTCCACGCCTCCTCTTCCTCAGCACCTCCGCCTGCAGCTCCTTGCTCCTCTGGCCTCCCTTTATTATTTTGACTCATCATGCTGCTCTTCACTGCTACACACGAGCAACCGCAGACTCCCGGATTGCTGTCAGATGCTGCTGCTGGTTGCTCACGAGTAACCAGGCAGGATTCCAGACCTGTCTTTTACAGGTTTTACTGTGCAAACTATTTACAGTGCAAATCTCTAAAGTTCATGTCCATCTTAGGCACTTACAGAATCCAGGAGTGGCCCCTTCTGGTTTCTCCCCCAACATAAGAACTTTGACACCCCAAGCCTCCGCCTCCACTCCTTGCATTTCACCGCTCTGCACAAGCTGGGCGATGGACGTGGCATGCGTCTCTCCTGGCCAGCCCGGCAAGGTGAGGCGCTGGGGCTCTCTGCAGCATCCTCGAGCCCTTTCCTCACTTGGCTGGCCTCTTCCCTCACTTCTCCACTGGAGATGTGGCTTTTCTCACTGCTGGAAGAGGAACTGCTCCTCAGGAATTTCGGAAGCTTTCTGTATTCCAACGGGCCACCCTGCCTCCCTCCCCTGTTCCAATGTAAGTCCCCTGACAGTAACCCCCCGGGATAATATTTTCCACCCCAGGTTACTGGTTGTCACTGAGCAGTACATGTAGGAGCTGCTTAACTCAGACTGCAGGCCCTCGTGTCTTCGTTCTAAGGCTCTAGGCGCCAGCTGGCTGAGCAGCTGTGGGTTGCACTGCAGCTAAGGCACTATCAGGCAGGTAGCCATTCCCAGTGCAGGTGGCAGCCATAATTTTCTGGTATGAAGCTGGGCATTCTGTTCCCAGCATTTGGGTTCTTTAAGTCATTGGATGCTGCAGTCCCATTAGCCGTATTCTGTAGGCTTTTCATGCTTTTAGCTTCAACCCTGAGAATTCCTACTTCTAGCTGATTTCTGTTTGCAAAAATAACATTTTGACAGATCTGATTTTTCCTTTTACATTTGGAAAAGCGAAGTCATTCAAATCCTGTTTTTTCTGACTTTTGCAGACATGAAGGTGACAAGAAGGAAAAACATATTCCAATGCCATGCTCTACCAGTTCTAACCCAAACACTTCACAGCACTCAATCCCTGGCCATGCCTCGAGTCAAATTCGGTCACGATCTAGGAGCCCTGGGCCCCACAGCAGAAAACGGTCACAATCTAGGAGCCACAGACATAGGTCCAGGTCTTCAGAGCGACGAAGCTCCCCCAGCTCAAGTTCTCAAACCTCGTCTAGCCAGAAGAGAGAACTGAGAAAATCAACTAGATCTCCAGGTAAGGTGGATGTTACAGATGCTTCAGTAACTGGCCTTCAGTTTTTTCTAAGCAGGATTATGTGTGTGATAATGGCAGGCGTGTTGCAGTGACTGTGGCTCAGTGAATAGTTTGTTCTGTTCTGGGGTTTTTCTCCTGGCTTTGTCATTGTGTCAATATAATGCCTGCCAAGGAGACCAAGCCTGTTCCTATATAGGATTGTGTGAGTGACTCTGCAACCCATTTCAAAAGGGGATGTTGGTTGATCTCAGCCATTTCACTCCTCTGGAGTTTCCCCCACCCACTTTGTAGTTTTTACAGTTGCTTAGTACAATGACCTTCTTGCACTCATGCTATGCAGGGTAGAACCTTGTTGCAAATTCAGCAGTGACCAAGGATCAGGGGAGATATTCTGCTGCTTCCCTGCAGTACTGTTGCCAAAGGTAGACCTGAAGTTGTTGCAATAGAGTGTTGATGAACTGCGGGGGGGGGGGGG
>JAXCMG010000015.1:4301841-4369987 GCA_034642415.1 Podarcis siculus
GGGGGGGCGGGTCTATATACAAAGCTGTAGGAAAGTTATGAATCGGGGTAGTCAACCTTTTTATACCTACCGCCCACTAATGCACCTTTCTTTATGATAAAATTTCCTTACCGCCCACCAGTGCTTGACGGAAGGAGGATTCAGCTTGTGCCATAGAACCCCCTAGCACCCACCTAGAAACACCCACTAGTGGGTGGTAGGGACCAGGTTGACAATCCCTGGTATAAATAGTGCCCAGCTCCTTATTTCATTTGCTGTTGCTGCTGCAGCTGCTGTGTGTGCCCTTGCCTTCTTTGTCCAGGATCAACAAGTAGTGGCATGCTTTTTCCACGTACACTGGAAAAACAGTGCATTCAGTATCTCTCCCCCTCCATTCAGGTAAGGACTTGGAAGAAGCGGTGAGATGTTTGGGTCCAAGTTTTGTTGAAGAGTACAACAAACAGAAATCGCTCCAAGCGCTCACCCGAGGGTCTGCTTTAAAGACGATACCGCTTGAGCCAGAGAAGACTCCTGGAAGCGTGAAGAAGACCCCAAGTCATCCTACGGCTCCTCCAAAGTCTTCCAAGAAAGATTTGCCTGGCTCATCGGACATTGATGTCCCAAACAAAGACGGAGTCGTAGCTGAGGAAACAAATGTTTCTCAACCCATTCCCTGCAGTCAGGTCAGTAAGTCTTCTGTGAAGGAGTTTAGGCTTAATGTGAGGTCTGGATCTGGATTTATGCAGGGTCAGTGCAGGGTCAGAGTTCTGGTGTCCTTGGCTCTCTGGTCCCTAGATGTAGATGGGCTTTTCTCTGTGGGACCAAATGGGAGCTTTTTGCTTATATGGGAGAAAGCTTCCTGACTCTGATCCAGTCATTAACAATCATGCCTGCCCTTGGGTTTGCAGCCACATCCCATCATCTTTCATACCGTATTTTAAATCAGGATGAAATATTGAGAAATGACTTTTATTTAGATAGTTTGTGAAGTCATTTCAGTCCTTTTTCAAGAGATGTAATATGCAGGTTTTTTAATCCATTCTTCCATTTCCCGCAATGTTCCTTTAAGTGCACTATACCTATTTCTGTGTGTCTCTCTGTGTCTCCCTGCCTGCATACATGAGAGCGAGAGAGCAAGCACACAAATCAGTAACTGGTTTGAAATATGCTTGAAATACTGTTTCATTTTCAGTTTTTGACAGACAAAGCCTTGAGTTGTGGTACGATTCTTCGAATATTTGATTTACCAGATGATGGCTATACAGATAACGATATTAAAAAAATTGTTCAGCCCTTTGGAAAAGTTAGTGATATCTTGGTGCTTCGTGCTAGAAATGAGGTAAGTACCTTAAATGCCTAACATAGAGTTTCTGCAAAATATCCCATCTTTTCTGTAAGTCACATTAGCTGGGGGTTATCCTAACACCCAGTATACTGACCCCAGTCAGTATAGTATAGCCTCTGGTGTGGTTCACAGCAGCGCTGCACAACTGCTAGTAGTAAGCATGGTACACTTTGCATTCTTTAATCTATAAGCAATGTGCTTATTGATAGATATTGACTGATTGCTGGAGTAAGGCTAGAATTTTGAAGAAATCCCTTGGAGGTGTGCTGAGGTGAGCTGTAGCTAAACAGACTAAAACTCCTGATAGTAGTAATGGAAAAACCTATTTTAAACCTCACTTTAGAAACTTTAGACTGTTTAGCTACAGCTGTTTTGCAAAACCACTTTAAAAGTTTTCTGTGAACTTTGGCCACTTGGCTCCCATTCTCAATTCTCCTGATGCTCCTTCACTCAAATCTGAAAACCACAATGTAAAAGGTTAGAGCAAGATGTAAATGATGACACTTTTCCTTTTTGTTAGGCCTTTCTTGAAATGAATTATAAGGAGGCGGTAACAGCAGCTGTCAAATACGGTGAAACATCTCCACTCCTGGTTAATCGCAGGCGTGTGAAAATAAGTGTTGCAGAAAAGTCCAAAGTGGATCCCAGCCTGGTAAGTTTGTGTCATTTAAGGTGCCTTATTTCCACAGCATCTGACAAGGTCTCCCCCCCCTCTCCCAAGATGGCGTATCTTTATGCTGCTTGCTTACTTGAAGCATTTATATCCTCCCTACGTCATCGTCCTATTATTATTATTATTATTATTATTATTAGTACCCTGGCCATCTGACTAGGTTGCCCAGCTTATGATTCAGAACGTTTTACAGCTGTATAAGAATTCAGGACAACCAAAATAATAACAGCAGCAGATTATTATTTTTTATCAAAATACTAATAAAATCAAAAATATCTAACTGAATAAAAACGATGAACAAAAATAATGTTAAAAAAACTTGACATTTAAGTGATAGCAGGTGCCAGGCATGTCTTCTTAGGAGACTGGCTGTTGCATTGTTCATTCTGTTTTCACCAGGTTGGGCACTGCTTTACTTTTGGGTGAAGATAGAGGCAAAGTAGGTGTCTGTCTGCGAAAACCCTGGGGGTTGGTGTTTCCTCAAAACTAGCAGTTAGTAAGGTAGCCAGCTATGGACAGGATGACAGTCCCATTGAAAAATGAGATACATATTCTTGGGGTACTCATTGATCCATTTTCCAGAGACCCAGACAACCTCAGTGGCTCTGAACACCTTTTGGTTCACCAGCTACAGCCATTCCTGGACAGGTATACTTTTCCTACAGCATGCTCTGAGAACCTCCTGAGTGAATTCTAAAGCACGGTATGTCAGGCTGCACTTGAATATGATCCAGAAGCTGCAAGTAATGCAGAATGTGCTAGTTCAGTGGTGGAGCAGTTGCACTGATGGGTACTAGGGTAGTGCCTCACATCGAAAGGGGAAATTGTAGAGCGGAAAAGATTCAGAAATTTTGTGTCATCCTGCTGAGTCTGTGTGGAAGAACTGTAGCCAGAGGACTGCATCCCAATATCTGTGACTTCCATTTGTGACCCTACTGAAACAGAAAATGTGCATGGAGGAACCGAAAAGGGTAGATAGGTATTGAAAAGGCCATTAAGTTGAGTAATGAATGCCAGAGAATCAAAGTAGACCCCAACACTGAGTGTGTTGTTAGCAAGTGCATTGTAAGGAGGAGGAGGAGTAGTAGTTGTTCTCATCTAATACTGGGCACAACGAAGCCAGTTTTCATTGGGACTACACCACATGTGGAGGGAAGGTATGATCTCTCTCCTTCTCCCTGCCCCCTCCCCAGCAGTTATAACAGTGGCCCATTTATCTCTGCATCTAGTTTGCTGTTTATGCATACAGCTGTTAGGACAGCAATGTGACTTTCTGCTCAGTCATTGGGGAAAGGTATTTCTGTAGCTTAAGGGTTTTTTGCACAGGTTGTTCATGGGTATATTCAGAAAAGAGAACATAGAGTGTTATCTTTTTCAGATTAAAGGAAATGAAAAGAAGCCATCACAGAGTATCAAGAAAACTCCCCTAGGTACACAGGTTGTTAAACCTCCCCCAGACACTCAGAATGCCAAGAAAGCTCCCCCAAGCCCAAAGAATGTCAAGAAAGCTCCCTCAAGCACGCAGAATGTCAAGAAAGCTCCCTCAGGCACACAGAATGTCAAGAAAGCTTCTTCAGGCACACAGAATGTCAAGAAACATTCTCAAGGCACCCAGAATGTCAAGAAAGCTCTAAGCTCACAAAATGTCAAGAAAGCTCCCTCAACCTCACAGAACGTCAATAAAGCCTCAGGTTCACAGGATGGGAAGAAGCCTCCCACAACCTCTCAGAACGTTAAGAAAGCTTCTTCAAGCTCACATAATGTCAAGAAGTCACTTGCAAGTGCAACGTAAGTATGATGCTACTTAGTCTGGCCTATCACATTCTTTAAATCAGCTTTTTAATTGTTTTACTTTCCAACTTGTGATTTATTTTAATGGGATTGTATCCAGCAATTAACCCATAATTTTGTTCTTTTTTTCAGGAAAGATCAAACTGCTGCAAAAACATCCTCGGCAGCTGTGTCACCGGCCACTGCCTGTGAGTTCTGGTTGCTTTTCCTTCCTTTATGCTCCGTCTCCTGTAGTTTGGTGCATTGTGTGCTGAATGTGGGTGAAAAAATTGAAGAAGGCTCTTGCCTAGTCTTCCCATCACGCAGGCTTACTGATATATTTGGTTCCCTGTCAGATGGAAACGTGTTGAAGAATGTGGTAGCTGCATGGAGAAGGGGGTAATGTTTTTCAGGGGTGGCAAGTTCAGCAGAATGAGACCTTGAACAATTACATTTTTGGATCACTGAAGCCTATTCATTTTTAATAAATACTTTCCCACCAAAATATGTCAAACTGAAATCCTTCTCACTAATCTCTTGGGCTGCATTTTTGTCAATGGTGCAACGGAGAGTTATCTCTTTAATATACTTCTTGTTGGAAGTCTTGGGTTCTTTTCAAATATTTGCTCATTTTAATGTTTCCTTTATTCTATAATTCTGTTACTAGAACTGAGTTCCTGTTTTGTGCATTTCTGAACCTTCTTAAGTTGTCTGAACATAGTCTCGGGGCCACTGTAGTCACTGTCTTTTTTAAGGTTAATAACTTAAACAGCAAGCCCCTTCTAACCAGATGAATGTTTTGTCTGATCACAGCAAATGATGACAAAAAGTCTGGAGACTCTCGAAAGGCTGGAGAGACAAAAGCGGCTGTAAAACCAAAAAAGGCTGGAGATGGCAAAAAGACCGCAGGAGCAAAAACAGGTGTGAAGCAAAAGAAGCCTACGGATCCCAAGAAGCCTGAGGGGGCCCCGAAAGCTGCAGGAAGCAAGGAGACAGCAGAACCCAAGACAGCTGTGAAGTCCAAGGCAAACGAGACTGGAGGGACAAAGGGTGCTGTGAAACAGAAGAAGCCTCACAGTGGTTCCAGGAAGCCTGAGGAAGCCACAAAAGCCGTAGAGAGTGAGAAGACGTCAGAACCCGAGGAAGCTCTAAAATCCAAAGCCAAAGAAACGAGCCCACCTGCAGAAGTGCCAGGTATAATTGGAGACTCACTTCTGCCATCCTACTCGGAAGTCAGCCCCAATAATAATAATAATAATAATAATAAATTTTTTATTTATACATACATACATACCCCACCCATCTGGCTGGGCTTCCCCAGCCACTCTGGGCGGCTTCCAACAAAACACTAAAATACAATAACCTATTAAACATTAAAAGCTTCCCTAAACAGGGCTGCCTTCAGATGTCTTCTAAAAGTTTGGTAGTTACTTTTCTCTTTGACATCTGGTGGGAGGGCGTTCCACAGGGCGGGTGCCACTACCGAGAAGGCCCTCTGCCTGGTTCCCTATAACTTGGCTTCTCGCAGTGAGGGAACCGCCAGAGGCCCTTGGCGTTGGACCTCAGTGTCCAGGCAGAACAAGTTTGTTGGGTTTACTCCCAGATAAGGGACTATAACAGCCTTTCTCAAACTGTGGGTCCCCAGATGTTGTTGAACTACAACTCCCATCACCCCTAGCTAGCAAGGGATTATGAGTTGCTGGAGGGGCAAACGCAGGCCTCAGCAGAGATCTGAACTGAGTGACTCTGATGGATGATAACGATGTGCTAATGACCGGTTGTAAATACTGTAAATAAAGACTATACAAAAAAACCGGTCAAGAGGTTCCTGTAGTGATTGTTGTGAAGAGAGGAAGAAGATAGAGTCGTAGTCCTCCAACAACATCTGGGAACCCACAGGTTGAGAACCACTGGACTATAGGATTGCAGCCTTAAAAGTGTTGCTTTCATTGAGGTAAATTTTTACCTGTTCCATATAAGACAATAATCTGGAACAAAAGGATTGGTTCAGTTTAAAATTGGGGTTTCCTTGTTCTGGGATTTGGGCTTTCAACTCCCCAAATGAACTCTTCATCGGTGACAGCCACATTACTTTTTCATCTTTTAACAAAATTATTTTTTAAATACAGATGTGACAGAAGCTGCAAAGAACATTGAAGCAAGTGAATCGGTCACCAAGGTGAGCCAAGATCCTGGTGGATGCAAGCAATTTTGTCCTCAAAATGCTTTGCAAACAAGGGAGAAACTATGGAAGAAAGATTTACAGTTTACAGCATGCAGCACACTAAAAGAGAATTTTATGAAAATGTTATATAGGTGGTATCTGACCCCCTAAGTAGGTTAGCAAAGATGTATAAGTCAGAATCTGATATCTCTTGGAAATGTAAAGAGAAGGAAGGTACCTTTTTATCCTATGTGGTGGACATCCAAAATGGCTAAGGACTTTTGGGAGATGATCTATAAAGAACTGAAAAAAATGTTTAAAAGGTCCTTTGTAAAAAGACCAGAAGCTTTTCTTTTAGGAGTAATTGGTTTAGATATACCAAGCAATCAGAAAAAAAAATGTTTATGTACGGAACTATAGCAGCCTGAATGGTATATGCTCAAAAATGGAAGGAGGGTTTAATAGCAGCAAAGGAGGAATGGCAGATGAAATTGATGGAACATGCAGAAATGGCTAATTAACTAGTATAATGAGAGATCAGGAAGATAGAGTTTTTAAAGAAGATTGGAAAAGATTTGTAGAAAATTTGAAAACTATTGAAAACAAATTAAGATGTTAGCAGGATTAGAGTGACGAAACAGAGAAATAAAAGAATACGGATTGATTAGAATAGGCAGCAGAAATTTGGGCTGGGTTTGGAAAAAAATAAGAGACAGCAGGATAATGTTATGTGAAAATTCGTCGATAATTCTAACTTTCCCGTTTTTGTTAATTGTTTTGCTTTTCTAGGAAGCAGAAGAGATGTGTGTGGTTTTGATTTCTAACCTGCCTGCTTCAGGATTAACTCCAGATGAGATTTCTAATTTAACCAAGCCCTTTGGAAAACTGAAAGATGTGTTAATTGTATCTTCACATAAAAAGGTATTGAGAAGCCATTTTCCACTGGACATCCAAATAAAGAGCAGAAATGCTCCATAAAGCAGTATTTCCATGAATGTTCACATAAACCACATAAAATTTCTGCATATTGTTCACAAAAACCACATAAAATTTCTGCATATTGTAACTTGGGAGGAGGCGATTATCTGGTTTTAGGTGGCTGATACAGATTTCTTCCTTCTTTTTCAAAAGGCATACCTAGAAATGAGTTGCAAAACTGCAGACTCCATGGTGCAATTTTATACCTGCTTTCCAATGTATGTGGAGAAGAACCAACTGACCATTACTTTGGCACCTGAATTCAAAGACATAAAAGATGAGGTTGGTAACTAAAACATTAAGAAAAATTGGGGGGGGGGGGGAGTGGAATGCAATGTGGTCTTGTGGTATTCTAAAGACGAACACATTTATAATGCTATCTATTTTATTTGTCTTTAAGGTGCCACAAGGCTCTTTGTTGCATCAACCGTTTTGGGGGCGAAGTGGGGATGGAACAGGGTATTTGCTGGCTTTTTCAATGGTGTTTCAAATATGGTCATCTGTCCTGGATGCTTTAGCTGAGATTCCTGCACTGCAGGGGGTTGGACTAGATGGCCCTTGGGTCCCTTCCAACTCTTAAGATTCTATGCTATGCAATTTCACTTAAACGCACGGTGCCTAGGAACGTAACCCCTGCGTAAATTTGGAGTTGCCTGTGCTACAACCAGTTAATGCAGTCACATCTTTGATCATCGGCAAATGGTCTGCTAGGAGCTGCTGTCCTCTGCTTCCTCACATTTGATTTAGTTGTGCTTCACTTTTTATTTAGGCAAATGTGTTGCAGGACCTGTTTCAAACCCTGCCCTCAGGCCTTCCTTTCTTTAATCAACTTGCTTGATACCTAGACTGCAGAGGCAGCGGTGCCAATTAGGATGATCTGAGGTTCTGTGCTTGGTGTGTCTGGGCTGGTTTGCATGGCTCAGTGCTGTGTGCAGGAGCTGAGCCAAGTATCTGGGTCCACATGCTCTTCTGCTCCCACTGCCACCCAGCTGGGAGAAGGACTTTGCTAGGGTTTCTGTTCTGTTTCATTGGATCCAGGCTCAGCATTACACATGAACCAGAGAGTCATGGTTTAACTCAATCCCTGGTTAGTTAAGCAAGCCAGCTTCATAACTCAAGGTGTGGAGATTTGTTTAGAATCTGGCCAGTTTTTGGTCTGAACCACATTCTCTGGTTTGTGCCCAATGCCAAGAAGGGATTCTATGAAAATGAAAGTATATGCTAGCGAAATCCTTTTTGCTCCTCTACGGAGGAGGGAGGGAGCATGTAAGCCTGAGAATTTGTTAGGCTTGTTTCAGCTCACCCACATAGTGCTAAACCATGGCTTACCATGAAGTGCAAAGTATTCGTCTGCCTGTTTAATCCAGTAAATAATCATGAATTAACATCTTGGGCAATTCTCCCTGGAGTTGGAAGACTAATGAAAGCAGTGCTGAAAAACAGCTATGTAAAAATGAGTGTGCGTTCATGAGCCAGAGCCCCCTTTTGTCAGGGGCATGGAGTGGTATTCCTGGGGGATAGGTATATATTCAGCATGGGAATGGGGTGGCGAAGGGGGGTGGAGAATGTGTTTGCAAAGTGGAGCCAAGGCTGAATGTTTTAAGAGGGTTACGGTGCTGAAAACAAATCAAACTGAGACCCAGTGAAAATGGCTGTGATTTATGTATAATCTGTAAATCTGCAGACACCTGTAGTTTTCTTAAATAAATGTTTTTGATCCCTTTTTCTTTAGGAAGCTATATTTGTTTCTATGATTAAAGATGTCAATCCAAAGGTAAGTAGCAGAAGCATTATGAATTGTTATGTAGTGCTTTTCCCGATAATCATTTTGATCGCCATCATTCTGGTGGCAAACCTCAGAATGGCCCAAGTGAAGTGCAGGTGTGAGTGGCTGAAATACTGTTCTGTGGTCTCCACAGAATAGATGGCTTAAGGAAATGAATCCAAACCTCATGCTGCCAGAGAAGGCAGGAAACAGCCAGGCTCACTGGCCTAGCAGACCTGGTGAAAGAAAAAGTCAAACTCCAAATAGAAACCATCTGCTGTGCAGTCACTGCTTAACATGAGACTTTATGGTGAAGGGTGGGCAGGAAATGGGGCACTGTAAATAGATAAAATTGATGCCTGCCTTTTCTTTAACTAGGTGAACACAGAAAATATCCATTCACAGTTTGTGCATTTGGGCAACCTGCCAGATAAGGGATATTCAGAACTCGAAATACTTTGTGTTGGACTTCGATTTGGACGCGTAGATCATTACATGGTGATAGCAAATAAGAACAAGGTGGCTGTTTTTGTTTTGGAAACTTCTTTTTGTAAGCAGACCTGTTACTTGATGCACTCTCCCCAGAGCACCATGACACAGTTTACTATTGTGGCACAGGAACCCAGTGGCACAGGAAGGTTCTCACTCACCCCTCCCCAGCTGCCTTAAAGGACAGCAACAAACTCCTAGAAATAATGTCTTTCAGGAGAAAAAACTCCATCTGGCTAATAAGTAATATTTACATGCGTATCACTGTACTGACTGCACAAAGGGTATACTTTAATGTTAACGTTATGCATATCTTAACTTCTAAGGCCATTCTCCAGTTGGATAGTGCTGAGTCGGCTGCATCCATGTGCCGCTTCCTGAAAAGGTATCCACACAACCTTGGAGAATCACGGTTGACATTCTCACGCTCACCACAGATTGAACCGTCGCCGGTAAGTGAGCTTGCTTTCTTTAAACGCGTCTCAGTTTTCCAGCTTGTTTGTGTCTGTGGTGGGTTCTGAAGACTCAGCCTGGATGTGGATGTTTGCTGTGAATGCTGCTGGGCTGCTCTTGCCCGCTGGCATGGAAGGTTTGAAAGCTACGCAGTGGTCGGGAAACTGGACAAGAGCTCGCTTGTCTCTAGCAAGGACACAGCAGGTGTGAGAAAGCCCTGACTCTGCCCACCCACAGCTAAATCTAGTGCCACCCAACGGCTAAACTATGTAACAGTTGTGGGGAAGCTTGAGGCAGCCCTATGTGGTGGCCCAGGCAGTTTTGGCCAAGCCAGACCCACCTGCCCTACCCATATAATGTCATTTATGACATGGAAGACGAGGATGGGACAGATTTGGAGTTTGTTGGCGCTGCCAGCCAGCTGAATGGCAGTTCCTGACTCTTTGTAAGCACTGCCTGGCGAAGGAATGGGTGTCTCCTGCAAAGCCCTGCACTTTGCAAGAACTGACAATCAGCTGATGCTCAGTTACACTCCAACACTCCCTCTTCCCCTGTTGCTTTTGTAGACAGATCAAGTTGCCAACTAGGTGTACAGTCCAATCTTATTCCTTGACAGGGCTTAAAATTGGGCATTAGCATGGAGTCAGGTGTAATAGGCAAAGCTTATAGTTAAGGTTGATTCCTGGGAAGTAGAAATCGTGCGATTAAAAGAGCAGAGTCATGACATACGAGTTGCCCTGTTTCCCATTTTTCACTCTCATTTCTTTTTTTGTTGTTTTACGCAAAAGTATTTAGTTTTGGACAACTGCAGAAAAAAGCCATTCATAGAGCCTCTTTTTCATTACAGTGGTGCCCCGCAAGACGAAAATAATCCGTTCTGCGGGAGCCTTCGTCTTGCAGGGATTTTCGTCTTGCGGAGCTCCGCTATCAGCCGATCAGCTGATAAGCGGTAAAACAGCTGATAAGCGGCTTTTAGCGGCTTTTAGCGCTTATCGGATTAGCGGATAAGCGGCAATTTAGAGATAAGGAGCTTAGCGCCTTTCAGAAAAGGCAAAAAAAAGGGGGGGGGAGACCACGGAAAAAAAATCGTTTTGCGAGTAAGCCCCATAGAAAAAAACGTCTTGCGAAGCAGAAAAATGTCGGAAAGCCCTTTCGTCTTGCGCGTTTTTCGTTTAGCGGGGCATTCGTCTAGCGGGGTACCACTGTACTCTGAAAATTCTGTTGTGTATCTGTGGGCCGAAGTATTTCGCACGTTTTTTTGTTAATTGCTTCAAGAGCTCAGAACTGGACATTGTTTTTCAACAGGCTGAAGTCACAAGAAAGGAGGAGAAGAAACAAGAACCAGGCAGCGAAAGGTTTGTTTTTTAAATATTTAAATGAACTCTGTGTGTGTGAGAGAGAGAGCGAGCAAGAGAGAGTGTGTATGCATGCATGTGTGGCTTTTAAGATTTGTGATTGAATAAAGTAGACTGATTATCCACCTCACCTTTCCGTGGTAAGCCCAGTATTCTGATTTATTTAGGGTTGTCACTTCTTATGTGAAACAACTTGTTCTCTGTGTATCCCTCTCACCCCTCTGTCAAGTTTTGGACTTGTCGTGCAGTCGTAGCTGCTGAAGTCAGCAAGTGTGCCTGGAATGTGTGCGTACAGTTCATTTCCATTAATATTCATGGAACTTTACCACTGACTTTAGTGGGGTGTGGACTGAACCATACATAGTATTTGCAATTCAGATGACTACAGAAAAATGACATTGGAATTAACCAGCTGCCGCAGTGCGTGCAATTCTGTGTGACAAGCCGGTGTTTTTGAATCAGTGCTTTCATGCTCTTTCCAAGTATATAAAGATATTTTGCTGTGCAATTCATTTTTTCAAGGAGTCTACAGTTGACCCTGAAGCTGGTCTGTCATGTCACGCTATTTAAGTGTAATAGAAAAGACCATTAGCAGTTTAAAGTATCCCAAGAACCATGTGCTAAATGCATAGTGCATCCTGTCAAGTGTTCACACAATATAAAATTATGGATGAGATACACAGAATTTTAATGAGTGTATTTATAATTAATTTGCATCAAAGAGAATAGGTTAAAGTAACAAGGGGTTTTTTTCTGTAGGTGGAAAAAAGAACATTTTTGTTTTCAAAATGACTTCTGCATCTCAAATTATCTTCCTAGATTCTTCTTAAAAGGGAGATGCATGCACAACTTTATAGCCTACAGATGTAGTTAAAATAATTGTACTCTGGCTAGCAAGTACATTTGAAAATTAACACCCGGGGTGTTTGTTACATCATAATGCTGATATGTTCCCTATTTCACGTCTAATAAAACTGTGTTTTCCCCCAAAGCTCTCATCTACACAAGTGCAGCCTGCTTAGTTGTTGATGATGTGCACCTGCAATGGAAGTATAACACACATTTCTAATACTGTATACATACACTTGGTACGTGCAGAACACCAGGCTCATTTGGTAACTCATTGTCTCCTTACTTGAGTGCAAACGTTGGGTCCTGAGATACTGCATCTGAAGGAAGCATTTAGCATAACCGCTGTTGAGGAAGCCCATGTAACAGAGTGACTTTGCATGGGTCATACCTGAGTCAGCTTCATCTGCTGGCTTTTTGTGCAAAAAAACCCCAAAACAAACAAACCGCACACCCTGTTCTCTGTTACAAAGCAACCAGCAGCATGGCTAGTAGGCATAAAGCTTGTTCCTCCCTGAATCATTTGCGCTCACGATGGAATATGGCAAGAAGAAAAATATTTTAAATCGTGGAGTACAGAAAGAAGGCAGATTTTTCTTTTTACTTGCTCCCCTGACCTTACTCTGTTGGGGAACAAATGGACGCCATATGTTTTTATGGTTGATTGGACGTAATAGATGAAATCTTGATTAATAAACTGTGTGTCACTTCTTCACAATGGCTGTCACTTCATCTTCTGGATGAGTTGATGGACCTGCTTACTCTGAATGTACTTTGATACCTCCTCCCATGGTGGTATGTTTCCAGCAAACAGTTCCCCCCCAGAACCAGATGGAGGTGGCTGAAGATGAACTGAGCTTTGGGTGAAGAACAGCTGTGTGTGGCTCTTTTGCCTCACTCACGTGTGGCATGCTTTTTATGGGTTGTCCTTTCCATTCGCTTCCTCAAGGGTGCGAGACTGCAACAGCAAGTGGGGTTGTGTGGTGCTTCCTTGACTTGTTTAAATTATTGCACCCTGTTGACAGAATCTTGATGTCACACCTCTATCATTCCTGAAAGCTCCATCTCTTCGGCAGGATTTTATTCTTGGCTGTGAATTCTGCTTTTTTATTTTTTTTTTGGTCTGTGCTTTTCTTGTCTGACAGAAGGTCCTGGAACTCTTAAATCTCCCAAATGAATTGCTAAAGTTCACTACCTGCACCTAAAAAACAAATTTTAAAGGACTGAATCATTGTGTGAGTAGCTTCTCCTCTTCAAGAAAGGCTCCCTCTTGGTTGAGTAGCATGACCAAACTCTCTATGGGAATTTTCCTGTTTAGATTCACCTGAAAAGAGTCACGTGTGCAAGCTGTGTTGTTGAAAGCCCAAAGAGAAGGGGATATATGTGTTAAGCCAATCTCGGTTGGATATCTTCACAATTTAGAAACAGGTTCTTTGCAGTTTACCTCTGAATTCATGCAGCTGTCTATCCAAACCATACAGATGTGTATTACTCAGGAACTTTTTTGTTTCCCCCTGGAGTTCTGTAAATTCACTAATGTCATGAAGTTGAGCTGCGTCACATCACCAATCCCAGCTGGAAGGTCCCATCTATATTTGCCAAAAGTTGGAGGAACCATACTGTTTTTGCTTGGTTCGGTTCTGGATCCTGTTTGCTGTGCTTCATTATAGTGTGCCTTGCACTCCTTACTCTCCTAGTTTTATTTACTCTAATACTCATCAGCATCCCCTTTGCAAGTCACAAAATCCATGCCTTTTGTGCTTGACCATTTATTATTATTATTATTTATTAATTTACCCGTAGAATCTCAGGCGATTAGCAGCATAAAATTGAAATATGAAAAAAGAGAAAATAAATAATAATAATAATAATAATAATAATAATAATAATAATAATAATACAAAGACAACCCAATAATCCACAACACAATCAGTCAGCCCAAGGCATGGTTGAAGAGGAACGTTTTCTCCTGGCACCTAAAGGTGTATAGTGAAGGTGCCAGCCAAACCTCCCTGGGGAGAACATTCCACAAACGGGAAGCCACCACAGAAATGGCCCTGTTCTCTTGTTGCCACCCTCCGGACCGCTCAAGGGGGAGGCATAAGAAGAAGAAGAAGGGCCTCAGAAGATGATCTCAGGGTCCAGGTAGGTTCCTGAGATCTCAGATTTAGTGATCTCAAATTTTTATTTCTGTTACTCAGCAAAATTTATATACTGATTGATTGGTGTAAAACCTCAAAGTGGTTTGCAAGAAATATTAAAATTATCAATGAGAACATTATTTTTGCATATATTTTACTGCTTTGTAGTCCTGTTTTTTGAGGTTTGATGTTTTCTTTTGGAATTGCTCCTGCTTGGGCAAGACACTTTCCCCTCCTTCAATCGATTGTGATAGTGGCAGTTCTTCTCCCATCAATTGCCTGCACAGTTTACACGCCTCCCCTTTTCATTTGGTTCTGCAGAATACAGCACACTTCACCCTGCCAGTTGTGCTTTGTGTGTGTGTGGGGGGGAGGTTGCTATGGAGCTTTTATTTTGCCCTCTTTCTGAGGCCACCTGACTCACTTCACATAACATGTAGAGCACCCAGTTTGGTGTGTGATCATCTTTCAGTTGTAATATGTGATATCTTAGCATCCTTTCCTAGGTCATCAAAGCAGAATTGCCATACCCCAGCTTTGAAATCATTCACCTCCAGGTGGAGATTATTCTAGACACACACTAGAATGGGCTTTCAGGAGGCACCAGTTTGGGTGTTGCTGGAAGCTCGGTGGACCAAATAGAGCCTTGATCGGATTGCATATTTCTGGAGCGGAACTGCAGGAAGGTGGATAAAAGATCAGGAGGGTTTCCTATTCTAACTTTAAATTGGTTTATATCCACAGCCAGAGCTATGCGTCCCTGTGTTCTGTCTGTCTTTCTCCCTACCTAAACTTAAACCTGACCTGTCAGCTCCAAGGTACACAGAGCACACATGCATACTGACTAGTACCATTTGAGAAATGCTAAGATGCCTGCCATGCTGAAGCAACGTAAGAGAGAGGTAAACTAGAATTTGGCTCATTGTGAAAACCAGTTTGGTTGTTAGCCTAGATTTCCTAATGCTAAGCTCTGTTGCATCAGGAAATCCCAACCGTTGGCGTCGAGGGGTTATTGATTACTGTGGAGTTCTCAACATAGCTTGATTTCTTCTGTCTTTTTAAATATATTTAGCCCTGACTTGAACACATTTCCCGAAGGATCAGGAGTGGTGCACCCAGCTGCTGTTCCTTCACCAAAGCCTCCTGAGGCCAAGGAAGAACCAAGTTCTGATCAGAAGCCTAGGATTCCAGAAGGGAAGACTGAAGAAGACTCAAGACCTGTTGAGAAAGTGGTATGTAAAGTGGCATCAGAACCATCAAAGACAGAAGGGTCAGAAGAGGATTCTGGAATTGGAGCAACAACCACACCCACTGTGCCAGTTGATTTAGGATCATCTGAAGTAAAATCCGAAGGAGTTCTTCTTCCTTTGCCATCCAGCTTGGAGAAGGAAGAAAAAATTACAGACACCTCTAATGATGAATTTCTGGAAAATGCACCTGCAGCTACTGGAGAAAACAAAAGTGAAGAATTAGCCACTCCTGTTGGTAAATCACTGGAAGAATTACCCAGCACGACCGAAGCGGAGAGCACAGGAGTAGACTCTGTCACGGCCGTGGAAGGAGAAGACACAGTTGCTGCCACCTCTGAGACATTTCCAGTGGACTCTGCAGAAGTTGCCGTGGAGGAAGTGTCAAGTGGCAATGTACAGTCAGATAGCAAGCCAGTAACCCAAGAGGCAGATAGTACTGAAGCATTACTCAATATATCAGAAATGCCTACACATCAGGTGATTGGGGGGGTGATAGACAAGGAATCTGAAATCCCCTGTTCCGCAGCTGAAGCTAATATAGTGGTGGAATCTGAGGCAGCGGTGCTGGAAGCTGTGGAAGTCACAGAGGAGAAACCTGAATTACATGTAGTCAAGATGGAGACAACTTTAGAGAAGCAACCTGAAAGGCTGGTATCAAATGATGGACCAACCAAGGAGGAGAAACCTGAAAAGAATACAGACGACAAGAGTCCTGAACAAATTCTACCCAAGGCACAGCCCAGTAAAGGACCGGGACAAGCGGCTGAATCCGTCAGTCTTGCATCAGAATCAGCATCCAGTGCGGAGACTACTTCTGTTAGCGAAAGTATGTTAAAGGCTCTGGTGTCTGTCCCAAATGTATCCAAGACGAAAGCTTCGACTCTGAGAAAAGAGGAGCAGAAAACTCCTGCGAAGCCGGCAACCAGGAGCCGCACCATCACCGAAAAGAAAGTGGTGTCAAAAGAAGCGAGTCAGCAAAGGCCTCCGAGCGGCAGGTCAAATGTGACAGATGGCGGCAAGTCTAAGCCCAACGTACGTTCTCTTGTTGTTAAGTTAGGCATTGGGAAGAGTTCGTCGCTGCCAGACAAGGACTCCCCAGTGGAAACTAAGGGTAGCTCAAAGCAGACCCCGGAGCGGGAGAGTAGATCATCCAGTGTGAAGCGAGACAGCGGCAGCAATAAGGTGAGAAGGGCTAAAGTGCTGGCTCCTTGTGACTGGCTGGTAACTAACGTTGACGCTTCTTCCAGATCCTGAACCAGTGCAGTGGTAGCCTGTTCCCTTCCCCTTCCTCTAAGCGGTTGCATTAAGCGGGGCAAACAGGCAGGTGGGGATCCTGCCGTCTCTAGATTCATGGCACACACAGCTGGAAAGCAGCTCACTCGGAAGCACTCGGTGGACGGGAACTTCTTCTGGGTAAACCTGAGAGTAGAGCACCAGCTCTTCACGGTGCAGTTCTGAATGGGCGGCAAGTATTGTTCATTCTTCCCCTTGCTGTCTCCTCTGTCGTGAGGTGAGGCTTTCTGTGTCGAATCCTGACGGTTTTGCACATACTGGCTGCTGAGAAGGGACCACTTACTCACCAGGTGGTTGGTGCGCTCAATACCCGGATCTTAAAAATGATTGGCACGGTCTTAACTTTCTTAGCGTGTAATGAATTTCATCCAAGTTTAAAGGGGGAATCGTGTATCGGTGAGCTTGCCATTCTGTTGTTTTGATTCTTGTTCCCCTTTCTGAATTTTCTTCAGGTATCTGCTGGCAGAACTACTAGAAGTTCTAAAAGCTGCACAAAACCAAAAGAGGTAAGGAAAGAAACAAAGCGAGTGACAGCATTAGAATTACAATCATTTCAAGAAGCACCTGAAATAAGGTCTCTGCAGTGAGTTTTTGAAGGGATAGTTTTTCTTACCACTTTCCTGTCGACTAAAAAATTATTATAATGCTCATGGTCATAAAATACCACAGCCAGAGAAAGCTGCTGTGGCTCAGAACTTAAGACTCTAGATTTCCTTGAGGAAGATGGGCACTGTATCACCATCATCATCATCATCATCATCATCATTATTTTATTAGGAAATAAGGAGAGGGTCATTTTTCTGACCTATTCTGACCTTTTGTTTGAACAACTGATGGAATTGAACACGGTTCCACTTAAATTTTGGATTTGGATTACTTGGGTTGTGTTTCCTGCAGTGGAGCAGGGGGAGAAAACCAGCCTATGCCGTTGGTGTGATTCGAGAGATGAGAGAGGGAAAGTGTGAGGTGGGGGAGGTTCTGAGTTTTTTCTACAAACGCAGCAATTGCTTCATAGCAGTAACAATAATATCCCAGTTTGAGAGCCGGTGTGGTGTAGTGGTTAAGAGCGGTGGACTCGTAATCTGGGGAACCGGGTTCACGTATCCACTCCTCCACATGCAGCTGCAGGGTGACCTTGGGCCAGTCACACTTCTCTGAAGTCTCTCAGCCCCACTCACCTCACAGAGTGTTTGTTGTGGGGGAGGAAGGGAAAGGAGAATGTGAGCCGCTTTGAGACTCCTTAGGGTAGTGATAAAGCAGGATATCAAATCCAAACTCCTCCTCCTCCTCTTCTTCTTCTTCTTTTAAAAAAGGTTACCATATTTCTTCATCTTCAAAGTTTGGGTTCCTAGGAGCTTTGGCGGGTAAAGGGTAAAAAGTTGCTGCATTTAAATTATAGAATTCCCTTCCACAAGATGTAATGGCGGTCACCAGCTTGGAGGACCAAGACACATTCACAGAGGATAAGACGCTCCTCTACGGTGGCTCACGGCAGCTATGTTCCACCTTTCCCATCAGGCAGGATGCCTCTGAATACCAGCTGCAGGGAGGGTGTAGCTGTTGCACACATGTCTTGCTTGTGAGCTTCCCCATGGTGCCTGGCTGGCTGCTGTGGGAACAGGATTCTGGACTGGAGGGGCCTTTGCCTTCATCTAGGGTTTGGTTTGGTTTTTGGTTTGATTTGGTTTGGTTTGGTTTGTTTATAAAATTTGTATGCACCCCTTCATCCATAGATCTCAGGGTGGTTCACAACATAAAATTGCAATATATAAACCGCAAAATACCTGGTCTGTGTTCTTTAGTCATGCTAAGCTCAAAAGCCTTTACTTACACCCCCATGTTAGGGCAAAGCCCCTCCAGATAGCAGCTTCTATAAAGAGTAGTTAAAGACACAAATCCTGTGTTTGTGTGGCCATGGTAAATTTCTGTTTCTATGTTCACCTCTTTGGTTTTGAACTGCCCTTACTGGGCATCATTGTCACCATACTTCTGCTGATTTCTCTTGCTCGCTAAACCTGAGCTTTTCTTTTCTTTTGTAGGAAGAAGAGCTTTCTCCATTTAATTTGGATGAGTTTGTGACCATGGATGAAGTTCTAGAGGAAGCGGACTCTCCCACTCAGCCCAGGAGAAACCCCGTACGAGGCAAAAGGAAGGATCACACCAAGAAAAGCCTTCCTTCCGAGCCGAGTTCCAAGAAAAGGAAGGGCAAGAGCTCTGCGCACGTTGATGAGAATGAGCTTTCCTTTGTTACTTTGGATGAGATTGGAGAAGATGAAGGTGGAATGTTGCAGGCTGAGCTTCTGAACTTGGAAGCCGTGCCAGATTCCCAGACTTTGGTCACGGTGGATGAAGTGAACGACGAGGAGGAGTTGATTGACGAAGTGATCAAAGATCCACAGTCCCTTGTTACTTTAGATGAGATATCAGAGCAAGAAGACCCTAAGGATGCGTTCGCTTTAGGGGATAATGAGTCGGACCTTAAAGCAGAGCCCTTAGTCACCGTGGATGAAATTGGAGAAGTGGAAGAGATGCCGCTGAGTGAGCTGTCGCATTTCAAGGTTGGCGAGGCCATAAAATCCAGGGAGGGGGAGAAGCAGGTTGTTGAGGATCCTGGAGAGGATCCTGGAGATTTCCTTTCTTCTCAGATCCCAGAAGATCCCAGCACTCTAGTTACCGTGGACGAGATCCACGAGGACATCGACGATCAGCATCTGGTGACTTTGGATGAAGTGGCGGAAGATGACGAAGACTTCCTGGCGGACTTCAATCGCTTGAAAGAAGATCTTAACTTTGTTACTGTGGACGAGGTTGGAAGCGAGGATGAGGAAGAGGGGAAAGGTGACTCTCCTCCCCCCGCAGAAGTGAAAGAGTCAGTTGCTGAAAGTATATCGGGAGAAGAGGTTGTCATGGCAGTAGCTGAACCAGAAGAGGATGTGGCCAAGCCAGAAGAAGTTGGAGCTCCAGGTGAATCTCTGGCCGAGAAGAGAGAGCAGGCCTCGAAGGAACAACTTGAAGGAACTGAGGCTCAGGCAGAGGAGCCTCAAGAGGAGACCTGCATTTCTGCGGCTGCCACAGTTGACAAGCCGGCTGCCTTAATAGACACAGAAAAGGATGAAGGAAGAGATGGAGAAACAAGCCGGACGCCTGAAGCTGACACAGGGTGTGAGCAGCCAGTGGCAGGTAGGAATGGAGTTATGTCTTAACAGGGCTCAACCCCATGGAAGAGGTGAAAGCCACCTGAGCAAAAGTGTCAGAATTATATATGCAACCTTCTACTTGCAGAACCAATATTGAACCAGGCAGAAATGCCAGATAGCGAGAGCAGTATGAGGGAGGACCAGCAACCACCTGGTGAGATTTATTTACTTGAGTCTTGCATGTCTCTCCTGCTTTTCCTTCCAGGAGCTCAAGAGGGCAGGCAAGTTGCTTCTCTCCCCATTTTGATCCTGTGAGGTAGCTTCAGGCTGAGAGACTTGACTGGCCCAAGCTCCCCTAAAGAGCTTCATGGGGATTTGAACCCTCCTCTAGCTCAGAGTCCGACACACTTGCCACACTGGAGGCTCATGGAAAGACGAGTTCCTGCGTGATGTACCTCACAGTTAGGCATGTTGCAAGAAAGGAACTCTGTTGTTTCTCTTTCCACTAATCTGTGCTCATGCAAACTCTTTTAAGAGTCTCTAGGTGCCACTGAACATAGGCTCTCCTGAGAGAGATGGCCTATTAGAAACATATTACCAAGAGGTCCACACTAGGCAGATTTGGGGTTCCAGGCAGGAACCATGAAATTCCTTGCCGCTTGGGCCCTGCATGCCTTAGTCTCTTTGCCCCATTTATAGTCCCTGAAGTTGCCTTGTACACTCATAGTGTGACAAAGGTTTTAGACATATTAGTGCCGGGGTGGGGGACCTCCAGCCTGCGGGCCCACAAGGCTTTTGTCCGGAAACGTACTTTGCATGATTCTCTTTTACCATTCTCTGAATGGGTTTGGTTGTCTGGATGCAGAATTTTGAGAAATGTTTGTCAAAACGAAAAGAAGGGAAGTCTGCATTTTGAAGATCACAGTTTTGCATGAATTAAAAAGATGAAGCTCTTAAACTGCTTATGTTTGGCAATGATTATTAGTCCTTACCGATAATGCAACTCCAAACTGTTGTTAGTTCCTCAAGATCTGAGGAAGAGTAACTGAGCTGTCTGACATTTATGCTGAACTAGAGCCGGATAGTCTTGGAGAGGGTGCTGTTGGTAGAGAGGCTGATACGGAAGTTGAAGAAAGCTCTGCGCCCGCTGCCAGTGAGGAGAAAGCCGGAGAAAACGTGCAGATGCCTTCCTCAGACGCGAGTGTTTCTATGGCGGACAGTCAGGCCACGGCCACAGTGGAACCGGACACAAAATCTGAACCTCAAGACCAGGTTCCCGGTGCAGAATTGAAGGAGGAGAGCTGCAGTGAGGTGACGTCTTCACAACCTTCTGAGAAGCCTGAAAAAGGTAGGAGCCAGAAAGCAGTTTTTGTAGTTTTTATGTTCTTGGTTTGAGTTAGGTGAAATCTGACAGAACAGCCCAACAGATGCTTGCAGTTGTTTCCATCAGGTAGTCTCTCCAGACCGTTCAGCTCCTCAGGCGTGGTGCATCTGTGTGGCTAAGAGACAGAGCTATGACTCAGGAAGGCCATGGCTCACATTTTTGAATCTACCATGAACTCACTAAGGGGCCTTTGGTAAGCCACACCCTTAGACTTCATCCTCCCAGCCACAGTATGGGAACAATAATACTGACTAGACTTATAAAATTGTAAGCACTGCAACATCATTGCTGTTATTTGTCGTAATGGTATTGCAGTCAGTGCAAGCCAATTTTGAGTATCTGTATTTGCAAGTGGAGAGCAAATTATTGCTTCAGATGCAGTGAGCAGGTGGTAAAGCTCCCAGTTCAAAACCAGCTGTCTAATGGGTTGCTTTAAGAGATATTGGTAAAAGTAACCCGCCAGTGCCTCTCTGCTTGTGTTTGCTGAGCTCTTTCACATTCCACCTGGGGCCAGGAATTTATCGGGACCCCCCGTTTGTATTGCTCAGGAGTCGGGAGGCACAGTGGAGGTGGGAAAAGCAATGCTCCTTGGCTTTCCTAGACCTCACTCCACAAGAGCCTATTACTGCAGCTGTGCTTCAATTGGGATAGCCTCCCCCTGGTAGTGTGCTGACCTGTCCTTGAGGAATAGAGCTCATGTAAGAAGCTGCTGCAAAGTTGCTAATGACTGCATCTGCACATGCTCACACAACCCCTATTATGTGGGATCCACAGAGGCTGGCTATATGCTACCAGATCCAGATAAGTTCTCCGTATTAACTTGTGAAGCCCTCCATTGCATCGGACCGTATCAACCATCTTGGATCCTGTGGTCAGCAAGGAGTGCTTATCTCATCATCCCACCGGCAAGCTCAGCTGCTTGCTGATGCAAGAGAGAACATTCTCTGTCGTCGTCCTCCCTGCCCCCCCCCCCGACTGTAGGGGTCTCTTCCTCTGGAAGCATGGAGGGTAGTAACTGATGGGTTTCCACCAGCAAGTAAAGACAATGTTCTCCCAGGCATTTGGAATAAATTAGTGAATGCCTCTTATTTGCTGTTAAGGCTGAAAGAAATGCTGTATCCTCGTCCCTGCTGTATACTTCAGATCAGGCACCCCCAAACTCGGCCCTCCAGATGTTTTGGGACTACAACTCCCACCATCCCTAGCTAACGGGACCAGTGGTCAGGAATGATGGGAATTGTAGTCCCAAAACACCTGGAGGGCCGAGTTTGGGGGTGCCTGCTTCAGATGATTCCTATGTGTTTTTAATATGTTGGAAACTGCCCTCTGATCCCCATGCGTCGTGGAAAGTGGTCTGCAGTTTTGAAAGCGAAGTTAAATGCGAGCCCCAGTGGATCGAAAATTTAAAAAGAGAGATTAGAGCTAGGATTAGGTTGAGGTTATGAAGGGGTTCAGGTGAAGCAGGCAGACAAGAAATCTAACTAGCCAAGCCACGTAGGCATCCTTGGAGATCCTTCTCTGAGCATCCTCACCTGGTGTGGCATAGCTGGCGGCTAAGAGGGGAAAGGGCCTTTTCAGTAACACCCACCACTGAGTTGGGAGCCGCCCAGTGTTGCTGGGGAAACCCAGCTGGATGGGTGGAGGTATAGATAATAAATTATTATTATTATTACAGGTACAGTGGTCTGGTTTGCATGTAACATTAAAACCAGATTCTGGCTTAGCTTGAATCTGTAGGCATGCTGGTGCATGGAGTGAGAAACAAAGCTGTTTTGCCTTTCCTCCTCTCCTGCTGCTTCTGCATTTCCCTACAAAGTGAAAGCTTTGCTTAGTGTTTTGCGCAAACCTGGGGAGACAAATCTGGGTTTGCCTAGGTTTGCACATAATCATGGTTTAGCTCCTGGGAACAGGAGGGGAGCAAAGCAGCTGCTGTATTCCTTCTGTGTACCAGAACAGTTTCTTATTCATGCTTCTCCATAGTTTATTTTTATATGTGAACATGGCGTTGTTACTATACTGCTTCTCCTATGCATGCAAACTAAAATGTGTCTTTTATAGATTTAACTGACTCAGAATGCGCGGAACCAGAGTCTAAACGGAGAAAAACAGATTCTTCAGAGAAATGCAAGGCTCCAAGCCAGTTGAAAGGTAAGATCGTGTTACATTCTAAAATAAAAAGCACTTCAACATTCTTATCACCTGCTTCCTATTTAACTATTTACTAATTCAGCAGTCATTTGTGGTGAATCTTTTCCTCTGTCCCCACATTTCGGATTTAGCAGAGTTGGGAGTTGGTGTTGCTGTTTAAGCAAATGAAGTAGGGTTTTTTTTTGTCTTGGTTTTGCTCTAGTATAAGATGTGTGGTCCTGCATCTATGTGTGGTATCCTGTGGAAGTGACCTGAGGACTTCTTTCTGTGTTTTGCATGACAATATTAACAGTGACATGAATCTTACAGTTTGTTACCTGTGATAAAATTAGCAATTTATCGAACTTCTTCCTAAATACCTGTCATGGATACAGAGCCTATCCATCTCCTGAAGTGCCCCTATATCTCTCTAATACATCAGAACTAGCATAAATCATTTTAAAAAGCTTAAGCAGCCCAAGTAGCATAAATAACCAGACCTAAATAGCATAATTAACAAAGCAACGTAAATACAAAAAACAGTATAAACCACTTAAGCCACATACAGAGGTAACGTAGCGCATATAAGCTAAGTATTATAATTACATGGCAATGCTAGGTCATCTGAAATTATGGTTTATAGGTATAGTAGTTATGAAAACTGTCTTAAGCCTCCGTGCTTTCTGAATCATTGTCACAAAAGGAAATAGATAACTTTTGCATTTGTAAAAGGAGTCTTCTGGTTGTTGTGGCCTTTTGTGTCATTTTTCCTCTTTTGCCCCTATCTGGGCAAAATAAAAGGATGACTTGGATTTGCACTTGTTAACATGTGTGTCCTTTCTCTTTTAAGATTTGGATTTCCTTGTTCCAAAGGCTGGCTTTTTCTGTCAGATCTGTTCCTGTTTCTGTGTGGATGAAGCATCTATGAAAACCCATTGCCAATCTCAGCTCCACCAGGAAAATATGGAGGTAGTACTTACTTGTTTTCTTTTGTGCTTCCTTCTGGTGAACGAAATGTTTTTATTGAAAAATGGAGGTCCATTTCTCCTGGAGTATGATGTCTCAGGCACTTGGAAGGCACTGGGGGCCTTTGTAAATCAGATAATTGTGGAATTGTGAAGTTGGAAGGGACCACAAGGGTCATCTAGTCCAACCCCCTGCAATGCAGGAATCTTTTCCCAATGTGGGGCTCGAACCCACAGCCCTGAGTTGAGAAAAGAGTTATGCTCTACCAAGTGAGCTGTCCCAGGCTTATGCAAACAACATACCATGTTTCTGTCCCAGGAGGTCAATCTTACTTATATGTGGTCATTTTCTCCAGATTCTCTGTACATATGCACACATGCATATAAAAGAGTGCAACTGACCCTAGCAGCAGTGCGCTATGAGGGGCTCAGTAATCTCGGGGCAAACTATACTTTAGGGACACAGGTGGCACTGTGGGTTAAACCACAGAGCCTAGGACTTGCCGATCAGAAGGTCGGCGGTTCAAATCCCTGTGACGGGGTGAGCTCCCGTTGCTCGGTCCCTGCTCCTGCCAACCTAGTAGTTTGAAAGCACGTCAAAGTTCAAGTAGATAAATAGGTACCGCTCCGGCGGGAAGGTAAACGGCGTTTCCGTGTGCTGCTCTGGTTCGCCAGAAGCGGCTTAGTCATGCTGGCCACATGACCCGGAAGCTGTACGCCGGCTCCCTCGGCCAATAAAGTGAGATAAGTGCCGCAACCCCAGAGTCAGTCACGACTGGACCTAATGGTCAGGGGTCCCTTTACCATTTACCTTTTAAAGTATACTTTAATGCCGGTTTTAAATGCATTTTAACTCTTGTTTCCAACAAGTTTACTTTTTAATGTTGCAAGCAGCTTTGAGCCCTGCTTTGGGAGAAAGTGATATATAGGTATGTTAAAAAAATAATAAATCTGATTTGGGGCTCTGTGATGTTTTAGAAGCTGAAGGTACTGCCCACTTGCTCCACAGGCTCCTAACGCCCAGATTCCCAAGGCTAGAGTGTCCTAGCATACTGGCCAGTCTTCTCTGTGCAGTCACACACATGGGTCCAGAGCCAGTGCAGACATCATTTTGAACTTTCTAGAGCCAGGCTAGCGTTTGGCAGGCTGCCCACCCCCACCCTCGGGGCTTTGCCCCTCTCCTAAATGAACACCCTCAAAGCCGGCAACCAGGGGAGTGGAATGTCGCTTGAGCAACGGCAATAAATTCAACGATAAAAGCGCCCCCCTCAGAAACCTGAGGAAGTTCTCAGTCGCTGCAAAAGAGTTTGTTTCTGTGTTTCTCTGCAGAAATTCATGATCAAGAGTACAGCGGAGGAAAAGAAAAAGGAGGGTGACGGGGAAGCCGAGGAGCAGAGCTCAAGGTGATACGAAGACAGGAAGAGCCTCCCCAAACTTCACTTAGGGTCCAGTCAGTTCTGTGTATCGTGTTCATGTTTCCTTTTGTTCCTTTGAAGATTTCCATGTGGCATACATGTTGTATATAGTTTATTCAGTATAGGTGGACTGATCTGAACAGTGCGGTGGCTCAGGGTTGCTGTTTGCAGTGATGCTGGATGGGTTCAAATAAATGTTCCTACTGTGCTGCCGGCACAGATGTAAACGGCGTTTGTTTTTTATCAGCTCAGTGCTGCCTGTTCTGGTGTGTTGAAAAGCCAGACTTTGTGTTGCTGACAGATGTCTCCTGTCTGAATCCAGAAGATGTAGAGAATCACTGTTGCTCAGGGCTAATGGAGTAACAGTTTTAGTCTGTTGCAACAAAAACAGCCTTGTATCACCTTAAAGACCAGCACATCTTTGGTGACAGGAGCTGCTTGCTGAGTATAGGGACAGGATATGACAAAGAACAGAGTCACCGCCTCCATGGTTTTCTTTGGCGTCATGTTTCCAGTGTCGGAATGGAAGACAAAGCTGCATAAATGCTGTGTTGCCTCTCCCGAAAGAAAGCCGGATCTCAGAAGGAAATTTCCCTAACTCAAGAGTCCTTCTCATTCTTTAATTTTGAAAAATGTACAGTCTATAAAAGCACATGGGTAATGTTCAGGAAGAAAATGAATTTAATTTGCAAATGTCTGAATTAAGACTGAGCACCTTGAGGAATTCCTAGGTGGTTTTAATTTTTTGTGGTAGATAATAAGACATTAAATTGATTCAGTTTTGCTGTATTTAACTATTGCTGAGTATTCTGAAAGGGGATGAGAGAAACCCATAATGTGTTGCCAAGTTGCAAATGCTTTTATTTAGAGAATGCAACTTTCTTATCAGAACACTATATGTGTAATTCTAATTTAGTCTTTGTGCCATCCTGGTAATAAAAATCACACACACCCCACAAAAAAATACATATATATTTTTTTTGTTTCACCAGAAAGCTCAGAATTCCAGTAGTCGAAAGATAAGTTTGTGCTGCAGTTCTTTACTCCCTTAGCTGCAAGTTGAGAGCAGCCTGTTGGATCAAGCCGGTGGCCCATCGAGCTCAGCATCCTGCTCTCCGGGTGACTCCCCTGATGACTGTGGGAAGCCAGCAAACAGGATCTGAACACAGCATCACTCTGCTCATCTGCAGTTCCCAGCAACTAGTATTCAGAAGCAGAGAGCCTCCCACAGTGATCTAGCATACACTGAACTCAGTGGGACTTACATCTGAGTAGACTGGCTTAGGATTGTGCTGTTTCTTTGTCCTGAGCAAATAATAATAATAATAATAATAATATTTATACCCTGCCCAACTGGCTGGGTTTCCCCAGCCACATATTTGCTTCCCCTTCCCTCCCCCCACCCAAATATTCAAAAGCTAGAGCAGTGTTTCCCAACCTTGGGCCTCCAGCTGTTTTTGAACTACAATTCCCATCATCCCTGACCACTGGTCTTGCTAGCTAGGGATGATGGGAGTTGTAGTCCAAAAACAGCTGGAGGCCCAAGGTTGGGAAACACTGAGCTAGAGGTTCCTTAGCTGGATGTTTGCCATTCTCTGAACATCCTGTCTGATTTGCAGACATGGTCACGTGCTCCTCTTTTTCTAACAGGTACATTTAGGCAGCTTGCACATGTTTTTGTTTTTTTATTGATTGTATTGCACATGCACACAAATCAAAATGTACAAACTTAAACAAAAGAAGAAGAAAATACAAACACTTATTTAGAGAGAGCTAAAAAGAAAAGAATAAAAGCAGAAAGGAAGAAAGAAGTAAGAGATATAAATATATGCCTCTCGTAAGCACATTTAAATCTTGAAAAGAAAAAGAAAGATAAGAAAAAAGGGAGCATACATAAAACAACATTAGTTCATTCTTCAATAAACTCAGACATTAAAAAAAAGAGAGAGACACACTTATGGACCCTCTGACCAGTTCAGTGGGTATGACGGCCACCTGCCAGCAGTAGGCAGGGCCAGAAGCAAAAGTTGGTGACCTTTGTCTATTCACCTTGAGACATAGCATGACTTCCCCTGGACAGATGAATACAAACTATTATTTACACACAAAACTACACAATTGCCACCAATTTTTGGGATATAGACTTGGGACAAACACCACATTTGGTGCTGTTCATCACACGTGATAAGAACTTTCACCCTGGGATGTGGGCTGGTCGCTATTAGTACCCAGGTCCACTTCTGGGGGCATCGAGTCTAGAAGCTGAAAAGGGTTGACTTTGTTCTTCCTTCTAAAATGTAACTTGGTGCTGCATTTCATGACCTTATAAAATCTGGAATCGTTCTGCCAGGATCTTCCCAGCATAGCAGCTTCTGAATCCTGTCTTTAGTTTCCGTTTCCAGAAAAGAGCCTGGGGGAGTGGCAGATGGGTGGGATGGGGGGAAATGTCGAAAGTATGCAGAGATACAAAAAATGGGAGCTTGAAGCAACCGAGTGTGGAATACTGACTTTTGACGGGAAGTTGGACTGAAAAACAGGAGGTAAGGTAAAGGAACAGGCTGCCCTAATGCACATAGACATTAAAAGTGTAGGGGCAGCCTTATTCTCCAGATGGATCACTTCCTCATCCTCATTGAGAATCTACCTCAAAATGTTCTCAGGGACAGAAAAGGTCATTGAAGAAACCAAGATATTTTAATGTAGCTGGGATCGGGTACCATTATGTCTGTCCCACCACAAAATGCCTCTAAAACATGTGCAGCCTGGGAGTCACTTTGGACTCACAGCTGTACATGGACGTGCAGGTCAATTCTGTGTCCAGGGCAGCTGTCTCCCAGCTCCATCTGGTACTCAGGCTGAGACCCTATCTGCCTGCGGACTGTCTCGCCAGAGTGGAGAATGCTCTGGTTATCTCCTGTTTGGACTACTGCAATGCGCTCTACGTGGGGCTACCTTTGAAGGTGACCTGGAAACTGCAACTAATCCAGAATGCAGAAGCCAGACTGGCGGCTGGGAGCGGCCGTCGAGACCACATAACACCAGTCCTGAGAGATCTGCATTGGCTCCAAGTACGTTTCCGAGCACATTTCAAAGTGTTGGTGCTGACCTTTGAAACCCTAAACAGCCTTGTCCCAGTATACCTGAAGGAGCATCTCCACCCCCATCGTTCAGCCCGGACACTGAGGTCCAGCACCGAGGGCTTTCTGGCAGTTCCCTCGCTGTGAGAAGCCAAGTTACAGGGAACCAGGCAGAGGGCTTTCTTGGTGGTGGCGCCCGCCCTGTGGAACGCCCTCCCACCAGATGTCAAAGCGATAAACAACTACTTGACATTCAGAAGACATCTTAAGGCAGCCCTGTTCAGGGAAGTTTTTAATGTGTGACATTTTAGTGTATTGCAGGAGCTGTGGCCGGGAGTCAGTGACTTAGCAGCAACTCTGCGGTGTTTACTGAAGGTATTAGACCCAACTACTGCAAGTTTCCTTTCCATTCTGTCCCCACATTACAGGTTGGACTGAGAGAATAAGGTAACAACCCTGAGTAGAAACCCAGATTATGCCAGATAAAGGTAGCATCTTGCTGGCTCTGACTCTTTTCTTCGGGGCCAGTATCCAGGTTTTGTCCAGTTTTTACAGCCCAATTGTTTTCCCTTGTGTGTATCGATCTGATCCTGCAAGTCCAGAGGGACTACATTCTTAAGAGGGTTATAAAAATGTTTCATGCGACATGGAAAGGTACAGCTTTCCTTGCATCTGTTTCAGAGACGGTGGCAATTACATTATTTAATCATTTAACTAATTGCACCCTATAAAAACCTCCCGAAGTGATGCAGCAATAAAAATGCATAGCAAAAATTTTCAAATCCTATACAGGCTTGAAGAAAAAGGCTTGTAAAATGAAGGTTTTCATTAGGCATAAGGGGGTACGCAGGGGTACGCATACCCCTAAACATTTTGTGAATCTTTGTACCTTTGTCAATTTACTATATTTATTTTTCCTGATTTGAACTATAAAATGGTGATTTTCTTGAGTCAAAATGAGAGTACCCCTAAACATTTTTTAAGAAAAAAAGCACTGGGCATAAGATTATTAGAAGAAGCTGCTGGATCAGACCAAAGGTCCATCCAGTAGTCCGGCATCCTGTTCTCTCAATGGCCAACCAAATACCTGTAGGAAACCCTTTTCCTGTGGTTTCCAGCAACTGGTATTCTGGGATGGCAGCTGCTGATACACCTGACTCCTCCATGATTCTGTAGAGTTAGTTTTCAGAGCTATCTATCACTGCTTTTTTGTGGGAATGAGTTCCAGAGCTTAATTATGTCATTCATGGTTTGCTTAATTCATTTCATCTCTCTTTTAATCTCCCACTTTAAAAAAGGCTCCCCGTGTGGTTTACAAATGTCAGTGATAACACAGTTCATGCCCTCAATTTTGCAATCTTAAGACACAACACAAAAGGAAAAGGCAATGGGAGGGAGGAGGGAAGAAGCAAACTCACTATCTCATAGTTACAAAATGTTTTGTAATGACCAACTGGAACTGAAAGATTTCAAGGCGAGAGGGAGCAAAATGTTGCAGATCCTTCAACAGAGAATGGCTAAAACAGTGGAAGAAGCATCTCAGAATTAAGGAACAGCTCGAAGAGGAATGGTTGAGAGAAAACTGAACGGGGAAAGCTGCTACAAATGATACAGCTGGGAATGAACAGGTTTCTGCAAAGAAATAAGTGACTGGTTTAGCAACGCTCTGATATGAATCTGTGCTGCAACGTGATCTGGAATTATGTGCAGTTCTGATTGCCCTATTTAAAAAAGGGATATTGCAACAGAGCTGGGAAACGGTGCAGGAAGGGGTAAAAAATGTGATCGAGGAGCAGGAGCAACACCCCTACAAAGGAGGTTGTTGCATTTGCTTTTGTTTTTCAAATTTTTATTTTTGCATTTTCAAGTTTATATAGAATAAACAAAGAAAAGAAGATACGCCATCAAATAAAAACATAGAATCCCCTTTGACTTCCCTCCCCCTCCTTATTGGTGGATCCTCATAAAGATTTTTCCCTCTTCATCTCTTCCGTAACTCTATTCTTATAAGTCCTTTATCCATAATTCAAATTTTTACTGCAGGTTTTCTGTCAGTCCTACCAATGAATGTAATTGTTTACCATAGTTTTTCAAATAAATTATATACTCTCCCCATTCTTTAGTAAACAGCCTCTTCCTGGTTTCTAATTCTTCCTGTAAATTTTGTCTTCTCAGGATTGCTCATCAATTTTATCTGCCCTTCCTTGGTCGGAGTTGTACCATCTTTCCATCTGTTTCATTTCGGGTGCTAGAAAATGAGGCCATGAACAGGAATTTCAAAAATTTTGCACTATGTGGAGAAAGAGACTAGCCTCTCTCATAATACTAGAAATCCGTTATTAGACGACACACCTAGGATTCGGGGATAAGGAAGGAAGAGCTGCTCCCTCTTCTGAGAAAATAAAGCCTGTCTTTCAACTCAGATCTGTGCCCCTTGCCTTAAAACGAAACGCAGGCTCCTGCGTAGGCAGAAAGCAGAAGTAAAAAGGAACATGGCAATCTTCAATGCTGCAAAGCCGGGGGCTAACTTTGGATGGGGGGGGGGACTCGGTAAAAAGGGTCATTGGAAGCCAAATGGTATAGCATTACCTGAAGATTAGAGGTTGTGGAAACACAGAGGCAGGTGGTGGCCGTGTCATGGAATGACCTCCTGGCTGAAATGCGGGAAGCCCCATCAGGGTTGGCATTCCGCCCTGTCGAGGGAAGCATTTCCCTGAATTGAAATCCCTATGCCAAGAAAGAGAGAAAGAGAGAGAGAAAGAAAGAAAGAAAGAGAGAGAGAGGGAGAAAGGGAGAAAGAGGGAGAAAGAAAGAAAGAAAGAAAGAAAGAAAGAAGAGAGAGAGAAAGAAAAGAAAGAGAGAGAAAGTAAGAAAAAGAGAGAGAGAGAGAGAAAGAAAGAAAGAAAAAGAAAGAAAGAAAGAAAGAAAGAGCGAGCTCTTAGGATGCTAATTTTTTAGCATTTGACAGAAATGCCCAGAAAAGCCCAAGTTGTTTCCTAGGGAAGCAGATGGGGGTTCACACCTCCCTAATCCTAATACCTGTTTCAGTAAACGCAATCTAATAACCACAACATTCCCCAAAGATTCTGCTCAGTCGCCTTCAGCAGGGAGAAGGGTGGGGGGCATTTTCTGTGTGCAATCTGCGCTGAATCGATGAAAGGGAGAGAGAAAATGATATATTTGTCAAGGAGTTTGAGGTGGTGCACCTAATTTACTCCTTCGCCATTTTACCCTCGCCACAGCCCTGTGAGGCTGGCTAGGCTGAGAGGCAGTGGCCATTCCCACCACCCTTCTGAGTCATACCCCTCCCCACCCTCTCACTATATATAAGGGTCTGGTGATTTCTGTTTCAGTGTACAGTGGTACCTCGAGTTGCATACGCTTCAGGATACATACGCTTCAGGTTACAGACTCCGCTGACCCAGAAATAGTGCTTCAGGTTAAGAACTTTGCTTCAGGATGAGCATAGAAATCATGCTCCGGCGGCACGGCAGCAGCAGGAGGCCCCATTAGCTAAAGTAGTGTTTCAGGTTAAGAACAGTTTCAGGTTAAGAACGGACCTCCAGAACGAATTAAGTACTTAACCCAAGGTACCACTGTATCTGAAGAAGTGTGCATGCACACGAAAGCTCATACCAAGAACAAACTTAGTTGGTCTCTAAGGTGCTACTGGACGTTTTATTTATTTATTTATATATATATATTTCTACTGCGTCAGACCAACACGGCTGCCTACCTGAATCTAGAACCAAGAGGCCACTATCCTTCAAAATTTGCACTCGCTAGAAACATAACCACCCAACCAAACCCCACCTGCCCCTCCCCCTCTTCCCTCCTTTTCTCCTAATTGATTAAAAAATTCATAAACCAAGAACTCATACATTGACCACTAATCATGAAACATACGTTGTAGATATTTCCCCACATTTATTTGCATAACTTTATTATTGTTTAAAAAACCCGAGAGAGAGAGAGAGATTGAGAGAGGGAGAAAAATTAGTCATCAGAGAATCTAAAATAAAAAATTTGCACTCGTCAGATTCTGTGATTCAGTTAACCAACCAAGTAATATTGGGGAGGGGGTTGTACATCTGTTAGGATAAAAACGGCTCATGAAGATGCTTATATGAGGCACAAAATTGTGTGTCTTAAGGGAAATTCCCACTGAAAAGCTGTCAATTTTTCATGAAGAATTTAAAAAGCAATTGCAAACTGACGTCGAAATGTGACCAGAAAAATCAGAAACGGATCCGGACACATTTGTCTATCTCTTTGAACTTGTCCTGCCTTGATGCGATGACCTAAAGGCCAGCGCCGGAGTGTCCAGTTGTCTAAAAACGAACGCCAATCTCTTTGCAGGCCCTCTTGGCTTTGGAGCTGGCCAGGGCTGGTGTCCCTTTAAGAGCTCTATCTGTTTGTCACTGGAGCTGGAGCCAAGCTGCTCTGGCAGCTCCAGAGCAGGAGGGAGACGGGCCTGAACTGTAGGGAAAGCAAACATCCCAGAGGACGGGCCAGATCCGAGGCGAGGAGGGGGAGGAAACCCTCTGGGCCTCCCGAAATGTTGCGGGTCTTCGTCCTCCACGCACAGAACGTCCAGACTCCGGATACGGATATCAGCGATGCTTATTGCTCCGTGGTGTTTGAAGGTAAGGAGGAGGCAGGATGAGTTTGCAACTACGGGGGCCAAGGCGAGGGAAGCAGAGGCGCAGGGTGCCAAGAGCACCCAAGGGTGCCGGGGGGGAGAACACCACCTTTCTCTCCCATTCTCAGGGGCCAAAGGGGATTTGGAGAGGGACGCTTGCAGCTGTTTCTATTTGCAGGTTGCAGAATGCCAGACAAGCAAGAAATCGATCTTTGTACACATCTGCATAAACCTCAGATCTCCAGGGAGATCTGTGACTTTTTAGTTTAGAGGAAAAGAGAATTAAGGCATGGTAAAAGGTAAAGGGACCCCTGACCATTAGGTCCAGTTGTGGCTGACTCGGGGGTTGTGGCGCTCATCTCGCTTTCGAGGGAGGCATGTACAGCTTCCGGGTCATGTGGCCAGCAGGACTAAGCCGCTTCTGGTGAACCAGAGCAGCGCACGGAAACACCGTTTACCTTCCCGCCGAAGTGGTACCTACTTATCTACTTGCACTTTGACGTGCTTTTGAACTGCTAGGTTGGCAGAAGCAGGGACCCAGCGACGGGAGCTCACCCCATTGCGGGGATTCAAACTGCCGACCTCCTGATCAGCAAGCCCTAGGCTCTGTGGTTTAACCCACAGCGCCACCCGCGTCCCAAGGCATGGTAGAAGTTTATAAAAAGTCTGCATGTCATGGGGAAAGTGGGTGCAGAGAAGTTATCCTCCCTCCTATCCCTAGAACTTGGGGACACCTGGCAAAGGTGAATGTTGGAAGGTTCAGGAGAGATACAGTCCTTCACGCAGCTCGTAGTTAAACTGTGGAACTCCCTCCCACAAGAAGCGTGACGGCCTAGGCAGCTTTACGAGAGAATCGGACAAATTCCCAGAGGAGAGGGAGGTGGATGGCTACTAGCCAGGCCGGCTATGTTTCTCCCTTTGCAGTTGGAGACAGCAAGGCTTCCAAAAACCCGCAGCTGTAAACCCCAGGAGGGAAGCGGGCTCTGGTGCTCAGATCTTGCTTGCAGGGTCCCCAAAGGCAGGGGTCAGCAAACCTTTTCAGCCGGGGGCCGGTCCACTGTCCCTCAGACCTTGTGGGGGGCCGGACTATATTTTGGGTGGGAAATGAACAAATTCCTATGCCTCACAAATAATCCAGAGATGCATTTTCAATAAAAGGATACATTCTACTCGTAAAAACACGCTGATTCCCAGACCGTCCGCAGGCTGGATTTAGAAGGCGATTAGGCTGGATCTGGCCCCTGCGCCTTAGTTTGCATAAAAGGCAAATGTAAAGGTCCCCCTGACCGTTAGGTCCAGTCGCAGATTACTCTGGGGTTGCGGCGCTCATCTCGCTTTACTGGCCGAGGGAGCCGGCGCACAGCTTCTGGGTCATGTGGCCAGCAGGACTAAGCTGCTTCTGGCGAACCAGAGCAGCGCACGGAAACGCTGTTTACCTTAATGCGCATGCGCATTAAGATGCTGTGCATGGACTGCACCACATCAGACCGCAGGGGGCTCAGATGATGCAAGGCAGCACCACGTAGTAACTGTATGTTGCTGTGGTCCTTTCCTGCATCCCAGGGCATCTAGAATGCTTCTCCCTTACATTCTAGCTTTCTCTGTGCGGGGATTTTATTTGGGCTTTAATTCATTTGATGCCTCCATATTCCAAAGGGGGTGGGGGTCACTCTCCTGCATCTGAGCTTACAGATTTGCTGCTGCTGCTGCTGAACTCGTTCACAAGGAAAAGCAAAACAGGATCTGGATCAGTGAAGACCAAAGGGATCATCATCAACCAGCTACGTCTCTCTGGCAATATTTTAAGGAAGTCTGGTGACTGATTTGTTATGTACGTCGTAAAATTTATACCCAATTTATTGGCTATAATGTCTGAGCAACTGACGGTTGAATCCTATTACGTTTTTATGTGTGTGTGTGTGTAACTTATAAGTCAGTGAAACCAAATGCCCCCCTTACTTCATTTATTCATTTATATCCATTTCATAAAATGTATACGCTGCTAGATTGCAGACGGAAACCTCAAAGCGGTTTGTGAAAAGATAAAACAAGAAAATCGAGGGAGAAATTTCAATAGTTTGAAACATACAAAAAGTTAAAATTACTAAAACCGGTTAAGACTCACATTTTCTTTCTAAGCATGCTTAGAGATCAAGCATGTGTCCTTTCTAAGTATTGTCTAAACAAGAGTGTTTTGAGCAGGTGCTGGAAAGAGTGCAATGAGTGAAGGCACCTGCTTGAGATCAAGTGGCGGGGAGTTCCAAAGGACAAAGGTGTTGCCACATGAATGGAGCTAATTCTTCTAAACGTTAAATGGGAATTATTTGGCATGTGTGCTAGTGCCTGTTCTGGTCCCCAGTTGTTAGGGGCTTTATATGCTAATAGGCATCCTGGGAAAAGGATCCCACGGGCAGAGAGAGAAGGGAGGGGTCTGTTTAGGGAAGCTTTTAATGTCTGATGTTTTATCGCTTTTTTATTATTATCATTAATTCTTTTAGGAGCTGCCAAAAAAATTGCCAAAAAAAATATGCCAAAAGAATCTTTTTTAATTAATATAAAAAAGGGAGTGTTTCAGATGGTCTCCAGTCCTCCTCCTTTCCCATTCCCCCTCTGTCCCACCTCCATAGACCCTTCCTCGTAATGGGAGAGACTGGATCCTGCCCAGGGTATTTGGCAATAGGAGCTGCAGAAGCCCAGCAAAGGAGGCAGATGAGAAACCTAACCTCCCCAGCACCGCCACACCCTGCTCTTTTTATAGTTTCCTCCTTGCCGTCACACAGCGCCTTTGGATCCTGGCCCCAGCACCTGTTTGGCCAGCGGGGGCTGGGATGGCTGACCTGGCAGAGCTCTCTGTGTCACAGAAGCACCAGCAAGTGCCCAGGGCTCAGCGGCCGCTTTGCAAAGGAGGAGAACATGAGAGGGGCAAGAGATTTTTGATCATGGAACAGGCTCTCCTTCCTTGGAGGTTTTGAAGCAGAGCTTGAGCCATAGCTGTCAAGTTTCCCCTTTTCTTGCGAGGAATCCTATTCGGAATAAGGGAATTTCCCTTAAAAAAAAGGGAAACGTTGACAGCTATGGGTTGGGTGGCCCTCTGTCAAGGGTGCTTTAGCTGAGATTCCTGCATTGCAGTGGAGTAGAATCCTAGAGGGTGTTTAAAATAAATAAATAAATATTTATTTGGTTTTTCAGATTAAAACTTTACAGTCACATATCAAACATATCAATAAGATTCCACGGAATCTCCCGGACTTCCCTCCTCCCCTTTGCGGGTCCTATTGTCAATCATTTCCTCCCGCTTCTTTCATGATGATCCAGATCTTTTACATCTCCACTGTGTCCATTCACCATTGAACTACAAGTGTCATTCCAATCCTACTAACGATTTTAACTGTTTGCAATGCTCTTTAGGATAAGTTATAGATTTCCCCCATTCCTTATTACATAGATATATAAGACCAGCTTTTAAAACACACTTGGGGGGTACAATCCCAGAAGGAAAGCAACATTTAAAACAACGTACAACAATAAATTAAAAAATTATAAATGTGATAAGCGTATAGACACTTAAAACTTTAAGATAAGCTACCGCAGAGAGATGACCCAGAGTCACCCAATGGAAACGAGTTTGGGGATTTTCTTAATGAACTAGTTTGGGTTGGGGGATGGTCTGTGCCTACAGCTCTGTACACAGAATCTGGCGATCATCCGGGTCGTCTTATGATCTTTGCCTAACAGGAAAAGGCCAAATTTTTGCTTCCATTCCTTATTAAAATTCTGGTCTTCCTGATTTCTGATTCTTCCGGTCATTTTTGCCATTTCGGCATAGTCCATCCACTTCACCTGCCATTCTTCTCTGGTAGGGACTTCATCTTTCTTCCATCTCTGGACCAATAATGTCCGTGCAGTCGTGGTCGCATGCATAAATAGTCTTTTCTGCTCCCTTGAGATCCTACAATGCTAGAGTTGGAAGGGGCACGGAGGGTCATCTAGTCCAACCCCCTGCAATGCAGGAATCTCAGCTCAAGCATCCCTGACAGATGGCCACCCAACTTCTCCTTAAAAACCTCCAAGGAAGGAGACTGGAAATGGCGCCATATGTCCATGCCAAAACAATCAGTATGGAAATCAGAATTCTGTGAACTGCCCTGAGACCTGCAGGTATAGGGTGGTATATAAATTCAATTAATAATAATAATGTAGAACTGCTCCAATGTCATCATTACAAGTCGTCCTCAACCTTCCGAGGGAGACTGTTCTGCTAGGGTTGGCCTAGATGATCTCCGGGGTCCCTTTCCCACTCTGCAATTCTGTGATTCTATGATAAGAAGAGGCTGCTGGATCAGGCCAAGGGGACCCATCCAGACCACCTTCTCACCAATGGAAAACTTGCAAGCAGGACCTGAGCGTCCTCTCCTCTCCTGTGGTTTCCAGCAACTGGGAGTCAGAATAATAAGAATACAGTCATACCTCGAGTTGAATGCGTTGTTTCGGGTTGAGCACGTTTGAGTTGCGCTCCGCAGCAACCCAGAAGTAACGGAGTGTGTTACTTCTGGGTTTCGCCGCTCACGCATGCGCAGACGCTCAAAATTACGTCAGGCACATGCGCGGTAGCAGCGAAACACGACCCTCGCATGCGCAAACGCGCCATCGCATCTTGCGTTCCGTTCAGGATGGGAACAGGGCTCTGGAATGGATCCCGTTCACATCCCGAGGTACCACTGTAATAATCATTTATTTATACCCCAACCATATAGGGACGCGGGTGGCGCTGTGGGTTAAACCACTGAGCCTAGGACTTGCCAATCAGAAGGTCGGCGGTTCGAATCCCCGCAATGATGGGGTGAGCTCCTGTTGCTCTGTCCCAGCTCCTGCCAACCTAGCAGTTTGAAAACACGTCAAAGTGCAAGTAGATTAATAGGTACCGGCGGGAAGGTAAACGGCGTTTCCGTGCGCTGCTCTGGTTCGCCAGAAGCGGCTTAGTCATGCTGGCCACATGACCCGGAAGCTGTACGCCAGCTCCCTCGGCCAGTAAAGCGAGATGAGCGCCACAACCCCAGAGTCAGTCATGACTGGACCTAAAGGTCAGGGGTCGCTTTACCTTTACGTTTACCCCGCCCACCTGGCTGCATTTCCCCAGCCACTCTGGGTGCTCCCAACTGAAATAATAATAATAATAATAATAATAATAATAATAATAATAATAATAATAATAATTTATTTATACCCTGCCCATCTGGCTGGGCTTCCCCAGCCACTCTGGGTGGCTCCCAACTGAATATTAAAAACACAATACAGCATTAAACGTTAAAAACTTCCTTAAACACGCCTGCCTTCAGATGTCTTCCAAAAGTCAGTTGTTTATTGACTTGACATCTGATGGGAGGGCGTTCCACAGGCTGGGCGCCACCACCAAGGAGGCCTTTACTGCCTCTGAGTGTGGAGAGACACCCATCGATAGCCCTCTCTTCCTCCATGAATTTGTCTAATCCTCTTTCAAAGCCATTTAGGCTGGCGGCCAGCGCTGCCTCCTGAGGGAGGGAGTTCCACAGTTTAACACTGCGCTGTGTGGATGTCCCATCCCCCCGTCCTAAATCTTCCATCCATCAACTTCATTAGATGTGGTGAGTTTCTGTCGTTATGAGAGAGGGAGAAGAGCTTCCCCCGCTGTCTCCATGCCATGCATCATTCTATATCTTGCCAATTCTTCCTCCCTTTTCTCCAAACTGAAAAGTCCCAAACCGAGACTCCAGAGGCAGGACCTGATTTCCCAGCTGGATTCCTTCTCTCCACCCCCCCCCCCCCCGATCACTGAGTCATCAGTCCTCCTGCTGCCAAAGGGTATTTCCACCCAACAGGTGCATAATTTGTGGGGGGAACAGTCATCCGCTTTAAGCTTGTGTTATTTAAGGTGGTTCTGCTCTGCCTTCGACGTGCACAGGGCAGCTGAGAGGACTCATCCTGCACACGCCTTCTAGAGCTCTTCTTCATGAAGGCTCCTGCATCACCAACCTGCAAGGCTCCCCCCCTCTTTCTTTTTTCTGTCTTTAAAAAAATATATCTTTAATTTTCAATGCAAAATTACAACAAAAATTACAAACATTGAATCCAAAATAAAACTATACAAACAAGAAAGAAAAACAAAACACAAAAAAGAGAAAAAGAAAAAAGAAAAAGCACACATCTACACATAAAACCATATCTTCATTTTAATCTAGTCATTACATACATATACACATATTCCTTTGTTCTAAGACCTCAAAAATTTTACTCCTTCTAAATTGTTGTGTCTAATGTAGATTACTTCTATCTTTATACTTTTTACATCATTTTTCTTTCTCTTTAACCCTGCAAATCGTCATTCATTACACACCGATATGCTTACTCCAGAACAATGTTTTTTCATATACTCTTTAGCGCATCCCCATTCTTTTAATAATTTCTGGTCCAATTGTCCCCTTATGAATGCTGTGAGTCTTGCCAGGTTTATATATTCACAAAATTTAATTTGCCATTTTTTCATTGATGGAATTTTTCTCCCTTTCCAATTTTTTGCTATAAGCATCCTGGCAGCTGTCGTTGCATAAAGGAATATTTCCCTTTGATTGTCAGGAATATCGTTTGTGATTACCGTATTTTTCACTCTATAGGATGCACTTTTCCCCCTCCAAAAATGAAGGGGAAATGTGTGTGTGTCCTATGGAGTGAATGCAGGCTTCAGGCAGCTATCCGCAAGCCTTCGGAGCACTCTGAAGGCTTGCGGATAGCAGCCTGCAGCCTGAAGCCCGGGGAGTGCAGTGCCAACTCCCGCTCTGCTCCCCGTGCTTCAGGCAGCTATCCGCAAGCCTTCTGATGTGCTTTCGAACTTTTCGATCCATCCCGCTGTCTGTCTTGGCTTCTGCCAAAGCCGCGTGCAGCCTCTCCCAGTTGGAGAGGTTGCGTGTGGCTAAAGAGGAAGCCAAGACAGACAGCGGGATGGATCCCGCTCGCTGTCTTGGCTTCTTTGCTCTTTGGGGCTGGGGGAAAAAATAATCCCCCCTTTATTCCCCCCCCCTAAAAACTAGTTGTGCCCTATGGTCCAGTGTGCCCTATGGAGCGAAAAATACGGTATACCTAAAAGGAATGCCTCAGGTGCTTCCCCCCTCTTTCTCAGGGATTGTCCGCCCTCCTGCCTGTTGCAATGCACTCAAGGGGACGGGGGCAATTGGCAGACCCCCAGCTGGCTCCAGCCCACCGGCCGGCAGCCGGTCAAACTCCAGTCCTTGGTTCTGCATCAAAAGTGCGACTCAGAGCTTCAGAAGCCTTTCCAAAGCTGAGCACGCAAGCCAGCAGAGATAACAAACTCCTCGCGGTGGAAGGGCGAACGGAGGCATATGTAAAGCATATTTACAAGCAGTTTATTTAGCACACATCAGGACAAAGGAAAAAACATGTCTTCCCCCTTTCGTGTCCAAGAAAGAAGCAGCAAAAGGCAAAAGCTATACCTTATAGTTAAAGCTATGGTTTCCCCAGTAGTGATGTATGGAAGTGAGAGCTGGACCATCAAGAAGGCTGATCGCCGAAGAATTTATCCTTTTGAATTCTGGTGCTGGAGGAGACTCTTGAGAGTCCCATGGACTGCAAAAAGATCAAACCTCTCCATTCTGAAGGAAATCAGTCCTGAGTGCTCACTGGAAGGACAGATCCTGAAGCTGAGGCTCCAATACTTTGGCCACCTCATGAGAAGAGAAGACTCCCTGGAAAAGACCCTGATGTTGGGAAAGATGGAGGGCACAAGGAGAAGGGGACGACAGAGGACGAGATGGTGGGAAAGTGTTCTCGAAGCTACTAACACAAGTTTGACCAAACTGCGGGAGGCAGTGGAAGACAGGAGTGCCTGGCATGCTCTGGTCCAGGGGGTCACGAAGAGTCGGACACGACTGAACGACTAAACAACAACAACAATACACAAACGGAAGTTCCCGGCAAGCTGCTCTGGAATGTAAACAACAGCTCCACACATCTGTTTAGGTGGAACAGAACATCAATATCCTAACACTGCCAAGAGGAAAGTGGCCCTTCCTGTTGCCCTCTGCTTTCCGGCCCTGCCAACTTCCTGTCTGCCCCTCCCCATCTTCCCATCAGATTTCCACCTGAGGTTTAAATGGCTAAAATACTTTGAAAAGATGCTGTCAGTGGCTCAAATGTGTTCCTTCCAACTTTTCCCATTCTATGTTTCTATGGAACCCTCAGATGGCACAACTGGGTTTTTCTGCGACTATTTTTATTCTATCTGTTGGATAGGGTCTCTAAAAGGTAAAAGGTAAAGGGACCCCTGACCATTAGGTCCAGTCATGGGCGACTCTGGGGTTGCGGCGCTCATCTTGTTTTACAGGCTGAGGGAGCCGGCGTACAGCTTCCGGGTCATGTGGCCAGCATGACTAAGCCGCTTCTGGTGAACCAGAGCAGTGCACGGAAACGCTGTTTACCTTCCTGCCGGAGCGGTACCTATTGATCTACTTGCACTGGTGTGCTTTCGAACTGCTAGGTTGGCAGGAGCTGGGACCGAGCAACGGGAGCTCACTCTGTTGCGGGGATTCGAACCGCCGACCTTCTGATCAGCAAGTCCTAGACTCTGTGGTTTAACCCACAGCGCCACCCACATCCCAGATAGGGTCTCTAGCTCCTGCTTAATCACCCATAGCCTCCAAATGGTTGATACAGAATATAAAATGTTCATTAAAAATACGGATTTATTGAATTCATATCCCAACTTCCCTCCTCTGCAAGAGCTCCAAGTGTTGCACCTGCGTCAGTGAGTGAGCAGGACAAACTCAAAGTTTTCCCACTAATCTCACTCTCCAGTTAGGCAGTTTCGGTCACTGATGAAACTCAAACAGCAGAATTAAGCCTTTTGCTGTGCTGGCTTGAGGGCCCATGTGATTAGCCTGGCCGCAGGCTTGGAATGGACAAAACTAACTGTGTCATGGAAGTGGCCTGGGGAACTCATTGCAACCAGGTGTCATGGTGGACAGAAGCACATGGGGTTTTCTAAGTGTGTTAGATTGTGGAGGAGGATGGTTGGTGTTTTAGATGGATGCTGTATGCAGCAGACAGGAGGGGAACATCCCATAATCAGAGGCAGCCTCCCTCAGGCTACCCGATGCCAGGGAGGGAGAAAGGACAGTTGGGGACATCTGTCACCTTCTTGTTCTGCTAGTGAGCTTCATGGCTGGGTGGGGATTTGAACCCTGCTCTCCCAGGTCCTGGTCGGACACTCTCAGTGGGTCTCAAACGTTTTTGTGCTACTGCTCTCTTGGTTCCATCAACTCGCCCCCCAGTGCCCCCCACCCCACCCTGCCCTACACCATAAAAGCCCCTGGGAGGTGAGATTACCTAGGGGGATGCAAAGAGGCAAGGCGCAGCAGAAGAGGGGGTTATGGAGGGCACAAATGAAAACCAGACTTCGAAAAGCTGGTATCATAGGATCAAGTTCATCAGTTTTGTTTAATTAATTAAACTAAATACTTTTAACTGGATTTTGAATAAATGGGCAATTATTTTTTGCTGTTTTGAATTATATCATGTTATTGCCAGGCGAAAATGTTCCTTTTTAACCAGGTCTTTGGCTGATTAATATTCTATGGCTTTTTAAATGTGTTTGTGGGAAGGGGATGTTATTGTTTCCTTTCCTTTTTGTTTTCACTATTTATTTTGTACTTTCAGCCTGTATTTCTATCTTGTGAACCACACTGAGATCTTCAGATGAAGGGCAGTGTATAAAATTATTTAACTAATTAATAGAAAAAGAAGTGCAGGAACTCACTAGGAACGCCTCCCTTGTTCTACAGGGTAGGTGGAATTCCAGTGCAGTTAATGCAGTTAAACCGGAGTGAAGAAAGAGATGATTTCATCTTGCATGCTAGGCAGGGCCGAATTGAGACCTTTAGAGGCCCCAAACACTTAAAAGATTTTGGTGCCCCCATATATATCTCATTCAAAATATAAACAACAATAAACTGTAAATCTAAACTATACTTTTTGAAATGAAACAAAACTGCAGTAGGATGGAAAATAATCTTTATTTTTGTATGCTCCCACTTTATTTCTATTTGAAAATAATTTCTCCGACTTTTTCTAATTGCAAAGTCTTTGATCAGATCCTCAAACTAATCTTACCCGACACATCTGCTTCTATACTCAGTCCAGATGAGGCATCCAGCCTGCCTTGTTGCTCTGTTGTTCTATTGGGATTCTAAAGATACTTTAACCGAGAAAACGAACACTCAGAGGAGCAACTGGTGACCATTCATGTTTAAAATCTTGAAGTGGAAAATTTCTGGGGTGCTTCCCTTGATGCCCTAGGCACGTGCTTATTTTGCTTAACGGTTCATCCAGCCCTTATGCTTGGACCTTTTTTTGCTGTCTTTTATTGCCTATGGTTGCTTTTAAAATTATTATTATATATTGTCATTTAAACACCTTGTTGTAAGCCGCCCAGGGAATATTAATGGACTGGTGGCTATATAAATCTAACAGCAGACAGACAGACAGACAGACAGACAGACAGACAGACAGACAAACAAACAAACATATCCCAGTGACGAAATGCGGCGGGGGCGAGTAGCTGCGCGCAGCTGCGCTTCCTTTTGCGCGCCGAGCATCCCGAGCGGCCGGTCGCGCAGCGCCCCCTGGCGGGATAACGCGCCGCGCTGCCTGCCGACTGGTCCTGATGCTGCGTCCGGCGCTGGGCGGGCGGCGGGCGGCGCTGGGCGGGGATGGCTCCGTGTGACCGGCGGGCGCTGCGCCCCTGAAGGCGGACGCGCGCCTGAGACCGGGAGAGAGAGAAGGAGACCATGTTCCGCTGCGTCGTGCAGCGCGCCTGCAGCCTGCCCGCCTTGGAGAAGGGCGACAAGCGCAGCGACCCGGTGGCCAGCGTCACCTTCCGAGGTAAGGGCCCCTCCGAGACTCAGCCCAGAGGCAGAGGGTGGGGGGCAGAGGTCTGGACAAGGGGGGGGGGGACTCCTCCTCCTCTCTGCCCCACAGGCTGCTCAAAAGGGAGCTCTGCCCGGCACTCCTGTTTTGTTGGTTTTGCAGAGGGAGTTTATTCTTATCTGTATCTTTGATTCATGCTTTTGGATTTACTTTTCATAGTGGCAGTCTTCGTATTTATTAATTTCATTGCATTTTATAGCATACCTTGTCTTTTGAGGAGCTCAGGGTGGCCAGCATGGTCCCACCCCCCTCCTCATTTAATCCCCACGACGACCCTTCGAAGCATAGCTGTCAACTTTCCCCCCTTTTAAAGGGAAATTCCCTTATTCCAAATAGGATTCCTCACAAGAAAAGGGAAAAGTTCACAGCTATGCTTCGAAGTAGGGATGCGGGTGGCGCTGTGGGTTAAACCACAGAGCCTAGGACTTGTGGATCAGAAGGTTGGCGGTTCGAATCCCCGCCACAGGGTGAGCTCCCATTGCTCGGTCCCATCTCCTGCCAACCTAGTAGTTCGAAAGCAAGTAGATACATAGGTATCGCTGGGGTGCTGGTTCGCCAGAAGCGGCTTAGTCATGCTGGCCACATGACCCGGAAGCTGTATGCCGGCTCCCTCGGCCAATAAAGCGAGATGAGCCCCGCAACCCCAGAGTCGTCCGCGACTGGACCTAACGGTCAGGGGTCCCTTTAGCCTTTACCTATTCTTCAAAGTAGGCTGAGAGGCATGGACTGGCTCCCAAGCCACACCTAGTGAGCTTCCTGGCCAAGTGGGGATTTGAACCCTGATCTCCTCCCAGGAGAAATGGGAAAGTATTTGGTTTTCTCTGCCTCCACAGTCAGAGGCAGCGATGCTTCTGAATCCATTGTTGGAAACCACAGGAAGGGAGAATTGCTCTTGCGCTCAGATCCTGCTAGCAATTTTCCTATTGTCACATCTGTTTGGCCCCTGGGAGAACAGGATTCTGGCCTAGATGGGTCCCCTTGGGTCTGATCCAGCCGCGATCTTCTCAAGTTCTTATGTATCTGCCCTTTTGTTCCTTCTGAACTGCTGTCTTCTGATGTGTTTCCACCAACCAACTCCAATTCACGTTTTTATTTGGCGTGATGTTGTCACAACCCTCTTCTTCCTGATACATTTGACCAAATAAATAACAGAATGTATTTATTTATGGAATGATTATAGCTAAGGAAAGGACACAATTAAACAACAACCCAGCAACACCCAGAGACATTTTAAAGCATAAAATCATTGGCGGCTGTCTTACACTGAGTCAGATCATCATTGGTCCATCTAGCTAAGTATTCTCTGCTCTGACTGGCAGCAGCTCTCCAAGGTTTCAGGCAGGGAGCCTTTCTCAGCCCTGCCTGGAGATGCTGCTGGGGATTGAGATGTGGTTATTCTGCATGCAAAGCAGATGTTCTTCCCCTCCTGCCTTTCCCCTACAGACCACGCCAATGAGCATTGTGGGCAGCACCCATCTTACATTTACAGATCACATGAAAACCCAGTTAAAGCAAGAACTCCTTTAAGCCAGAAGTGTGAAAACATCTGCAGAGTTTCTGGGAACCGGGGGGGGTGGGGACTAGATGTCTGCATCCAGCAAAGATTTATATGGACATACCTATATTCTGGGATGCGGGTGGCGCTGTGGGTTAAACCACTGAGCCTAGGACTTGCCGATCAGAAGGTCGCAGTTCGAATCCCCGCAATGACGGGGTGAGCTCCCGTTGCTCGGTCCCTGCTCCTGCCAACCTAGCAGTTCAAAAGCACGTCAAAGTGCAAGTAGATAAATAGGTACCACTCTGGCGGCAAGGTAAATGGCGTTTCCGTGTGCTGCTCTGGTTCGCCAGAAGCAGCTTAGTCATGCTGGCCACATGACCCGGAAGCTGTACGCCGGCTCCCTCGGCCAATAAAGTGAGATGAGCGCCGCAACCCCAGAGTCGGCCATGACTGGACCTAATGGTCAGGGGTCCCTTTACCTTTACCTTTATTCCAGGGAGTGATCTCATAGCAGAATTGTAGACTTGGAAGAGACTATGAGGGTGATCTAGTCCAAACCCTTGCAATGCAGGTATCTTTTGCCCAACGTAGGGCTTGAACCCACCACCCCGAGATTAAGAGTCTTGTGCTCTACCGACTGAGCTAGGTCTCAACCTGATATCAAATTGAGAGGTTCAGCATGTCGGTTGTTCCCTTTGGAAGGTAAAGGTAAAGGTACCCCTGCCCGTATGGGCCAGTCTTGACAGACTCTGGGGTTGGTGCGCCCATCTCACTCTATAGGCCGGGGGCCAGCGCTGTCCGGAGACACTTCCGGGTCACGTGGCCTGCGTGACATCACTGCTCTGGCGAGCCAGAGCCGCACACGGAAACGCCGTTTTACCTTCCTGCTAGAAAGCGGTCCCTATTTATCTACTTGCACCCGGGGGTGCTTTCGAACTGCTAGGTTGGCAGGCGCTGGGACCGAGCAACGGGAGCGCACCCCGCCGCGGGGATTCGAACCACCGACCTTTCGATCGGCAAGCCCTAGGAGCTGAGGCTTTTACCCACAGTGCCACCCGCGTCCCTTCCCTTTGGAAACAGAGGTGCAATTTTACATTTCACTTGTGTGGGGCAATGGTGGAAGTGGCATGAGGTATGGAGACATGTGTAACCTCAGATAAAACTGTAGGCTAGACGCCCTCCAAACTCTCCACCTGGCTGAAAATAAGGGCCCCCTTCTAAGCTGGGAATAGTTTTATTTTCATGCCAGGGATTCCTGCCAGTGCCCCACCCTGCTGAGACCTCCGATTCTGTTCTCCCTTCTGTCTGTTGCTGCATAGCTGGCCCTGCACTTATTCCAAAGCACACAGTTTCTCAGAGACCTGAGGTCCAGAATTGCAGGTGAGGCGACTGAAACCTGGAGATGGGTCAGCAACTCACGCTTAGCAACATTTGAGCCAGGCATTATTCCCTTTATATTTTTCCAAATGTTTTCAAAATCACCTCAAATCAAATAATTACATTATTTCATCCGTTGACTTCATCTCCGCAGTGTTTTTACTCCTGGATTATATCCCTATCACAAAAAAGTTTCTCTGCTGCAATCATTTTGTCATTTTTCTTCTTCTGCTTTTATCTCAAATCCTGCCTGCGATTTCATTTGGCTGTAATGCTTTTTAAAAATGAAATCCCTCCATTTTTCTTTGAAAAGTTCATCATTCTGACCTCTTAATTTCGCTGTCAGCTTTGCCATTTCTGCCTAGTCCATTACTTTCGAAAGCCACTTCGCCTTCATTGAAACCTCCTCTTCTTTCCGTTTCTGAGCATATAATATTCTAGCTGCTGTTCTCACAAACATAAATAGTTTGGGCAACTTCTTTGGAACACCTGCCCCTATTATACCTACAAGCTTCTGGTTTGGGGGAATATCCCATTTAAACCTTTTCTTCCTTTCATTATATATCAAGCCAGGCGTTATTCCTCAGCGGGGGGCCAGCAGGATTTCCTGGGCCTGGTGTATTGTGTGTGTTATTTCAGGTCCAGATTCCTGCCTTGCAGGGGGTTGGACTAGATGACCTCTGGGGGGTCCCTTCCAGCTCTACGACTCTACGATTCTATGAAGTCACAGTCCAAATCGCCTTGCTGAAGGCTGGTTTGGCTTCCCATTTTGGTACATTGGCTCATGTTGCCAGCTGAGCTCCCGTGTCCTGCAAGGAACAAGTTTATTTTTTTGTATATAATTTTTAAATTAAACTTTCTGTTTTACAATTTAAAGTACTCGTTTTTTTACATCCTTAAAATATCCATGACTTCCCTTCTTCTCTTTCCATGGTTCATTTTACATATCATCAATCTCTGCCTATTTTATAGAAACTATACCATTCAGCATTCCCTTATTACATCCATCAAAACTTATTTACACTGTTGAATTTGTCTTGATGCTGCCATCGCTGCAAGGAACAATTTTAAACCTGCACGTGTGTCACAGGGGGAAATTAGCATTTGCAAATGAGTGGTGGCCTTTTTCTCCCCACAAGAGGCAGCAACTTTGGGCGTTCTCTGCCCTCCTGCACTTCCTTGGGAACAAATATCATCTGCAAACACAGCTCCACTCTTTCCTTCCTCCTTCCCATTCTGAGCGATGCCTTTTTCAAACGCTGCTCCGTCTGAGTCTGCTGGGTGACCATATATAGCAGTTTTTGGCTCTGCACGGGGAGAGCCGCAGAGCTATGCCAGGCAGACCTTCCTGCAGACCTTTGGCAATAGCAGCTCCTCCTATTGTTCTGTCTCTCAAGAGTCTTCCTTTTCCTTTTACCATTCTGTGGCAAAACTGAGCACACACACAGAGAGAGAGTCCCTTTCTGCCCCTGCCAAATGGTTTGCTCAGCCTTACAAGCCTTTTTTCTCTGCTTCGGAGTCTAGATCCTCCTTCCGGTTTTGGACATCTCTGTTTAGACGATCGAACACGTGATGCGCTCCAAAGATAGATTATAAAAGCAACAAGCGGATGAGGCAGAATTGTTTTCATCTCCTAGGACAGTCGAGCTACTCCAGAAGTACCAGGGGGCCTCTATGCCAGGGGAATGTGTCTGAGTGGTTAGAGCAGCCTTACAGAAGTTTGGGTCTCCATCTCCCATCATCCACAACCATTGGATGAGCTGGCTGGGGATGTTGGAGGCTGCAGCCCAATAGTAGCTAGGACAGCAAATTCTGAGAACTCTGGCTGGGCGAGTCATGGATTTTTGGAGGGGGAAATAGGTGACACATATCTTTAAAATCCAAGCAAATGGATAAATGATGCCAAGCAGGTTTTGACACGAAGGAGTCAAGTGCACATCTGTATGAGGAAAGGTGACCTGGCGTCAGGGCTGCCCCAAGGCATTTTGCTGCCAGAGGAGAAACAGCTGATGTTCCCCTTGCAGCCTCTAGTGAAGTGGGAGCCCAAAGCTCTCCCCATTATCTCCTTATTTTAGACTGCACACATATACAGAGAGAGAGAGAGAGAGGAGAGAAAGGAAGGAAGGAAGGAAGGAAGGAAGGAAGGAAGAGAGAGAGAGAGGAGAGAAAAAGAAAGAAAGAAAGGAAGGAAGGAAGAAAAAGAGAGAAAGAGAGAGAGAAAGAGAGAGAAGAGAAAAAGAAAGAAAGAAAGAAAGAAAGAAAGAAAGAAAGAAAAAGATAGAAAGAAAGAGAGAGAGAGAGAGAGAGAAAGAGAGAGAAGAGAAAAAGAAAGAAAGAAAGAAAGAAAGAAAAAGATAGAAAGAAAGAGAGAGAGAGAGAGAGAGAGAGAGAGAGAGAGAGAAAAGAAAGAGAGAGAGAGAAAGAAATAGAGAGGGAAGAGAAAAAGAAAGAAAGAGAAAGAAAGAAAAAGAAAAAGAGAGGGGGGAAAAAGAGAGAGAGATATTAATCAAGCTGGATGGATCAAACATCAACTATCTGTACAACTATAATGAATTAATTGGTTCCTGAAATGGCGAAATTAACTGCCAAATTAGGAGGGCATAATGATGAAGTGTTTAAAAAGGATTATCTCTCAAATTATCACCCAAATGTGAAGTCGCTTGCAGGATTTGAAATATAAGACACAGATTATTGACAGAATTAACGATAATGGGGTTCAGAATATCAAAATTTATGTGCTGTAAAACCGCTAATAAAAAAGGAGTAAAAAAGAAACATCTGTAAACGAGGGGTAGGAAGTCCAGAAGAAACTTTGCATGTTTTTGTTTTTCAATTGTATATGATAATAAATGTTTTGGAATATTTTTGGAGTTTTAATAAAAATGATATGGGAAAAATGAATTGATTGCTTTCCCTGTTCTCTTGTAAGTTCCAACATCTTCCTCTTAAATTGAGCAGGTGGATAAACAGAGTACTGACACCTGTAAACTATGCAATCTGGGACAGCTGTGTGCAGGATCTTCAGCCACACCGGCTGCCAGGGATCTTGTTGCTGTTACTCCTTCCAGAATTGCAACTATCTACTCTGATGGGGACAGACAGATGGGTGGCTTTAGACCCGCCGTCCAGTGGAGATGGCTGGACCGAAGGCTTTCTGTGTTTTAGAGAGAATGAGTGTGGATGTGCTTGTGTGTGTGAGTGGGAGAGATCTCAAAGAAACCTGTTTTGCACCCAGGCTTGTTCCGTTGCTGATACCATTGTGCTTGTCATTGCCTTTTCTGCCCATGCCCAGCCCTTGGAACTGCAGCCCTGATCCTGCTGCACCCCTTCCCCTATCTTGCCCACCGCCCATTACCCTGGCACCTAGTAGCAGGGTGCCGGCTGGAGTCTCTTTGGGCAGGAGTTGGCCATCTGCACCAACCTCTGGCCAAGGATTCAGAGGCAGCTCTTTCCGCCCAATATAATTTAAACTCCAGATGCAGTAACTGGAACTCAAGTCCTTGTGCACACCTCCTCCTGCTGAGCTCTGCCCCGGCTCCGACTGGGCTGTGACTTGTTAATGCGGAAACATCTGTTCAGACAGATGTGCAAAATGTGCTGCTACTGGGGCCGTTTCTTACCTTTCTGCTGTCTTTCCTAGGGGTGAAGAAGAGAACCAAGGTGATCAAGAACAACGTCAACCCCGTGTGGAACGAGGTGAGTCAGCCGCCCTTCTGCCTGAGTCTCTGATGGGTATGACCCTGTGCTTAATTTCAGCAGAGATGGCTGTGGGTCAGTCCCAGCATCATGTTCCCAATGTCAGGGATCAGCTCTGGAAGATGCTCTGAGCCTGGACTTCCTCCGCACTGAGATGTTGAATGGTCTCTTTAAATTTGAAGGTTCATTATTGTTCCACAAGATGTGTATTTCTTTAAGGGCCAGAGCAAATACAGTGGTACCTCGGGTTAAGTAATTAATTCATTCCGAAGGTCCGTTCTTAACCCGAAACTGTTCTTAACCTGAAGCACCACTTTAGCTAATGGGGCCTCCTGCTGCTGCCGCGCCGCCGGAGCATGATTTCTGTTCTCAACCTGAAGCAAAGTTCTTAACCTGAGGTACTATTTCTGGGTTAGCGGAGTCTGTAACCTGAAGCGTATGTAACCTGAAGCATATGTAACCTGAGGTACCACTGTAACGTGACCTAGTTTTACAGCTGTGAAGCAGTACAGCAGGTGCTGTTAAGTTATGTTAAGTAAGCTCTGTTGGGTATAGTATATAAAGAGCAGCACCTAGCTCTCTCAGTACCCTGGTAGTTGGGTCATGCTTATTGATATATTGTAAAAGGAGTTTTTGTTTTTGTTATTAAAAGTTATTTTGTGTTCCTTGTAATGTGTGGTCTCCCCAGCATGCCTTCTGCAGTGCAACTAGTCTGCAAATAGCCAACATGAGTAACTAGATCAGTTGGATCTCCTGGCAAGTTGAGAGGGAGGATTGGGATCCCCGCTCTCAGTCACTGACCTGCTTCCCTCCTCTCCTCTTAGGGCTTTGAGTGGGACCTGAAAGGGATTCCATTAGATCAGAATGCGGAGCTCCATGTCGTCGTCAAAGACCATGAGAAGATGGGCAGAAACAGGTAGGAGATCTCCACAAAACCTTCAGAGCAGCTGGCCAAATTTGGCTCATTGCTGGTCCTACCATTGGGAGATGCGAGGCAGTGGGACGTCTTGCCATTTGCAATGAGGGGTGCTCAAAAATTGGAACGCGACTTGCGAATTCAAAAGACCTTTTGGATAATATTTATTATTTATTAAATATTATTGGATAATATTTATTATGGATAATAAATTAGCTTTCCTTGGGAAGCAAAGTATGTGTGAAATAATGTTCTCAGTGAATTTGGCTAACCCTCTTGTGAAGCCGTCGGCTCATCTAGTCTAGCAGCCTGTCCTCACAATGGCCAAACAGATGAGGACATAAGAGCTCAGTCGGTAGACTCTTGATCTCTGGGCTGTGGGTTCAAGCCCTGCAATGGGCAACAGGGGCTGGACCAGATGACCCTCATGGTCCCTTCCAACTCTACAACTTAATGCATAATAATAATAATAATAATTAAAAAAAATTTATTTATATCCCGCCCTCCCCAGGTGAAGCCGGGCTCAGAGCGGCTGCCAACAGTAAAAGTAACACAGTTTACATAAAATTACAATCTATTATCGTATTTTTTGCTCTATAAGATGCACCAGAGCATAAGACGCATCTAGTTTTTGGAGGAGGAAAACAAGAAGAAAAAAAAATCTGAATCCCAGAAGCCAGAACAGCAAGAGGGATCGCTGCGCAGTGATCCCTTTTGCTGTTCTGGCTTCTGGGATAGCTGCGCAGCCTGCATTCGCTCCATAAGACACACATACATTTCCCCTTACTTTTTACGAGGGAAAAGGTGCGTCTTATAGAGCGAAAAATACAGTAATTGAAATACATTCTAAAATCAATTCAGAATCAAATTAATGGCAACCATTGGGCTATAGCTGTATGAGGATTACAGAAGGAGAGAGGGGGTCAGACTGTGCCTTGGCTAAAGGCCTGGTGGACCAGCTCTGTCCTGCAGGCCCTGTGGAAAGATGTCAAGTCCCACAGGGCCCTAGTCTCTTGTGACAGAGCATTCCACCAGATTGGGGCCACAGCCGAAAAGGCCCTGGCTCTGGTTGAGGCCAACCTAACCTTCCTGTGGCCCGGGATCTCCAAGGTGTTTTTATTTGAAGACTGTAAGGTCCTCCGTGGGACATACCAGGCGAGGCGGTCCTGTAGGTACAAGGGTCCTAGGCTGCATCAGGCCAATGAACTGTGCTGGATCAGGCCAATGGTCCCTCTAGGGTAGCATTCTGGTTTCCCAGTGGCCAAGCGGGTGCCCCAAAGCGAAACCCACAGGTTGGATTCAAGCACAAGAGAAACTCTCTCCCCTCCTGTGGTTCCAACAACTGGGATTCAGAAATATTTCTGCCGTTGATTGTGGAGCAGAGCCTTCCTGGCTAGGGGTCCATGGGAGTGGAGCTGGCTGCTGCGGGCGTTGGAGCACCCATCCTGTGTCAGTTTGCATTTCTTAGTGCAAAAAGTATTGCTCTGATGTGGAGAGATCTTTCCTATTCTACTTAATTCAAGAGGGTTCTGGAAGCAGCTCTGTGTGAAAGAAGCAGGCAGAAGGTTCCTGATGTTTGGGTTATTTCTTCAGAGAAGCTGAATGCAGCTGGCTTAAAATGGTTCTGTTATCGCTTCTGTCAAGGTCATGCGGACTATAAAAGTAGGGCCAGAAGGAGCCTGGGTTTCACTCTTTCTACCTCTCTTCCTTCTGGTGTGGTGTTCTGTATATAGTGTTAAGGTTTTAGTCTTATTATAAGTTATTGTAAGTTTAAGTTAAGTCTGCTGCAAACTGGATTTCTTATGGACAGTGCCAGTCCTGAATGTATGGGATTTGTGACCATTGTGCTCATTTGCCTTCAGTAGCAGCAAAGCTCTGCTGGGTGACATATTCATTGCCTCTGGCCTATTTTTGGGGAATCCCGCAACGTGTTTAAGTTTTTACTCTGCTAACTATACATTGGGAGTTTTGTTCTGGATCAATATTGAGCAGAATTCCTTGCTCTTTTGGGGCATGCAAACCGCTTGCCACCTACTCTCTGCCTGAGGAGAAGTTCAGACATTCTTCACACAGGGAAACGCCTGGCCTCTCCGTGGCTCCGTGAGTTCCTAGCATTGGCAGGGGAGGAGGTGGCTGAAAGGACTCTTTATGCTGCCGAGCGACATGGAAACAATTCTCTGGAAGGGAGAGAAAGTCACAGAGCCACATCTTAGGGGCACCAAGGGCCTTCTCAACATTCAGCAGGTCCCACATTCAATCCTTGGCTTCTCCCTGCTGCCCCCAACCCCCGAAAGGCACAGCTAGTCTGTGAGCTCGATGGACCCTGTGGTCACCCTGTGGCCCCAAACCAAGGCGTCTGTTGAAGAGAGCCACCCAAATCCATATTCCTCACCTGATAAGGCAGCCTAAATGTACTATGGAAGTTCAGCATGGTGGTGACATTGAATGTGGCTGGAGAGTTGCACCCCATCTTAGGCACTGATGTTGTTGTTTAGTTGTTTCCAACTCTTCGTGACCCACTGGACCAGAGCACACCAGGCACTCCTGTCTTCCACTGCCTCCCATAGTTTGGTCAAACTCATGTTTGTAGCTTCGAGAACACTGTCCCACCACCTGGTCCTCTGTCATCCCCTTCTCCTTGTGCCCTCCATCTTTCCCAACATCAGGGTCTTTTCCAGGGAGTCTTCTCTTCTCATGAGGTGGCCAAAGTCTTGGAGCCTCAGCTTCAGGATCTGTCCTTCCAGTGAGCACTCAGGGCTGATTTCCTTCAGAATGGAGAGGTTTGATCTTCTTGAAGTCCATGGGACTCTCAAGAGGCACTGATACAGCTGGTCGATTGTGCCAAATTTTACACATATCCTCCAACGTTTCTCCAGTGAAAACAGGGACGCTCCATTCCATAAGGATAATTTTCCTATTTATACCCCACACGTCTTACTGGGCTGCCCCAGCCACTCTGGGCAGCTTCCAACATATATAAAAACAGAATAAAACATTAAACATTTAAAAAAATTCCCTTTACAGGATGGTTCGGGGGTCGGATAACTCCATACCCTCCAACATTTCTCTGATGAAAATAGTGACATCCTAAGGAAAAGTGGGACATTCTGGGTTCAGATCAGAAACCGGGGCGGCTTTTCTAAAGCAGGGACGTCCCTGGAAAATAGGGACACTTGGAAGGTCTGTTCTTCACTTGCACAGGTGCTTATAACAGGCTTTTTCTGCTTTCAGGTTCACTTCCTTTCTAATAGAAAGTTCCCAAGGTTCTGATGCAGTTGATGGGAACAGTGTGACCTTGCGCCGAGTTTGCATCTGCCAGGGGATCCTGTGGATCCATGCGCTTGATCAGGAACCTCTATGAGGAGCAGGGAATGGTGTTTGGCTGGCCTTTGCTTTTTCCTGGCTGAGGGGCAGGATGGTTGCCTTTGGCTAAGTTCTGACCAACGTCCCAGTTGAGGATAGATGCAGGGTAGAATCGGAAGCCTCTGCCTCTTGTTTGTCTGAAGTGGCCAAGGCTCTTGTCCCAGGGGGATATCCAGCCTCAATTTCCAACTGAGGCAGAGCAGAGCCATTGTGGATCAGAGTCTCTCCTCTGCGAATTTGTCTAGTCTCTTTTCAAGCCACCCAGGTTGGTAGCCATCCTTGCCTCCTGTGGGAGAGAGTTCCAAAGTCTAACCCTGCAAGAAAGAAAACTGGACATTAGTTGTTGTGTCTGGAAGGAGTCGTTAGTTGCTTGGGTCATTCCAGGAAACTTAGCACCTGATTCAATTTACTCTTTCTCTGTCTGTCTGTCTGTCCATCTGTCTGTTTAATCCTCAACGGCATAAGATCAACAGTGCGTCTGACAAGGGACTCAGCTGCATTCATCAAAAACAGTGTTTTGAATGCGTTATAAACGGGCAACACCAAATGGTGCTGGAGAGTAAAAAAAATAAATTCTTTGCGATTTCCCATAGCATCCCCCCTTTGTTATAATGATTTAATTTCTGACTTATTTATAGCGTTTCCCCCCGTGTGTAGATCCACCCGAGCTGACCTCTGGGGGGTGGAAAAGGGACTTTCAGAGAATTATGTTTGTGTGTACAAGGTGTTCTCTGGACAAAAACAAATGGGAATGGCAACGTTGTGATGAACATGCTATTGTTGACAGTCCCAGCAAGATGTTCTGCTACCAGTTTTAGACTGGTTCTCTCCCCCTCCTCATTTCACGCCCCCCAACAACAACAACCCCGTCAGAGGATAGGCTGAGAGTGAGTGACTAGCCCTCAAGATCGCCCAGGGAGCGTCATGGCCAGATGGAGGATTCGAACCCAGGTCTCGCAGGTTCTAGTCTGACACTCTAATGGGTCTCATAGGCAACTAGACTCTTAAACGTGTATAGAGTAACTTCCCACTTTGCAAGCTCAGCCAGGCTCGACCTCGCTAGAGATTATTGTGGACTTTAGGAAATGTAAATTGAATATTCAGCCACTCATTATTGAGGGGAAGTGCGTGGAACAGATCTTGGTGTTGCGATTTCTGGGAATGGGGTGGAGAGATGTCCTAACCTGGGGAGAAAACAGTAAATACCTGATGAAGAGAGCAGAGCAGAGGTTATATTTTCTGAGAAACCTCTGGAAAAATAATCTCTCAAAGGACCTGTTGCTGGCATTCTACCATTGCACTGTGGAGAGCGTACTAACTTATGGTCTGTGTGTGTGGTTTGGGAGCTGCACGGTCAAGGAAAAACAATGCTGTCCAGGGTTGTAAAGACTGCGGAGAGAATAATTGGGTGCACTCTTCCCACCTTGGATCAAATCTATGCTTCCAGGTGCCATAAGAAAGCTGCAGAGATAGCGCAGGATAGTGCGCACCCCGGAAATGATCTCTTTCAGCTTCTGCCTTCTGGAAGAAGGTACAGGGTTATAAAGACTAGGACTAGCCGCCTGAGAAACAGTTTCAATCCAAATGCGATTTTGGTTTTAAACGCAGTGTAAGGTAGTCTACATGGGAGTATATTGCATTTAATTATGGGGTATTTTTAGGGGGCTAACCAGGTTGGGATAGCTGGGATAGCAGGCTTGTTGGTTTTTGAATGTCTGATGCAGATTTTATCAATTTCATTGTTCTGTATGGGAAAATGACAATTTATTGTATCGTATCTTTGGGGGAAGGAGCTTCTGGGAAGATGGCGGCAGAGGTCAGGGGTTGCTCCTATTGCATTATCTCTGAGGCTCATCAAGTGGCTGGTCCCTATTGCTTTCATGGAGATGGAGCCAGAAATCTCCTTGCAAAGGAAGAGGCATCCAGGAAGGTTCGTCTTCCCAAAGTGTTCCTGGAGCCCTGAACAGGCGCTCCCATAAAAGGGGTTCTTGTTGCACCATAGAGAGAATCTGAGCCGGCCACAAGAGTTCAGTGTGTCAGCTCTGAGAAAGCAGCCCCTGCTTGGCGGGTGGGAAGGGGAGAAGAGAAGAGGACTGTTTAAGAATAGCCCTGTCAAAAGAGGATATCCAGGAATAGCAAGGATGATTCAGGGCAAGAGAATCCGGAGACCTCAAGTCTGGCTGTGTGCCCGAGGTCTGGGGGGGAAAATGATTGGAGGGATGTCTTTCCTTTGTCGAATATTGGAATGGTAGAGTTGGAAGGGATCGCCAGAGGTCATCTAGCTCAACCCCCTCCAACGCAGGAACGGTAGCTGAGCAATTTCCACAAAGCAGGAACCAAAGCCATTGGAAGGGGACAAGACTGCAAGATGCACCCAGGGCTGTTGGGACCAAAAAAGAGACAGGCAAAAAATGGATCTTTCTTCAAAAAGATAGAATCAAGTTCGTTAAATCCTAATTGAAGCACACAGATCTCTTTGCAATTTGCAAAGCTGGCTAGTAAATGTTATTGTGGTTCTTCCCAAGGTAGAATAAGAGAATCATGGAATTGTAGAATTGGAAGGGGCCCCCAAAGGTCATCTGGCCCAACGCCACACCATGTAGGAACCAGAGCTAAAGAATCCCCAGCAGAGAGCTCTCCAGCCTCTGTTTAAAAACCTCCAAGGAAGGAGAGGCTGCCCCCTTCTGAGAGAGTCCATCCCACTGTCAAGTAGGGCTGGGTGATATCTGGTTTTCAACATCACAATATATCACCAGCTAAATATCACGATATCTCAATATATCATGATATATATCTGTGGCAGCAGAGGGCCTTGATGAGGCTCCCTGTGGCGGTGGAGTGTAAGGAAGTGGTAGATTTTATAAAAATATTAAATAAACTTCCACATAATATATTTAATATATTTTCAACTGATTTAAGACTCGTCAAGTTGCATCTGCTTCCCCACTCCGAGGTCCAAGTGGAATCTGTGCATGCCAAAGCCCCACTGAGTTCAACTAAATGGACTTCTACTTTTCAGGGAGAAAGCCTCATTGAATTCAGTAGGGCTTGCTTGTGAGTAGACACATGTTTGCTTGCACTGCTTACCTGAAAACACCCTCCCTCCCATTTCAGCATAAGGCAGCCAGCTAAATCTTCTCCCCTCCATTCCCACCCCCAAGCCCTCATCCCACAATCTTTCACTTTTAATCAAAGGGAGGGAGGGCAAACAAGAAAGGAAAAAGGTAGTCTCCTTTAAGTAATAATAATAATAATAAACATCCTTTCCCTTTTAATATGGATGAAATCTATTTATGGGGAACCAACCATGTAAACACCACCAGAAAATAAAAATAAAAACTCTTCCAGGCCCTCCTGTCTTCCACTGCCTCCCACAGTTTAGTCAAACTCATGCTGGTCGCTTCGAGAACACTGTCCAGCCATCTCGTCCTCTGTCGTCCCCTTCTCCTTGTGCTCTCCATCTTTCCCAACATCAGGGTCTTTTCCAGGGAGTCTTCTCTTCTCATGAGTCCTTCCAGTGAGCACTCAGGGCTGATTTCCTTAAGAATGGATGCGTTTGATCTTCTTGCAGTCCATGGGACTCTCCAGAGTCTCCTCCAGCACCAGAATTCAAAAGCATCAAGTCTTCAGCGATCAGCCTTCTTTATGGTCCAGCTCTCACTTCCATACATCACTACTGGGAAAACCATGGCTTTAACTATACAGACCTTTGTTGGCAAGGTGATGTCTCTGCTTTTTAAGATGCTGTCTAAGTTTGTCATTGTTTTGCTCCCAAGGAGCAGGCGTCTTTTAATTTTGTGACTGCTGTCATCATCTGCAGTGATCATGGAGCCCAAGAAAGTCAAATCTCTCACTGCCTCCATTTCTTCCCCTTCTATTTGCCAGGAGGTGATGGGACCAGTGGCCATGATCTTCAGACCACATTTTGTGCTCTCCTCTTTCACCCTCATTAAGAGGTTCTTTATTTCATTACCAGTATTCAATGATATGGCGATTTACTGCACAGCCCTCCTGTTGAGCGGCTCCTAATGTCAGTCAGATCTTCTTAATGCTCAAAACTGGAAAGACCTCTAGAGGAGCAGTGGCCAGGGGCATTTTCGCCCCCGTGCCAACATCAAATTAGCTGGATATTTTGTCTTCTTTTATAACCATTCTAGGGTTGCATGCAGCAGTGGGGAAGCAGGCAGTGTGCTGTAGCAGTTTGGGCATCAGACTTGGACCAGGGAGAGACCAGGGTTCGAATTCCACCACTCAGCTGTGAACCTCACAGGCTGTGACCTTGGGGACCACCCACAGCCTCTCTCTCTTTTTTTTGAAAAAAAATAATTATTAACAATTTCAACATATCAAAATATCAAAACATCTCATATTCATTATTTTCCCCCTTCCCCCACCTCCCCATCAATCCCTCCCTCCCCCCCAAGACGTCCCTCAGCTCCTCTGATTTTTCAACATATATTATTCTCTGCATACTGTAAAATTGTATAAATCCTTATATTATCTATCTGCTATGTTAACAATCAATAAATTTGTGTATGTTTATTCAAAACCTGCCAAGGGGTCCAATTCATTTTGTTGTCTTTTTAAGTAATTTGTAAAGAGTTCCCATTCTTCTTTGAAGCCACAGTTGTCCTTATCTCTCAATTTATATGCTAGTTTAGCCAGCTCTGCATAGTTCATCAATTTCTCTTGCCGCTGTTCTTTTGTCGGGGTTTCCTCGTTCTTCCATCCTTGTGCTATCAAGACTCTTGCCACTGTTGTAGCATACATAAATAGATTCTTCATTTTCCTTGGCAGGTCTTGACCTACAATCCCTAACAGAAATGCTTCTGGTTTTTTAACAAATGTCATTATAAACATTTTCTTCAATTCGTTATATATCATTTCCCAATTTTTAAAAATATCTCTACATTCCCACCACAAACCAGCCACTGCCTCTCAGCCTGACCTCCCTCCCAGGGTTGTTATGGGGATTAATTGGGGGGCAGGAAGAACCATGTTCGCCACCTTGAGCTCCTTCGAGCTGTTCAAGAGTGAAACAGCCTCCCATCGAAGGGGGAAGCCTGCAAGGTTTTAAAACAGAGACTAGAGAGCTCTCTGCCGGGGATTCTTCAGCTGTGGTTCCTGCATGGCACGGGGTTGGGCCAGATGACCTTTGGGGTTCCCTTCCCATCCTACAGTTCTACGATTCTGCAAGCTTTTCCATGTGCTGCTGTATTAAATACACCACAGTTCTCTCTTTCATCCAACCAACCAACCCCACTGCTGCTGGGCTCTCAGGCCCCCAAAGTGAGAAGGCTAGACCCATTTTCCTAGCAGGACTTCCTTGCGAGGATTCTCCCCTCCCTATAATCTGAGCAGAGGGTGCATTGCTATTGTCTTTTCCCTGATAGGGGTCTGGAAAGGACCCCACCCAAGATAAGTCTGGAACTGCCCTCTGACGCCTTGGCCGCCATCCAGGGCGCTCCTTGCCAGCTTTCATCATCCTGTTTTCATATGCTAGTTACGCACCCTCAAAAGTCCAGAAGAAATCTGAGGGTTCTGTCCACCGCTTCAGAAACTGCATTTATTTATATCCCAGTTCAAAGGAGCTCCTGGTAGTGTCCAGGGCAGCTGTCCACAGCTCCATCTGGTACGCAGGCTGAGATCCTACCTGCCCACAGACTGTCTGGTTATCTCCCGCTTGGACTACTGCAATGCGCTCTATGTGGGGCTACCTTTGAAGGTGACCCGGAAACTGCAACTAATCCAGAATGCGGCAGCTGGACTGGTGACTGGGAGGGGCCGCCAAGATCATATTAAAGAGCTACATTGGCTCCCAGTATGTTTCCGAGCACAATTCAAAGTGTTGGTGCTGACCTTGAAAGCCCTAAAGGGCCTCGTCCCAGTACAGTGGTACCTCAGGTTAAGTCCGTTCTTAACCTGAAACTGTTCTTAACCTGAAGCACCACTTTAGCTAATGGGGCCTCCTGCTGCTGCCGGATCACAATTTCTGTTCTCATCCTGAAGCAAAGTTCTTAACCCAAGGTACTATTTCTGGGTTAGCGGAGTCTGTAACCTGAAGTGTATGTAACCCGAGGTACCACTGTATACCTGAAGGAGCGTCTCCAGGGAACAGGGAACCAGGCAGAGGGCCTTCTCAGTGGTGGCGCCCGCCCTGTGGAATGCCCTCCCATCAGATGTCAAGGAAATAAACAACTATCTGACATCTAGAAGACATCTGAAGGCAACCCTGTTTAGGGAAGTTTTTAATGTTTGGTGTTTTATTCTGTTTTTAGTGTTCTGTTGGGAGCCACCAGAAACACAGCCAGATGGGTGGGGTGTAAATAATAAATTATTATTATTAACATATATGAGGTTCTCTCCCTGTTCATTGAAACCTGCACAACCACCCTGTGAGGCAGGTCAAGCAGAGAGATAGGGACTGGCCCAGGGTCATACCCAGTGAGCTCAATGACTGAGTTGGGGATTCAAACCCTGTACTCACAGGCCCTAGTCTGGCACTTTGATTGGTTCTTCTCCAGTTCATTTAATCCAGGGTTTCTCAAACTGGGATCTCCAGCTGTTTGGGGACTACACCTCCCATCATCCCTGACCACTGGCCTTGCTAGCTAGGGATGATGGGAGTTGTAGTCCCCAAACAGCTGGAGACCCCAGTTTGGGAACCCCTGATTTAATCCCCCTAAAAAAAGGAAAGCGAGTCTTGACCAAGCAACTGAAGGCAGATGGAGGCAGGTGGGGCAATGCTGGGCCTCTGGACCTTCTTCCGTTTTTGGTGCAGCCACAAAGAAGGCCCTTGTCTTCCATGGGGAAAATCTCCAGCATCTGAGCATGGACAAAGTGTAGGAGCACCGAAGGATGTTCCCTCTCATGCATGCACCACCGACTCTTGCTTCTGGATATCCAGATCTTGCCCGAAGGTCTTTCTGAAGCTCTTCTGTTGTGTCCTCCGAAACTCGAGTCAGCTGGGCTTCCCCTTGGCTCACCTCGCCTGAAGTCGAGCTGCGTCATGATTCATTTTGCGTCAGAATCTGAAGGAGCAGGAAGGGGATTTCTACGGAAAAAAAGCCTCTCTCTCCTGCGGAGACAATGTGGGGAAGTGGAGAGGGAGACATTGGAGCAGACTCTCCAAGGTGGGGATTTTATGGCCCTGGGCATGTTTTGCCAAGAAGGTGTTGGGAAGGCTATTTGCTCCTTCCTATTTTTAAATTGGGTCCAGCTCCACCCGCCGCTTGTCGGTCTCCAGCCAGGGCAGCTCTCTTTCCTTGGCAAGGTCTCCACCTCTCCAGGGAACTTCGAGACAGGATGGTTAACTTATCTGGTTTTCCTTTTGGCGTTTAGCATTGTGTCTCAAAGTGGCGCAACAGATGTTCGGCCTGAAAACAGGGATCGGTCCAAAGGATTTATGGGTTGTTGTCAGCAGATTAAGGCTGCCTGCAGTCCTCTTAAAGACCCTTTGCAGAACTGAAGTCCCCTTGAACTTGGAGGGACTTGCTTCTGGGTAAACAGAATCCTTGAACTGTAGAGTTGGAAGGGACCCTGAGGGTCATCTAGTCCAACCCCCTGCAAGGCAGGAATATGCAGCTGTCCCATACGGGGATCGAACCTGAAACCTTGGCATTATCAGCATCATGTACTAACCAACTGTATGCTTAGTATCTTTTTTGTGAACTGCCCTGAGACCTCCTGATATAGGGTGATACATTATTATTATTATTATTATTATTATTATTATTATTATTATTATTATCAAATAGATGACTAGAGAGGATGCAGCATGGTGGCAGAGTGACCTCCCCTCCCCAGTCCATCATCCTTTGCATTGTGCATTCATTATGATTCATAATGATGGCATTGGAACAGTTAAACACTGTTCTGCTTTCCAGATTGATTGTTTTGGCATGGACATATGTCTTCATTTGCAGTCTCCTTCCTTGGAGGTTTTTAGGCAGAGGCTGGATGGCCATCTGTCATGGATGCTTTAGTTGAAATTCCTGTCAGAAAGTAATTCCTGATTGTCAGGAGCCAGGCCTTGTGACCAATAGGACTTTGCAGGACTGGGGCCTTCCTATGTTTGTTCTGAAGAGGCAAGGCACGGCCGCACAGGTGAGGCCGATTGGTAACTCACTGCACCTGGTGGCAAGAGCTGGGAGGGGATATAAGGTCAGCATTTCCCTTCAGCTCTTTGCCACAGCAAGATGTTCCCTGCCTTGCTGCGTTTGGCTTCTTGCTTCCTGATCTTTGAACCTCGGCTTCTTGACTCCCTGCTTCCTGACCCTTGGACCCTTGGCTTCCTGAATCCTGGCTTCTGGACCCCCGTTCCTGCTCCCCCCCCCCCCTTTTGCCCCCCCCCCCCGTCCTGATGACCCCTGCCGGGACTTCGATCACCCGTGAACCATTACACTGATGTTTAGTTGGAATCACCTATCTTGTAACTTGAAGCCATGCGTTCAGGTCCTGCCCTCCAGAGCAGGAGAAAACAAGCTTGTTCCCTCTTCCATGAAGATGTCCAGCATTTAAAATGCTAGTTTTAAACTTTTCTTCTTCTTCTAAAGAGAGCTGAACTTTAACTGTGTCCAATGTACCAAGCTCTGCTCTGAACTCCCTGAGAACTTTTGTCCTTCCCTGTTCATAGTTTCTCCTCTTCTTCTGTTTTCTCTCAAAGGTTCCTGGGCGAAGCCCATGTTCCCCTGCGGGACGTCCTGGCATCTCCCAACCTGGCGGCCAGCTTCAACGCTCCCTTGCTGGATGCCAAGGGGCAGAGCACCGGGGTAAGTCCATTTCTTGGTGGTTCATTTCACTGATTCGCAGCCAGAGGAAAGAGAAGTCCACCGACCAGATGCTGCTGCTGTGCACACTCTCAGTCAAGTCCTATCAACCCTTGGCCACAACAGTGATGGCTGGAAACATCTCACCTGAAAGTCCGGGGAGCCTCTGTGAATGCGTAGATAGATAAACTTTATTCGCATTAGCCAACAGCCATAGCAACATAAAACAAGTAATATATACAATTAAAAAGACAACAATGGGTAAAAAGGGCAATCAAATGACCAAGATTATCGTTCAGATAGTGGCCCATTATCTCACTGCACCCTCGATAAACCTAGCAACCTTTGCTGTTGTCTGATCTGATAAAAGAAAGACCAATGTGGCCGCAGATGGGTGGCCTGGGATGGTGAGTAGGAATGGGGTGATGATCTCATTCCTCAGATCTTTAGAAAGGGGGCAGGACAGGAGAACATGAGCCACTGTTTCCAGATTGCCATCTCCACAAGGGCAGAGTCGTTTCTCAGTTGGCATCTTTTGGTATCTGCCCTCAAGTATGGCAGAGGGCATCACATCCAATCTGGCCAGTGTGAAGGCACATCTGTATTTTGGGATAGTTAATTTATACAAATATGGTGCCAGGGAATCAAACTGAGAAGGGGGAGAAAAAGGCATACAAAGGACAGAATTTCTTTATAATGGCCAGATTGTTCTGTTGCTCTTAAGTCCTTCAGACGCTGTAGACATTAGTGAGATCAGACTGAGTGAAAGCAGTGGCATAGCATGGCTTGCCCGGGGCTGGGGCTGCCTGGAAGGGTGGGTGGGAGAGAGGGAAATGGACGGAGTATGCATGTGCATTGAGCTGCCTAACGGGGCCTGTGTCACCCAGGAGATCTCAGCCACAAAAATAAGAAAAGAGCTGTTCCATTGTCTGGTGAGGTTGTTTCCTGCTTCACATGGAAAAGCAGAATTTGACACCTGGGTGCCCCGCACCCCTTGCACCCCCCGGGTAAAGACGGCCCTGGCTCTTTGCTCGGATCCTGCATCAGGGCTCCCCAGATCTCCTGTATGAAGAGAGCTTTGGAAATCAGGCTCCCAGACCTTAGAGCTTCACGGTTTGAGCCTCCTGCTTCTCGGGGTCTTCGCCAAAGGAGCAAAATCTCTGGCCGAGTGGCCAGAATCACGTTCCTTGGAAGCATCGCTGAGAGATTATTCCAGTCAAGTTTTTCTTCGGAAACCTTCAGGGTCAAAGAAGGCGACTCTGTCTCATTTCCTTGCTGGGAATTCTACTGCTGAATTGTTTGCACAGCTAGGAAATTATCCATCACCGGTGGGAGGCAGCCTGCAAAAGATACTGCGCCAAAGTGGCAGGATTTGCGAATCTGCCTGCTGATACAATCTTGAATTTCTGGGCCTTGATATGAGTGGTTGAAGGCTGCCTCTTAGTGGCTGGCTGCTGAATCACATCTGATGGTAAAAATAAAAGAGGCATATCAAGACCTGCAGTTGGGTTGTGTCTTAGAATGTTTCCAGCTGGCTAGATTTTATATTTCCCACCCAAAGTGAACCGCACTGTTGCTTCTCTTTTGGTTGCAATGTGAGATCAGTTTTGCACCTGGCAGAAGCTACTTTGAAGGCCAAACTCAGCAAGACGTTACTTGCATGAAGGCAATTACAGTGACTGGCCTGGTTTGCAAATAACACTAAGCTGTGACTTACTAAACTAAGGTTTGCAAATAACATCCTGGTTTGCTTAATCACTAGAATCCTGCCCCACAGCTGAGCAATTCACTCGAAACCGTGGTTTGTTTTAACCATGGCTTGGTGCTAACCTGTGAACCCAGAACGCTTCCTTGTCCGTAGGTTTTTTGATGACCCCCCCTGAGCTCCAGATGTTCAACAAGTGATAGAGCAAAGAGCAGCTGGAAAGCAAGCCAAATTTTGCAGAAGGAATCAATGGTTTGTCTTAGTGTTGTGTGTGAACCAGGACATTACTTTGCAGACCACAACTGCCCTCCTGCAAATCTGAGCCTCATCAGGATTTGGAGGGAGCACCCTGGTGTGCTGCTGTGTCAAGGCTCAGAGCACCCCACTTCCATCAGGCATCTTCTTTCCTCCTCAGGCGTGTCTCATCCTGCAAGCCTCCTACGTCCCGCCTCCTGGGGCTGCTCCTTTGTTTCCGCCTCCTGCCCCCCCAGAGCCAAATCCAACCCCCGTTGAGCTGGACATGGTGACAGGTTAGTACGAGACAGTTTCCCTCGCGTCCTACCCTGGTTTCTATTTATTTATTACATTGGTCAGCTATTCTGAATTACCGTATTTTTCGCTCTATAAGACGCACTTCCCCCCTCCTAAAAAGTAAGGGGAAATGCGTGCACGTCTTATGGAGCGAATGCAGGCGGGAGGCTCTGCTCAGCGCTCCCTTTAAAGAGCTGCGTGGAGCGTGTGTGTGGCTCTTGGGGGATTTTCCCTGAGGAGGGAGAAGTGCTCTTCTCCCTCCTCGGGGAAAAGCCCCTAAGAGCCGCACACACGCTCCACATGCTCTTTAAAGGGAGCGGAGCTGTCCATAAGCCAGGACAGCCAGCGGGATTGCAGCGCTGTTTTCCTCTTCCAAAAACTAGGTGCCTCTTATGATCTGGTGCGTCTTATAGAGCAAAAAATACGGTATGCTTTTTACAGGGTGGTGGGAATGAGGCTGTGGTACCGAGGGGACACCCAGAGGTTTGGGAACTGCTACTTTTGAAACAACCTTGTTTCCTGTTCCCTCCAGATACAGCCGGCGAGGAAGAGTCTGAAGACCCCCTTGGGACGGGCGATGAAGCTGATCCTTCCACCGGACCCTCTGCACCGGATCAAGTCTCCCTGCCCAAGAAGCCCCCATCGCACGTGGTCCACGGGACCAAGAGGAGGAGAGGCGCCTCCAAAAAGCTCCTGTCCAACAAGCCGCAAGACTTCCAGGTGATCAAGCGCCCTCTCCCCTGGTCGCCCCCCCTGCACCCAAACTTGGAGACTCTGCCGTCCCTCCTCTTGGCCAACTTCTGGCCCTGAGGTAGAAGGATGTCATGCAAGATGAGCCCAGATCAAAGGAGATTCTTCTTAGCACACGCCATTAGTTGAACTTCCAGAATTTGTCTGCAAAGGAGGCAGGGCTGGCTGCCAGTTGGAAAGGAGCTTGGAAAAGTTCGGGGAGTAGCCGAGGCTTTCTGTGGCTGCTAACCACAAAGGCTACTATTCCCTCCCTTGTCAGAAGCTGTAAATGTCCCTGGATGCCAGAGGTTGAGAATTGCAGGGGGGCTGCCCTTGAGACTGACCCAGAAACTCCAGCAGATTCAGATTGCCACGGTGAGGCTCCTTACGGGGTCCTTGCTGCGGGATCCCATTCACCCAGTGCTTTACTAACTGCACTGGCTCCCGGTGGAGTACAGGGTCAGGTTTAAGGTGCTGGTTTTGACCTTCTATACGGCCTAGGATCCTTGTACCTATGGGACCGCCTCTCCTGGTATGTCCCACGGAGGACCTTACGGTCTTCAAACAAAAACACCTTGGAGGTCCTGGGCCACAGGGAGGTTAGGCTGGCCTCAACCAGAGCCAGGGACTTTTTGGATGTGGCCCTGATCTGGTGGAACGCTCTGTCACAAGAGACTAGGGCCCTGTGGGACTTGACATCTTTCCGCAGGGCCTGCAAGACAGAGCTGTTCCACCAGGCCTTTGGCCAAGGCACAGTCTGACCCCCTCCTTTGGTAATCCTCACAGAACTCTAGCCCAATGGTTGCCATTAATTCGATTCTGAATTGATTTTAGAATGAATTGAATTCAGAATGCTGTGTTACTTTTATTGTTGTTAGCTGCTCTGAGCCCGGCTTCGGCTGGGGAGGGCGGGATATAAATAAAATAATAATAATAATAATAATTAAAAAAAATAATCTGCTTGAATCCCGCTTGCGGGTTTCCAGTGGGAACGGATTCAACAACTCTAGTGTTCCCAAGGTACCTTGACTCCCTGCTCACTTGGGCCCCTTCGGTCTTGAGGTGGCCCTGCATGCATTGCACGGGTTCGACATGGTGTGTGTGACGCACGGTGCACGTCGCATGTCCAGGGGCTGGCACCTCCAGAGCACTTGTTCTCCTCCACCGCATGCACATTGCGTGTGCACGATGTCACACGTGTTCAGTGCACGCTGGGCCCCCTGAATCTTGGGGGCAACCTGGCGTCTCTGAATGGAAATCTTACTGGAGAACAGGATGCTGAACTAGATTAATAATAATAATAATAATAATAATAATAATAATAATAATAATAATAATAAT